>JAQMYG010000037.1:27389801-27414945 GCA_030014215.1 Clariallabes teugelsi
CCGGATATACGCGCAACTTAGCCGACGTTTGGTTTGGCTCGGTTCATTCATATACCAAAAATGTATGCCGAAGTACCACTTACAGTGGAACCTCGGATTGCGAGTAACTCGGATTGCGAGTAACGCGGTTTGCGAGTGTTCCGCAAGACGAGCAAAGATCTTTAGTAAATTGTGACTTGAAAAACGAGCAAGTCTTGGTTTATGAGTACCGAGTATAATGTAGCACGTATGCGCTTCTTGTTTTGACGCCGAGCGTCACGTGATCACAACTAAGCCAATGTTTTTTCTCTCTCTTGCGCTGCGGAATTGTGGGTAATCATCTCCCCTGCTCGGTCTTAGTGCGCGACTCTCACTGGTATAATCAATATCCGTGCACGCGTGTACTATAACACTGTGACCACGTGTGTGTGCGTAAAACACATTTAAAAAAATTTTTTGTGTCTGTACAGTATGCGTGTGTGTACAGCGCGCGTGTACCGTTTATTATAAATTTTACTTTTTTTAAAGGTAAAGTCAGGTTAATTTGTTTTATTTTTTACTTTATATTTTGTATTAATTATTTTTATGTATTTATTTTTTTGGGCTGTGAAACAAATAATTTGAGTTTCTATTATTTCTTATGGGAAAATTTGCTTTGGTTTATGAGTGTTTTGGAATATGAGCCCGTTTCCGGAACAAATTATGCTAATAATCCAAGGTTCCACTGTATAAATATTCCGTACTACATAGCTTTATAGCATTGATGTGCGTTACACATTATTCTTCATACAGTACTTTTTTTTAGCTTACATGGCTAACTAATGGCATATTAGTGTATATTTTTGTGAGTTGGATTTTAATCATCGATATCATCACACATTTTGGCTCACGTAACTTACATATTGTAAATTACCAGACGTACTGTAGATGGATGTGATTTGACTTTATAGAGTACCAGGGTAGGTACCGTGGCACTTCAAATATAGTATATAGTATACAGTATATAGTATATATATATATATACTTCAGTGGGTACCATGGTAGTACTACTGTACTTTGAGGAATGGCATGTTAGGTCTTGTGGCACTTACTGTAGTAGTACTGTAGTAGCATATAGCATATATGTTCATATTTTACTATGTTAGATATGTTAGTACATATAACTGGAATGGTACAGTATAGTAGAAAAATGATCATAGCATATGTAACATCCTTTTGACAGGATCCTGGTACATGCTCCATAGTATCATAATACAGTAAATGATAGAATGATGTAATATACTATAGTCCTGTACATATTTTATTCTGCCATGTACATGTACAAGTATATACCATGGTAGGACCATCTACGATAATGTTGTACAAGTATTGTATCAGCAAATAATTGCCATAGTACTGTCAAAAATACCGTGGTACTATATACAATGATACAGGTCCCATCGGACTTCCATGATACCAATACCACAGTACAATTTCTTATGGGTATCAGACTCCCAGCAAGAAAGGAGAGAGGCAGACATCCTTTAGCCCAGACGGACATGTCTGCCAAAAATCCGCGACAGTCGAGAGCCAAGTGTGATGTGCAAAGAAATGAAGGGAATGGCTCAGACTGACGGCACATCCATTATGACTTATCAGGGCTCTTCCCCAGCACCAGGCCTGCTCGTGTGTGTGTAATCTCAGTTCCCAGGGTTTGTGACATCGGCCAATGTGGGGGGAACATCGAGATTGGAAGAACAAACGTCATTAGCGGCGAGCAGGGTCATAATCTTCAGAAGTGTCTTACCGTCCTCTCGGGTTTTAAATCTCAACAAGAGCGAACGGTGTCAGGAACGGTGTGCTAAATATACCCCAAGCCGACAAGCAGCCGTAACAGTGGATACCCTGCTTACTTTGAAGAATTCCAATTACTGTCAGTGCTTCAAATGGTGTTCGTGTGTGTGTATGTGTATGTGTGCCTGTGCTAATCCATCCATAATGTAGCTCAAGCATCTCAGGCAGCTGTGTATGTAATTTCCCCTGTAATTAGTGTTTATTCAGTGTAGCTTGATTTCTCCACAAAAAAAAACCTGAAAGTTCTTTTTAAAAAAAATAGAGAAATGAATGTTTGGATTCAAATCTCAAATTTGTGTGGTGTGTGTGTGTGTGTGTGTGTGTGTGTACTGTATGTGTATGTGTTTTATGTATGTTTTATGGCCAGTTTTTACATCATGGTCCCCACAAAGATATCTGGCAATTTTGTGACCCCCAAAAATGTATAATAATAATAATAATAATTAATAAGAAAAATCCAACAATATTCCTTTTAGTAACTAAGGATCAAGTTATGGATAGATTTCCATGTAGGCATATAGTTAATTTGCTCCATCAATAATTGCGTCAGTGGAAGGTCCTCAGTAAGGCAAATCTACTGTATGTGTGTGTGTGTATGTGTGTGTACATGTGTGCCTGGAATTGGTCGTTTCTCAGCTTCCAGGACTGTCTTTTACAGGCAGCTCTAAACTTAGCAGGGTAAATCACCTGTTCACCATGCTGACCTTCTCTCCCTAATCTATAGAGCAGTAAGAATATATCACTCCACTACACAATGAAGCCAATCTAGATCTAATTACCGACTGGACCCAGAGGGCAATTTTTAACACATGCACACACAAATACACAAACCATTGCGATGAAGGAGGGCATGCGTAGGCGGAAGGTTACAGAAAACTGGCTCCGTTTTCGCATCCTCCCAGGAAATCTGCTTTGGGAATCGAGACTCCTCAAGGATCTGTCCCAAATTATAGAATTGCTGTCTAGAAATTATTCATCCACAGTCCCAAGTGGCATGTTGTTTTTGGCTTCCTATATGATTATTTGTTTGTACTAATATGAACCAGTATTTTTGATGGTCTGGGAAATTATCATTTTGGATTTGAGCAAAAAAATGCTAATGAAATATGTAATAATAATAATAATAATAATAAATAGACTACTTTCTAACCTAGTTTTGGCATCTGCTTGCAAAGGAAAGGAGACAGCTTATCAAAATCAACAGTAATTAAATGTACACAAGTCTAATAAATTCAGTTTGTAATCAGATACCATCTGTTAAAATATCTTTGAAATCAAATATGGTTTTTGCTTGAACTCTACTTCTGGTTGAGGGTTATCCATATATTACAGTACTGTGAGAAAGTCTTGAAATATCCATCATTTTTTCATATTTTGCATCCAAAGAGCCTGGATGCAAAGCCCAAAGAGACTTTCTTGTATTTTTAATTTTGTCTCAAGGAATTGTTCTCAATGCTTCCTGAAGGACCTTTTTGCTTTTCATTTTCAGTCTAGTATCTGCACCTGAGGATTTTCAGAGGAAGCTTTTTGTTTGTTACACCACACATGTGAATCATTCAAGCATAAAAAAGTCTAACTTAAGGCATGAACCAGTGAGAAACAGGTGCAGGTGATGACGGATGATCAGACCGGGGATTAGTATACTGGTGATGCTGAATGCTGAGTTTTTGGAACAGACGAAAAGGGAAATGAGGCTGCTGCTAAGGTTGTTATATAAACACTTTTTTTTTTTTTACATTATATCTTTAGATACTTTCATTTCATTTAATCTACATAATATAATGTCAATTAAGCAGTTCTTGAACATCACCATGGTTTGCAGTGGGACACCATATTCGATCAGACAGCCCTCAACATGAGTATATAATACTGTAGCACCAGAGCTAGAGCTGGAAAGAGCTTATGTTAAATTTAAAGAGCATCCTTGGGGCAACAAGGAAGGTCCTTATGCTAAATTTGATTACCCACTTACAGGTTTGATTATATAGCCTTAACGCAATGTCACTGAATGAACAAAGGAAGAGGTTGTTACATCGAAAAAGCAAACCAGCAGATTTTTCATGTGGGTCAGCCAGGAAAATGCATACATTAAATTTGCTCAGCCAATTGCATGCTTGACCGCATGTTATTACAAGCTATTAATAGTCAACAAAGAAATAACTAGATTTGCCCATTGAAAATATAACATCACTCTGACATCTCATACGACATCTTCGTCGACAAGGGAAATCATTATGATAGTCAATAACTGAACAAATTTAACTTAACTTCTGACCTTGATCCGGGTATGTCTCAGGACATGTGGTTAGACACCTCGCTCTAATCTTTCACTCTGATTACTCCCAGAACAGCTTGATGACTTTAAGGTTGAGTGATGAAGAAGCCATTTGCATTCCAGACATGACTGCATCATTTCTCTTCAAGTACCCTACAGCTTTGTGTTGTCCTGTTAGAATGTGAAGTGGCCCCAGGCGACCACTGAGTATCCGAAAAGCAGTGCCATGGATGCCGAATGGATTGGTAGCTATTCCTTTTTTAGGATCTCTTACACTGGATGGTGATGAGCAACATATTGGCACGGACTCCACTCTGTTTAACTGTATACTTTTAGAAGGAAAAAAAAATAAATCTAAAAGTGTTCCGGATAGTTAATATTTTACTTTTGAAACATTTACATGCTTCCCAGAGAGCAATGGTGGGCAAAGTATACCAATGCTGTTCATGAATAAAAGTAGAGAACCCTAGTTACTGTAAGATACAGTATTATGCAAGTAAAAGTAGAAGTTCTCTATTTACTTGAGTAAAAGCATAAAAGTACTCATTCTTTTCTCTCTCTGTCTCTCTCTCTCTGCTTCCTGAATTGTAGACAGCGGTTGTAGACAGCAAAGAACATGCTGTTTCTTTGCTGTCTACAACCGTCTCCACTTCTGATTTCAAACACCTGGTACATGATTAAGCGTTTCACGGAGGGAAGGCAAATAACGCAATTACGCATAATAGTCAGCAGGTGTATTCCTGCTTCAAATACTAGACACCACTGCGGTTATGTAACAGAACACCATGCACAAATGTAGTGAAGCAGACAGTACACAGATTTGCTGCAGGATGTACTGTAGCTGAGTAAAAGTAAAATGTATATACTAATAAAACTAGTAAAATAAAGTCCAGCAGATATGAAATGTGAACGTTGGGCTTAAGTACAGTAATAAGGTAAATGGTTTTAGTTACCTTCCGTGTGTGCCAGAAAGACAAACCAAAAGACCCAAAGGGGGGTGTCTCACAATCTGTCAGTTCCTGAGCAGGTGCCAGACACCGATTTGGGAACGCCAAGTAGCCGAATCTGCATGTCTCTGGACAGTGTGATGAAACCAGAGTACCCAGAGGAAACCCACCGGGAGAACATCCAAGCTCCATACACACAGACCCTGAGGCAGGAATCGAACCCGGGCCTTGGAGGTGCAAGTGCTACCCACCAAACTGCTGCATAGTACATTCTAATTACAGAACATTAATAAGATTGCTTCTGCTGGCTTTGCTTTCTTTTATAACTTCTCCAGTTTGACCTCAAAACATTTTCCAGTTCTTTTCTGCCTGTACATCTTGACTCACTGCAGCTATTTTCTTTTGTTAAATTCTTTTAGAATTGGCTTTATTTTCAACACCTTTCAGATTAGCCCTGCGTCTCCTAAGCTTTTCGGACAAGCTAGTTAATAAGACTGGCATCTAGCATGTACTTTTAAGCTCTGGTGTCAGTTACGGCAGGTTTAACAGAGATTGGCTTAACAGAGGAAAAAGCTGGAGAGTTTGCCCCCTTGAGTAGTGAAACTTTACGGCCTCTCACATTCCTTTTGGCACATAACAGTGGTATTGCTGGGCGATATTCATGATTAACATTTTGAATTAGTTTTTTAAATGATTGTTTTTTTTTTCAACCACGGCACATTTTATGGACAAAGTGGAAAATGTATGCCACGTGTTTGTGTTTCACTAAGTCACCAAACCACTAAGAGTATAATTCAGCTGATCTGGAATAGAAGAACTGTATTGTCAAGTGCATTTGCAAAACCCATCAAGCACCATGATGAAACTGGCTCTCATGAAGACCATCCCAGGAAATCAAGACCAAAACTTACCTCTGCTGCAGAGGAGACGTTCATTTAGAGTCACCAGCCTCAGAAATCACCAGTTAATAAACAGCACCTCAGATTAGAGCCATTATGAAGGATTTACAGAGCAGAAGTAGCAGATACATCTCAGTATCAACTGCTCAAAGGAGACCTTTAGCATTGTTTTAACTTTAACTGGTAATGTACAGTATGTATCTTGGTTTAAGCGACAAAACAGTCATTATCAACATTATCAATTTACTTTGCACTTTACCTGTTCAGAGGAAATTTGGAAGTCAAATCAAAAATTGAGGTGCATATAGTTATATTACCATAAGTCTTTTGGGTTGTTATAAATTTTTCACCTCTGCACACCGGCTGTGACATTTGTCACCTGGAATGCAAGTATAATGTAGGTAACTGGGGCCAAATTCTACAACCCTCGTTCCGTTCAAAAATGCATTCCAAAGTTAAACTGATACTCACTGAGACCCACTGAGCTTAATCAAGTTGGTATCTTTCAAAGTTATGCAGTATTTAGTACAAATTTAGCTATTTTTCCCCCCTAGAACTAGCCGTATGGCTAATTATAACTAGCCGGCTACAGAAGAAAAAAAAAGAGAAAACAAATGTACTAAATACAAACCCAAACTATCCCTTTAAAGGCTTGAACTTAAGACATAATAAAAGAAATGATACTGTCTGTAGCATCTTGAAGTCTAGTCTTGTCATTTTCATTATAATGACTTAACTCTAATCCACTAGCAAGCCTGTTTAACTGCATCCTTTTCTCTTGTCTCTTTCTCATTGTTTACATTGTGTAGTTAATTATATTTATGAGCCTGAGACGTTCATGAGAGCGTTACTATAAAATCTCATACCTAGGAAATTACTTGTGTGAGCAGTAAGAGTTACAAATGTAATTAACTCAGGGATTTGTTCAGGGACGGCATGTAAGTATAATTGAGAAATGTTCCATGAATGGTGCATAAACTTCAAGGATCTTAAAAGTATAAATGTAAAAGCGCTGTGTCATAAAAGTTCTTTGCGTCTGGAAGTGCATGGATCAACATTGTTTTAGTTTAAATATTACACCTTTCTGTTAACATTTCATAGTTAAAATGTAGCCAATAATACATTTTCTGCATGTTACCTTTATATTATCTTGTCCTATTTAATACAATGAACATTTTAACAGAAAAAAATAAGACAAAGTTAAACAAGGTCACTCCAAACTTTATTGAACAACTTAGCTTTTCTTCTCTCTCATCTTCTCTTTCTGTCCCATGGGTGTGTAACCCTCTCCTGCCATGCCCTCTCTCCTTTTCAGGTTCTACTGGGATCTCACTATGTTGTTACTGATGGTGGGAAACTTGATCATCATCCCCGTGGGCATCACCTTCTTCAAGGATGAGCACACTCCACCCTGGATCGTCTTCAACGTCGTCTCGGACACCTTCTTCCTCATGGACCTGGTGCTCAACTTTCGCACGGGCATCGTCAAGGAGGACAATACGGAGATTATACTGGACCCACAGCAGATAAAGATTAAATATCTGCGCTCGTGGTTCGTGGTGGACTTCATCTCCTCCATCCCAGTGGACTACATCTTCCTTATTGTAGAGACACGGATCGATTCGGATTTCTACAAGACTGCGCGCGCACTTAGGATTGTCCGTTTCACAAAGATACTCAGTCTGTTACGACTGCTGAGGCTGTCCAGACTCATACGCTACATTCATCAATGGGAAGAGGTATGATATTTTAACTACTTAAAAGTGGTATTGAAAGTAGAGGATGAAGCACTAGCTTCATGGGGACTAAAAATTCTTTCAGAAGTATACTGCCCCTTGAACTTTTCACATTTTGTAGGATTTGAACTTGGTACTGAAATGTACATAAGATTATCCATCCATCTTTTCTCCAATTTGGGAATGGCAGCCTAATCTGCATGTCTTTGAACTGTGGGAGGAAACCCACCAAGCGCAGGGAGAACATGCAAACTGTATAGACGGATTAAGAACATGCAAACTCCACACACACAGGCCCCGAGGCGGGAATCAAACCCGGACCCTGGAGGTGCAATGCACACCATTAAGCCACCGAGTTCCTCAACTCAATCATGCTCCATTGAACATGATAGGGTTCCAGAGTGAATCATCAAAAAACACCTCTGAATTGCTCTCCTCCAACTTTTGCACACACCCTGACAAATCTTATACTGCAACGTTCCGCCAGGTCTCCCGGTGCCTCTAAATAAACAAAAGAAGAGACAATTGGTTAAACTGTTTGGAAGTTATTATCAATTTTTGTTTGCAATATAATTTTCTCATAGGATGACATGGGGGTTCTCACTCTAAAGATTTTTTTCTATAATCCAGGGTAACTGGTGTTGTGTATGGAATTGTGTATGATGTGAACGTTAAGCGCATCACGTTTTCTGGGTTTTCCTCAGTGAAACCGGCTCATTCCTAGACCAGATGGTTCCAAAAAAATGAACATCTGTATTGGATGTGTGTGTGTGCTTAGGGTGGGTAAGTGGAGAGAACATGGCTTAGCTACGGCAACCTCTCCAACACCCACTCCACCACCGACCGTGTGCTCCTCACAGAGAGAGGAGATCAAAATTGAAATTAAAACAGTTTAAGAGAAGAGGCTTTAATAATGTTTAATGTGACGTTTGGTGTGCACACATGGTAAACTTTGGGAATTTTAACACTCTCCTGTGTTTTTAGAGGAAATCTTTAGGGTGAGAACCTCCATGTCATCCTATGAGAAAAGGGTCGCAAACAAAAATTCATAACTTCCAAACAGTCTGACAGGTTTTTCCTACTTTTATTTGCAGCTGTAAGGAGACCCAGCAGACTGTTGCGGTATGACATTTGTCAGGGTGTGAGCAAAGATTGCAGGAGAGACATTCAGAGATGTTTTTTGCTGATTCATTCTAGAGCCCTATTCATTTTCAATGGAGCATGATCCAGACGGGCAACATGGTGGCTTTGAGGTTAGCACTGTCGCTTGCACCTCAAGGGGCAGAGTTCGATTCCCTCCTCAGGGTCTGTGTGCATTGCGATTACATGTTTTTTCTGTGCTTGGTAGATTTCTTCCAGGTGCTCTGGTTTTCTCCCACGGTCCAAAGACATTACCCCCCCCCAGCGATATATAGACGAATAAATGGATGATTGATTGAGGTGAGTTTTGAAAGGGTTATTTATTTTTGATTGACTTGATTTTTCCATCGTTTTTTTCATAATTCGGATTTCTTTGTCATGACGTGTCTTGTGTCCTTATCAGACCAAAAATGGCTTCCATAAAAAGTTTCACTATTCAAATCAATGGGAAAATTGTTAGGAAAAATGGGAATTCCTTTAGAAAAGTAATAATCAGCGATTTCCTGCTTCATTGCCCAATAACTCCAGTTATATAACCTGAGTTTTTGTCATATGTTTTGCAGATATTATAATAACAGTAATGATAAATAATAATAGAAATTGCTAATTAGAAATGTTGCTGGTCTTTTGGCTTCTTTTGTCGAGGGGTTGCCACTGCGGATTTGGCACAGGTTTTTTGTTTTAATGCAGGACACCCTTCCTGACGCAACCCTCCTATTTTATATGGGCTTGGGACCGGCTCTGCATCCTGTGGCTGAGGTTTGGGCATTGGCTAAATAACAATGTAAAATCCTTAAGAGTATCATTCAGTAACACCTCTAAATGTATTATCTTAAAGTTTAAGCATATGAAACAAAGTATAAAAAAAACTTTTTTTTTTTTGGTTTTGTTTTTCTCGATATTGTCGATGTCACTATAAAATGTTTTTTTTTTTTTTTTTGTGTATAAGCACTCTATTTGATTTATATTCTGTTCAATATAGTGTGGCATAATCTCTAACGCCTAGAGTTAGATCTTGTTTTCGGTGGTCGGGGCTTTGCTGCACTAGATCTTCCCAGACAGGTTAACGAGGCATGATATTAAATAGAGAGGAGGACAAAACAGATTTCACAGCCTACTTTTCCCCCCAGTTTGATGCTGATCTCGGGTTATTATTCTCGCCGTGTCCATGTGGGTTTCCTCTGGATTGTATGGCTTCAGAGTAGGTGGATTGTCCCTAGCTGTGAAAGAGTGTGTGAATCCTGGTGCTCTGTCAATGCAGGGTGTATTCCCGTGTCACACCCAGTGTTCCTGGGATCCACCATGACCCTGACCGGGATAAAGTGCTTACTGAAGATGAATGAAGGTAGGAAGTGAGGTCTAAAATAGATTAAAGTGAGGATTACGGCTGGCCTTTAGCTGTGATCCAATTGTCCCTCGGAACAAAGTACACTCCACTGAGCGGAGACTTAAAAAGTCCTGAAATGGGGGTTATTACCTCACTTGCTCTTTCTCCTCTACATCTATTCTACAAAAGTCAGTGCTGCAAAATGCTCAGTTCGACTCCTAATGGAATGATATTTGCCATGGTATTTGGTTTTCTTAATGAAGCTGCAGGATGATAATTTAGAGCTCTATATTTATTACAGGAAGCACGGCGCTGTCTAATGACATCCCTCGTTTAGCAGAAGAGACAGAACCTTTACACAGAGGATAAATATATGTAGATGCAGCTTGTATATTGGTTTAGGATAATAAACAAAAAAACATGTGGATTGAGGGTGCTAATATTAGCCCATAATTCTTCCGTTCTTCCTGCAGGGACTGTGGGAGTGTAATTAAAGCAATAATTAGAAATGTTCCCACATCTCGAGGTGAATCCTTGAGCATAGTCTCGGGAGGTGCCGAGTGCGAAGTGAAACCTTACTTCCCAGATGGGGCTTCATTTAGTCAGGACACACTCTTGCTTCGAGACGCCATGTCTTATTACCGTTTTCTAATCAGCACCAGTTCCTGTTTAAACTGTGCATTACATATGTGTTATAAAGGGAAATCATTTCGATAGTTTATTTCACATCAAGTGCACGATTGATGACGCAGAGCGATTCTATGAATGAAGATAAGACTGGTGCAAAGGATGACATGACAGGTTTAATGCTTGTCATTAGCAACTACTTTTTAAATGGTTGATTACACCACAGATGGTACCTGGCACCTCCAGGGTCCGGGTTCGATTCCTGCCTCGGGTCTATGTGCATGGAGTTTTCATGTTCTCCAAGTGCTTGGTGGGTTTCTTCCAGGTATTCTGGTTTCCTTCCACAGTCTAAAGCCATATATATATATATATATTAGGCTAATTGGAATTCCTAAATTGCCCACAGTGGTTGAATGCACGTGCATGTGTTTGTGTGTATGTGCATGCCCTGCGATAATTGGTACCGTGTCCAGGATGTACCCCACCTTGTTCACTAAATCTTCCGGGATAGATTCCAGGCCTCCTGCGACCCTGTATACAGGATAAACCTGTTTACAGGATAAAATATAGACAATAAGTGAGTGAGTGAGTGAGTGAGTGAGTGAGTAATTTAACTAACAGTTCAGCATGTTGAGAGCTGAAGCAAAAAGCAAGAGAGGCCTCATCTCTAAAAACAGTATGTTTAAATTTGATATTGATAAAAAAAATTTTTTAAAACCTTCAACATAGATATATTCAATGTTCCAGCTTCCCTACTGTTATTCAATAAGAACCCTGTTGCGACTGTATAGCTAGTGCAAAAGTTTCTATCGTTATCATCAGGGCTGCCAACTATTCATTAAAAGTCTAACACTAACCATACACCTTACCCTGCATGGCTCAGGTTCTGCATATTTTAGCACCGCAGTGTTAAAGTGAAACTTGTGTGCCTGTATTTATTCCAGTTGGTATTTACTGACATTTGGAATATTCCCCCAAACGAAATAAATGAAATAGGGCCTACCGTACCCACCATCCAAACCACCCATAGGCTCTCCAGTATCTCCATGTAGGGCAGCCGGGGCATAGCAGAGGAGTCTGGGCCCTGTACATAAGCGCTCCACCAAAGTGGCATCAGTGAATTCCCCCAGATTGTGCGTGCACTAGAGAGAGAGAGAGAGAGAGATTCAAAGTGTGCTTTAATGGTATGACAGATGTGGATATTTGTATTGCCGATGCTCGGAATCAGGTCACAAAATAACAACAGAAATAAACAGACATATATTGGTAAATTGGTCCGTCCGTGTGCGATCCAGCACATCGGGCGACAGATACTCCCCACCCTGGAGATATATCCGTTGTTTCTATGGCAGTTACTTAAGGGGTCAGGCTGCCAGCTCGACGCCCAATTGTCTTTCACACACTACGGGCAATTCGGGAACACCTGTTAGCCTAACCTGCATGTCTTTGGACTGCGGGAAGAAACCGGATTACCCGGAGGAAACCACAGGAAGAACATCCAAACTCCATGCACATAGACCCAAGGCGAGAATCGAACCCTGACCCTGGAGGTGCGAGGCGACAGTGCTGTCTATCCATATATTTAACTGTGCAGTCCAAAATAAAGTGACTAGTGATGAAAACTACTGAAAAGGAAGAAAAGTAATATTTTACAGTAGTAATAATAAAAATGCAATATATAAAGTAATAATAGTAATAATAAATAAAGGAGAAAGTACAGTTAAAGAAGAATCATTATTGATAGAAAAGAAGGGGAGAAGAAAAGAAAAGGAAAAGAAAAAAGATCCAGAGTATAAAGTGGGATTGTGAATTTCTTTCTCTCTCACAAATGCATCTCTTAATCTAGTTTGAGTTTTCTCATGAATATTAAAAAGTGTTATGTTGTTTTGTATATGATTAAAATCAAAGCAAATATTCAATGCAGCTGTAAATGTTGACATGCATCTCTCTCTTTGTACAATACCATGGAATGTCGATCTATTTTATTGGATTGCTGATCTGTTCAGCACTATTACAGTACAGTATGTTCCAATTATTATCGCTTTTTTTGCGTTTGATCGATCCCTGCACACAGCTGTATATGTACAGTATGTTAATTTTAATCAGATTACATGCATAATATTTCTCTTCACTTGGAGAAAAAAATGACGGAGTGTCATTTCGGTGCGCTCCGACTGCAATGCACCTGTGTATATGGGGAATGCACACGGGGACTTTGTAACGATTTGACTTAAAAGCAAAAACAGTTTATAGCTGACTCGTCAGGCTGGAGCTCAGTGATTTTTGCTCGTGCCTTACATAGACATTTGTTTTGAATATGAATTTTGATGTGACATAAGAGCATGTGAAGATGAGTGCTTACTAGAGTCTCACACATAATGAGAAGAGAGCTGAATGGAATGATGCTCCCATCATGTCTGGTGCCTACAAGCCTATGGAGGCAGTGATATGATCTGGGGTTGCTTCTGTTGGTCAGGTCTAGGCTCAGCAACGTTATGTTCCCAAAAAATGAGGTCAGCTGTGGACCTGAATATACTGGTTTTTACATCAATAGGTTTTTCTTTTCATGATGGCATGGGCATATTTGAAGATGATTC
The DNA here is from genome assembly GCA_030014215.1 of Clariallabes teugelsi. Classification (NCBI taxonomy): domain Eukaryota; kingdom Metazoa; phylum Chordata; class Actinopteri; order Siluriformes; family Clariidae; genus Clariallabes; species Clariallabes teugelsi. The sequence goes on from JAQMYG010000037.1 coordinate 27,403,162, forward strand.
ATCGGGTCCAAATTGTGAAAGAGTTGTTCAGGGAGCATGAGAGATCATTTTCACGCATGGATTGGCCACCACAGAGACCAGACCTTAACCCCAGCAAGAATCTTCGCTCTGACTCACCTCTCATTTAATGCAACTCTGCTTGGAAATAAATGTGACATTGCATAAGCTTATCGAAACGATGCCACGCGGAATGTGCGCCATAATCACAGTCGGTCCAACATAATATTAATTTGTGACGTTTTTGGTCGGGCAGTGTGTGTGTACAAAAACAAAGAAATTTGCAAGTGACCCCAAACTTTTGAACGGTAGTGTATGTCTATAATAGTAAGTACTATTTGTACAGTTTGATAGCATAACAAAATGTTTCCAGTGAAAACCACTATAAAACCTTATTTTAGAAGTTTTAAACTTCCACTTTTGAGCAAACCATGAAACATGACTACTGCCAGACTTTCAAGTACAATCCGATGCTTAATGCTGAGCCTATCACATCCCTCCTTTCTGCCACACAATCAGTAAATCTAACATCCTTCAGACATCTGTGCAACATGGTGGCTGCCATGAGTGGTTTAAATGTGTTCAAAATATTTTTGGAGAATGTTAAAGCCAAGAAAATGATGCTGGAAGGTTGTTGGTTATATGGTGTATATCTGTACTATGATAGTGAGCTGTCACCATGTCCCGAAGTGAAACTAAAACCATTATAGGAGGATGCTGCCGGGACAGACAAAAGTTTTTGTATTTCTTATAAGGTTCTCATGACCCTTAACAATACTTGGAATTATAAAGGTTTTGTGTGCAACTAAACTCTACACTTTTTTGCTTTGTCTAATTTCCTGCCGCTGCTTTCTGTCTGACTCATTGCAAAGTAACAATCAATGTATTTTTATTAATACTCAGTATTATTGATACTAAATGTGAACTATACTTTGAAAAGAAAAAAAGTGTAGTATTTCTCAAAACTACAAAAATGCTATCAAACTGTTAATTTGCAAATGACGGAGTGTTTATAATAATAATAATAATAATAATTATTATTATTATTATTATTATTATTGTAGGAGTTGCAGTGACTAGTTGACGATTACATCTCCTAGTCAGTGTTGAAAGGATGGTGACCAAAGGTGCTACCAAGGCCATGGTGGTTTAAGCCCGGGTTCATTTTCAGCCTGGAAAAACCTTTGCTGTAGACGTAGCATCCTCTATCTAAAAAGTCTAGTCATTGAGCCGTAAACAGGGCTCAGCTTCGCTTGGTCTCACACTCCTTTATGACTGTTCTTCTTATTTTTACAGCACACTGCAAGTAGCTCTAACATAAATCGGCTGCCAAAAAGTGCCTTCTGTGTCATTGGTAATATATTTAACTATCTATCAATTACCGTACAATATGTATCACTATATCACAAAGCCCGAGGTCAATTACTGTACATCAAATGAATAGCCATGCTACCTTTAATTTGTATATTGCAATGAAGTTTGAAGATGTGGACATCACAATCTCACGCTTGTTCAAGGTCATATTCAGCCGGGTGACTCAAAAGATCGTACCATGTATTGATGAGCACATGGATTTTAAAAGGACTAAATTCAATCAAAGCTTGGTGTCTGCGGTGATAATGAAACGTAATTTCTCGTTTGTGACGCAAGTGTCCTGACCTCATCTCACTCACCAAGCAATCTGCTCCTGATGCTCCAGGCACCAAACAAGGAATGGCTTCAACTGGTAGCGCTAGCAGCAAGGGCAGGAAGATGGTGGGCAGCCCGGTGACAGGGATAAGAGTGACAGAGATAAAACGTTTTTAAGTGCTACATGGTAACCGTCACACCGAGGAGGGCTGCCACGACGTCTCCGCTGCCCCTTCACTCTGACAGCTGGTTCAGTGTAGCTGTCATATTTCACCGCGGCTAAAAATAAGACGCTGCCCGGATGTCCTCCTCCATCGACAAAGCATGGAGTGGAATCAAATTAGTCGGCATGTGATTGAATCAAATTCGAATCCAGGCACTAATGACTGACCTCCCTGAAAGACCGATGCACCAGACGCTAGTGACGTCACCGTTCGGCCGCGATGGCTATCAGAGCAAGCCGAGCTCTTAGAGTCAAGTGTCCAGAGGCATGATTTGTGCGCATTAATGAAGGATGTGTTTAAAATGCTGAAGCATCCCCTTTAGGCCAATACTGTGTTAATAACGGTGCTTAAACCACCCTCTTTAGGACCACAAGCAAATCCCAAATCAGCCAGGAAGATTTAACAAAGATGACGTAAGTGGGCGGGGACATGACAGACAATTATGCAAGGCGGTTTGATCTTGGTGGAGAGAGCTTTAGAGGCTGGACCATCTGTATTTGTTTATTATGTGGAGGCAGAAAGTCTATCTCTATTAATATTGTCATGTGGGAATGCTGAGATTTTATGGCTTATGCTGCGCCAGTGGATGTGTGTGTGTGTGTGTGTGTGTGTGAGTTTTGTTTTTTTTTTTTTTTTAGGGACATGCCCAAACTCGCATACTCCCATGGAGTGCCTGGCCAATTCTTAAAATGATCACGTAGTCATAATTATAGAAATAAAAAAAAAATTCACTGATGAGCTTTTTTTTAGGTTTAATTTTTACCCAGTGACCTGGCACCTTTGTGAGACTTCGGCCAGTCTGAGATAACAGCCGGATGATTAAAAGCATGAATGGTGTATTATTGTCTATACAAAGACACCTTCACAAGGCAACTGTGCCTAGGAATTAAATTATGTTCCGTAAGCCTTCTTGCAAGACTTACGTAACGGACATGTTACTCGTTGCAGGAGTTAATTTTAGCATTTTCTTCTACGTTACAACCTTAACACCCCCCACGTCGTCCGTCACATGTTTCAGTCCAAACATGACATAAATTACAGTATATTATTTTAAATTAATATAGAACAGTACAGTTGAGTGATTACATATATATGAGCAGGTTGAAAATAGTAGTAGGTGATAACGTTGCATAACGTTGCACACAAAGGGAATTAAGGGATTATCAGGATTGCTTTTTGGCCTCATTTTTGTTAAATAAATAATGGCATGTTGTTGATGATCTGAAGTCGTATTTGCTCATACCAGGAACTGCTAAGATCAGATGATTTTTTAAAATGTTTTTGCACAAAAAAACACTTTAAAATAAGATTTAAAAGAAAACTTTTGCGCATAACTTTATGCCTTTGCTACTTTGCATTTTTATTCGCACTTTCTCATTTCTTATTTCATTACTTTTTTTTTGTCTCTTTAACATTATTTACTTGCTTTCATTAGGGAAGCGTAAAAGTTAAAATTTATAAAAATGAATTCGCTTGCAGGCTGGCTCGGGGCTCATGTTCCTCTCACAACTGTCTGACATATTTCTTCGGGATGTGTGGATGCAGCACACGGCCCTTTATTATCGACCGCTGCTAGGCTTATTCATCAGTTAAATAAATAACTATGACCTTTTGTTGTACCGAAAACATCGCTACAAAAAAATAACGGAGACTGATGGATTATTCATAATAAGTAGAACATTGCTTACAACACATAAAGTTTTACAGGGATTCGCTTGAAAAGTTAAACTGGTGGCATCAAGCTGGGCTTCGGTGTCAGTACTGATGGTGCAGAAAAGTATAAGGTCTAAATTTGCCATCATACTGTATGTCATAGATGATAAACAGATCTTAACATTATTTCAAAGACTACAACAATGTTCTATTTTCAATATCGAGTACTGATGTGGTCTCTTTAGGGAAAACCATTTCGATGCAGTTTTAACACCCCACTTTTTAGCCTGTTTAATATTAACAGATGTTGAGCGTCCAGCATAGACGTCCCCTTGTAAGCTGTTTCTATACTGTAGAAACAATAACACATTAACATGTGCACATTAATATAAACCTGTGATTTGCCTTGCAGTGAAAAGTCAAGTCAGTGCAGCTGTTATAGAAAATCAGTCAACCCCTTCAGGCCAGTCAGAACAGAGAATTATGCAGCGCTGGGGAGCATTAAAAATGAATGCAATATTTAAGCTTCCTTCATTTTGTTGAAAATTTGTCATTTTAAATATTTAAAAAATATCCAACTGAGTTGATTTCATTAGTTGATTTTGATCATCATTAGACCGTTATGATCATTCAACCTTCTCAAAATTCCGAATGTTCTAGAGAATTTTGCAACTTTTACCCATTGAAGGCCTGAACAATTCCGGCAGTAGTATTAGAAATATATAAAATAACTTTAAAAGCAGAACTTGCCTTGAAGGCATCAAAATCTGATGCAATTTCTTCTCAAAAGCTGAAAGCCTGCCAGACAAAGTTGTATATTAATGCAAGCAGATACTGAATATTTTAAAATAAGTCATTGATGTAGTTGAGGTTTATGTAGCCAGCAATTGTGTTTAATGCAGTTATGTAACAGCTGTATTCTGTAGTAGTTTACTGGATACTCTAATCTAATCTATGCGTTTCCTTTACAAGTTAACAGCTAACAGATAACCTTACATAAATAACTATACTAATTACTGTAATTAATCTCCTATTGAAATGCAATACATCTTCCCCAACTCTATTATAAAAGTTTATTCATGTAGGGAGAATATAAAGGTTCCACAACTTGTAGCTTACTATTATAATTAAATTAGTTGACATGACTTGTGGTGATATTAGCATTCCTGGAATCAAAGTGAAATCAAACACATCAATTTGTAGTAAGCAGGCAGCGCTCCCACTGTAGCGCCTGTTGTTCAAGTCCCATGCAGGCCATCAGGTTGGTGTTACTATTGTTTTAAAGTAATTTTTGCGACACTGTGGGGCGTTCATTAACATTGTTTTGACATTGTTTCATCAGACAGGTTCTAATTTTTAAAACAACCTAATAGTAATGTTGTCCAAATGTCCTTAACATTGCCAAATTAACATTACTAGAAAAAACCTTTTAAACCACCTCTGATTTTGCAGCATTAACCCACTGTGCAGAAAACTGGTGGGTGGATCGGTTATGCTGGTTTTCCCTAGGATGTGCATGCGTGTATGCAGGCATGTTCTGTGATGGGCAAGCGGTCTATCCAATGTGCATTTCTGCCTGTTCCGAGGGTTGGCCATCGATCATCCAGATCCAGGAAAAAGAGTATAATAGACAAGATTTGCACAAGTCACATTTTTGATGATGTTGTTTTTACAAATAGGTAAACTGCCCTGGCAAAAAACGGTTGCCATTTCAGAAAGGTCAATTTATTGGGCTGCATCAAGCAAGGAAAATAACTATGGAGATTTAAAATTACTGGAACTGGGTTAAGAACCATTCATCACATTATAACAGCATGGATAGCGCTGAACCGACCACATTGTTGAAGAAATGTGGAAAAAAAACACTTAAATGCTTAGTGAAGTTGCATAGAAAAAAAAAATCAACAGTAAATCCTAGAGCTATGTTTAGTTATGAAAGTACAGTAAGAGCATTTTCATATGTGATGAGAACGATTGAGATTAAATAGCTTTGTGGCCATAAGTAGGTAATGTGGTCTGATGAGTTCAGATTAATACTATTCCAGAGTGATGGGTGCATCCCATCATGCATGGTGGCCATTGTATAAGCCTCTGGCGACAGTGTTATGATCTGGGGTTGCTCCAGTTGGTCAGGTCTAGGCTCAGCAATGTTTTGCGGCAATAAAATGAAGTCAGCTGATGACCTGAATGTTCTGAATGACCCCGTTATCACATCTATTGTTTTTTTTTCCTGATGGCACGGGCATTTTCCAGGAATCAGAATGTAAACCATGTTTCTTAGTGCATGAGGAATCATTTTCACACATGTACTGGCCAACACATCAAGGGCTGAAGGGGATTGATTAAAATCTTAGTGTGCTGTTTTTTGTGCGACGAGTGTGTACTGTATATCACATACTGTAAGGCATGAAAACAAAGCTTTAATTCATTTAATGCCTTTTATATTTGCTGTAAAATTCCTTTATTGTTATTCTGAAAGAACATAAAACACTAATGTTGTTGTTAGTCTTGAGGGGTCGCCACAGCGGACCAACTGATCCGCACAACAACTTGACAGAGATTTTATGCCGGAAACACTTCCTGAAACAACCCTCCCGTTTTATCCGGGCTTGGGACCGGCACTGCATCCAGTGTCTGGGGTTTGAGCATTGGCTGAGAATTGAAACCTGGCCTTCCACATGACGGGTGAGAAACCTACCACTAAGCCAATGATGAATAAAAATTTCCTTCCTAAAATGGTTTCCTTTCTTGAACCATTTTGATTGGTACCAACTTAAATACCAAGTATATACTACAAGATCTGCAGTTTTAGAGATGCCCTGACCCACAGTAGTCTAGCCATCAGAAATCAGCCACTGTCAAAGTCGCTTAGATCCTTATGCCTGCCCATTTTTCTTACTTCCAACACTTCATCTTTGAGTGTCTACTGTTCATTTGTTGCCTAATGTACAGTATATCCCACCCCTGACAGGTGCCATTGTACTAAGACCTAAGATAATCAACGTCATTCTTCTTACCTGTCAATGATTTTAATATTATGCTGGATCACTATAGATCTGCCTCCTGTTATACCCTTTCCTACACACACACACACACACACATGTTCTGTAGATGGATCCCATTTCCAAGTGTTGATGGAATATCTCTCCAACTTTATGTGGCCTCTTTGTGTCTAAGACAGCAGTGAAGGATTTTTGGAGAAGCTGTATCTGGAGCGAGCATGAGCATATGACAACCAGTTTAATCCATCTGCCACATAGAGTTGAGACACCAAAGCCCTCTTTCTGAAGCTGTGAGAATGAATTCTAACACTGTTTGCTGCGCAGTGTGTGAGTAATTGTCTTGGAATTCACATGGATCAATCACACTGAGCATTCATCATCATTAGTAACAGTGACAGCCAACACCAGATGCTTCAACGTAGTGAATTTCCCCAGGCTGTACCGAGATGAGTCTGTTTATTCACATAGATTTGAATTTTTTCAGTTTTATCTAGGAGTCCTGGGAGTCTAGCACTACGTGTAGCCTTATCTCATATTCAGATACTTGTAGGAATCCCGGTTGTGAGATCGCAGTCCTGTGTCGGTTTCCTCCAGGTTCTTCTCTCTGTCCAAAAACCCATGGTAGGATTTAAACTGGCTTATCTTAATTCTACTTGCTTCCCATCCAGGGCGTCACGCTGAAAAGCCAGTAAAATGGATAGACCCTAGAAGTGTTTCCAGAAAATGAACAAATAAATTCTTTACCCAAGCAGCAGTTCCTGATCCAGTTGAAGAACCTTTCATAAACTTCTAGGCTTTGCTTGGTTTACTCCAAACAAATTAAATAGGCGGTATATTGACTGTTAAGTTATATTAATATAATTTAAAGAGATGAAAGCCTTGCGTTGACTTGCCTTGAAAGGATGAGACAATACTATTTCCATTGATTTAGTTTGATTTGACCAGTTTCATCCATGAAACGCACAGACACCAAAGGAGGGTTAGGGTGAGACTGTATGAAGTGTGTGTGAGAGAGCAGGGGTGCAAACACTGGCATGGTTTCATGGTTTCATCCATGGCATTAAACCATGCCAGTTCACTCTCATACTTTTCGTGCAGTCTCGCCCTAACTCCGTTTGCGTCTGTGCGATCATTCTGTGATTATGATTTGTGCTGCTTTTTCGAAGATGCTAGCATGCTAGCAAGCCCCAGTAGCATTACCTTTAAATCTAAAAAAAAGTCACAATGAAAACACGGTGTAAAATGCATTTTAAGCTCCATAGACTGCGAGCATTATACTTTGTGCTGTCACACAAGTCCTTCACAGCATGACAAGTCATCTTTCCCAAAAGAAAGGATATGTCAAGATTTGGACAACAATAATAGACATTGAGGACACATATTAAAACATCGATTGCACAAAATGCTACCATTTATTCCCACCTTGTCGTGAATTGGTATGCACGAGATGCCAAGACCTTTTTAATGTCCATATTAGGGTGTTGTGCCTAAGAACAGTGCTTTGACTAGCAAGGGTTAACCATGTGTCTCTGTATCACATCCCCAAACTGAAATAACACTTAATTTATGAATGCCTTTACATTATGGCATGATAAATAAATGATAGTCACTAATACAGGCTATGTGTATTATTTATCAGGGATGTAAATTACCATGTAGCACCCGATACGATATTAACATAATACCTAGGAGCCAATTTGATTTGTGTTGTGATCATGATTTTATAAATATCATGAATCGATATTATTATTGTTACTATTATTATTATTCTTTTATATATGCATTTTTAAATATGCAATATATGCATATTTTATTGCAATTCTAAACTAACTTAGTGAATAATTTGCTCCTACCACACAGGATGCTGTAAATGTAGGATTTTAGAGGAACTGCAACTTTTTACCTCCTCAAGTTCAACATCTGAATTAAAAATTACGTTTTAAAAAATCGATTTTGGAGTCAGTGAAAATATTGCAATATGTAACTTAATCAATATTCTCCCCCATCTGTATTAAGTAATGTATATTCGGTGTATTGCTTTATTTTAATAAAACATGCCCTCCAATATGTATTTATTACTCTCTTTGATCTGATTTACCTTTTCACTGTTGTATTTGACTCTTTTAATTTTAATCAAACTGTTATTGTTGTTAGGAACAGCTGAAATAATATTCTCAGACATAGGCCAATTTTTTTTTTTTATATAGGATATTTATTTTACTTTTTTCCCCCTCATTTTCATGTTTTGCAGCATGTTTCAAACAGGGAATAAAACTCTGATAGTCTGATATAAATCTTGTAGTAATATTCAAGGGACAGAGGTAGTACAGGTGGTTGAGGCTCTGGGTTGCTTATTGGAGGGTCGGGGTTCCTACACCACCAGGTTGCCACTGTTGGGCCCTTGGGCAAGGCTCTATGCCCATTTAAAATACACAGCCACACAGATGCAGGGAATCCTCATGTCAGTCCCAAGCCTAAAGAAATAGGTGGGTTGCAGCAGGAAGAAAAATAACTGGTGTGCAAATAACTTAAAGCTTGACTGATCTGAAGTGGCAAACCCAAAAAAGGGAAAAAGCCCAATATGCAACCTAAAAAATATAATGATCTAATACTTGGTCCATATCCCCCACTCTTAAGCAGAACTAACAAATGCATGAAAAACCTGGATGTAAGTGAGACGCTCTAGTTTTCTAAACATGAACGAACTTAATTTCTGCAACACATCCTCGGATGCATTTTATCCAATAATCTATGTTTATGTAATTTATTTTGCGAAAGGCAGCTCATCAGGGCAGCCAGTATCTACACAGCTAGAGGCACTCGCTGAGGGGAGATTTTAAACAGACGTTTAGAGATTTTTGTAATTTTATTAATCACCTTTGGTCTGATTAGCTGTACAGAATGAACAAGTGACATTAAAATTCAGTGCATGTACAGTATGTGGAGCTTTGTAAGCAATACATTTTATATAGTCTGCAAACCTTTGTTGAATAACCTTGATGTAGAGAATGATGCATTGAACACATGCAATTTATAAATGAGTTCCATCCTGAGTTTAGATTTAACTGGGAATAGAGTTAATCGGTGAGAAAAATGGTTACTATGCTATGTAATTTTTCTTTTTTTCTTTAAGTTGCGCAGGTTAGTTTTGCACTATGGCCAATTGAGTGCAGTAGGTGAAATGTATCAAGTTTTCAACTGTCGCAAAAATTGGTGTTTAATACCTGATCTTCATGATCCTTCAACAGAGTTAGACTTTGTTTTAAAGCACTTTAATTAACACTTTCCAAATTGGTTACTCCAGTTGAGATACAAATCCGTTAAAAAGTAATTTTAGGGGTAGGAGGGAGGCTGAGGGTTCCCTCTTTCTTATCTTTTGCAACCGGATACAGTTATGAAATAGCTCAAAGTAGAGCTTATTGAACAAGCAATCTGAAAATATACGTAACTCCCATCACCTAAAATGTGACTTACTGTAATACCTGGTTGTATGTAATTGCTGACATATAGGTTGGCTACTAGTAAACGCAAGGCAATAAGGATTGAACAAATCTCTCCAAAAGTGACTAACGTTCTAAAAATTGCTGTTGCAAATTCAAGTAAAAGTGACAGGGTGTGTGACTGCTTGATGTTTGAATATATGTTTGTTTAGTCTCATTAGCCTCACCAGACAAAAACAAAAGCTTCTCTCACAAAATAGTTCCGAAGTGTTTGTGTGTCCACCATCTTCAGTGTTATATGTAGCTTTTTTTTTAAGACAGAGCTCACAGAGAAAGAGAGAATCACATTATTTTATTCTATTAAGTGCTTTTTTAAGTAACAACAGAAAAGCAGTGAGAGCCAAAGAAAGGAGAACCTCTTTTTCCATTTCGTCCAGCATCTCCATGATTTATAAATTCCAAAAGAAGCCTCTGACCATTTGAAGCTTGAATGAACAGAGATGCATTAAACGTAATTCTTCAGACCTCAGTCGGCATAATAACCCCACATTACAGAAGATCTCAGCAATTTACCAAGAGAATTTTACTCTCTGATTGCGCCAAAGCCTCTCTTCACTTCGCGTCGCTAATTTATTAACTCTGAAGATCGACGAGTGAAAAAGTGAAAGCGACAGAAAGAAAGAACAAGTGACAGAAGGATCAGTCCCTTAGCTGAACCCAATTATGTCTAATGGCTTCTGCTCTTTCATATTACCATTTTCATCTGAGATTTGCATGCTGTGGGTTCCAGCCTGGCTGGAAAGCCCTCAGCTCCTTATAGAAGTTGACAGAGATGTTTAAAGACAGAATCAAAATCAAACGTAATCATTTAAGGCTAAATTTAAGTTGCTTCTTGATAAGCTTGTGGGTTCTGAGTAGTGCTAATTGGATATGGAAATCCTTGTTGTGTTCCAGGTGGTTCCTCAGGGTTTCGCTGCCGGGAACACGGTAACAGAGTAATGATAACGCCAGCAGGAAGAGTTACACAGATGACCCAATGGAGATACCAATCAATGTGTAAATGCATGATATATACGTGAATGAAATATTTTAGAAGGAGATGTAAAGTATATTTACTGTATTATTTTTGGAGTGTATCCATCTTGTGCTTAGAGTTTTTTATTTTTTATTACTGGGAAGGGACACGGAATAGACTGTCCCCAACTTATCATTGGTCAACGTAACAGATTTTGTCTATACGATGGTGCGAAAGTTCAGTAGAAACTATACTTTGAAGTTTAAATATTGATCTCCCAGGTGGTACAATGACTTCATAGCACTGTTGCCTTGTACCTTAAGGGTTGGCGGTTTGAATCCCGGCTCCGGTCCAGCACATGTGCTTGGTGGGTTTCCTCAGGGTACTCCAGTTTCCTCCCATAGTTTAAACACATGCACAACAGTTTGATTGCTGTTTCCCATGGTGTGTGATTGGTTGCCTGTGTGCCTTTGGCCCTAAGTAGCTTTGTTCCCACTTTGTTGACCCTGCGTAGGATAATCACTAGAATGAATGAATGAATTAATTAATTAATTGTTCCCATGCTAGTGATATGCAATCCGATACTTTTTCATGATGCTGCAATGAGTTTCATGCAACCAGAATTCTACCATGTACTGTGAAGCCAGTTTAAATTACATAAGAAATAATCCTTGTGTTAGCGGATTTTGGACAGCTGTACCCTAACTTAAGTGTTTTGTTCAGGTTAAAAGTAGGCTACGCTAAGCTACAGTCTTCCCTAGGTCAGACGTACAGTCTTAAATGCAATTTTGACTGATATTTTCAAATTCTGATGAGTTTAATGG
>JAQMYG010000037.1:27415106-27428003 GCA_030014215.1 Clariallabes teugelsi
AATTGTGCTTTTGTAGGAAAACTAAAAATCTTGCTTAATTGTGTTATTCCCATATCAGGGCATCCTGCTATGTTTTATTGACAACTTACCCCGTTTTGTAGAAAATTACAAGTAAGTACAGGAAAATGGTTCCATTTTATAATTTGATTTGTATATTACATGTTCTAAAGCAATCATATTTTAGCTCCTGACTACACATTTATTATTCATTTATTCATCTTAAAGTATATTATTCATCAAGTAACATTAATTATTCAGTCACTAAAATGTAACTTAAAGCAAAAGGTTGTAGTTACAAAAAAAAAGTCCTGAGATTTTAAGGGGGGTTAATTCAGCTAATCAGGGGTGCTTTTAGCTACCATCTATATACAAGGTGTTTAAATGGGTCAGTCTGTAAAAGTCTGTAGAGATTTACTATAGTGTAGAGTTCTTGTTTTCCAAGAGAACCTGAGCTTCTCTTGATCTTTGTCCTTGTTTCCCTTTTTAAAGCAGAATTTTTTAAGTGAATTGAGTCTTAAATATAAAATGCAGAGCTTTACATCAAATAATACTTCTATTTTGATTTAAATAAATCTATCATAATGTATGAGAATTTTTAATGCATAAGGTTTATATTTTGCATCTCATTGCGTCTTGTAAAGCTAGATATCATTTATATCATAGATATCAACTATCTCTCTCTCTGTATCACAGTAGCACAGTATCGTTTCCCACACAGATTTTCATAATTAATGCTTTAAATGAACACTTTTACAGACAGTTAATGCTACAGAATGGCATTTACTTCCAGTCAGACGATCCGACATCGGATGCCATTATGTGTTCGCAACGGAGCTTGAAAAGAGCAATTGGCATTTTGCAAAGCAAATGGGCATCTCATGCTGGAGGGGGGGACGTTTAGGTAGATTGAATGAAAAAGGTGCAATCAGGTGAATGACTCCACTCGGGAAATGTAAATGCGCCTGGGGTGAAATGCCTTGAATAAACACACAGAGAGCTTGATGTCTCCTCTCATGCAAGAGGAGAGAGAACTTTCTGTATCGTGCGCATTTGACACTCATCCTAATGAGCTTGGGAACGGTGGCTGATGGTGATATTAAGATGTAACTCCAGTATCACGGGGTATTGCATGGTACAGTATAAGACAACCACCCAATACAGAAATTGTGGTTTAATTTGGTTAAATGTGTGAGATTTTTAAAAGTCTATCAAGCCTATTCCCTGTTCTTCCACCAATTATGGAATCATTCTTGGATAGTTATGCAAATGACTTTCTACAACAATTACATTACAACTGATTAGCCAACAATGTTTTCCTGCTTTCTTTACTTTAACACTTCATTTGAAATAATTCTTCTTTTCACTGTTGCACGTCGGCTTCACTCAGCAGCCACTTCATTAGGTACAACTGTTCAACTGCTCATTAATTTAAAAATCTAATCAGCCAATCACATCACAGTAGCTCAATGCATTTAGGCATGTAGACATGGTCAAGACGATCTGATGAAATTCAAATCGAGGAGCGGAAAGGAGAAGAACTGTGAGTTAAGTGACTTTGAATGTGGCATGGTTGTTGTGCCATATGGGCTGGTCTGAGTACTTCGCAAACTGCTGATCTACTGGGATTTTCTCACATGACAATCTCTTGGGTTTACAGAGAATGGTCTGAAAAATATCCAGTGGGCGCCAGTTCTCTGGGCGAAAATACCAGAGGTCAGAGGAGAATGGCCAGAATGGTTTGAGCTAGAAAGGCAACAGTAACTCAAATAACATCTCATTACAACCAAGGTATGCCGAAGAGCATCTCTGAACATACAGCAGAAAAACATTGATACTTAAAGTAGATGGGCTTCAGCAAGCAAAAAACTCACTGGGTGCACTGATGAGTCTTGATTTTTGCTCTGACATTCGGATGGTAGGGTCAGAATTTGGAATAAAACAGCGCGAAAGCATGTATGCGTCCTGGGTTGTATCATTGGTTCAGGTTGCTGCTGGTAGTGCAAATCTTCTGAAACTGGTTTCTTGAACATGACAGTGAGGTCACTGTACTCAAATGGGTTCCCCAGTCACTGGATCTCAATCCAATAGAGCACTTTTGGGATGTGGTAGAACTGGAAAGTCGCATAACGGATGTGTGGCCAACAAATCTGCAGCAACTGTTTGATGCTATCAGGCCAATATGGTCCAACATCTCTAAGGAATGCTTCCAACACCATGTTGAATTTATGCCATGAAAAGAAAAAAAGGAAGCTCTGATAACAAAAAAGGGTCCAAAATATTACCAGCAAGGTGTACCTAATAAAGTGGCTGGTGAGTGAATGAGTGATATTTGAACATTATCTATACCATGTTTATTCATTGGAAATGTTTTTAATTCTATTCTATTATGGCAGTTCCATTTTTTTTTTACTTCACACGTCACAGCATTTGACCAGGTATTACATAAAAAAGAAAAAAAAAATTAAATTCAAAAAAGTTTCACTTATATTATAGAGAATGGATTCCGAGCACTTTTATATAAAATATCTTAAGATAAACATATTTTAATAATAACTTCTAACAACAAACAATTTTTTTGTAAATATAAATCCATATTTGTTTTTATTCTAAGGATTTGCACTCAGCTGCATAAACAGTAGAAACATTAGGGAGCACATATTGCCAATTACTTCAAATTCTTAAGAAACGAATACTACTAATGTAGTCCATATCCCTGTGAATCCTGCTGCTCCAGAGAAATAAAAGAGAAAAAAACAGCATATTGAGTTTAATCACACTGACAGGTGGCAGGTGCTTGTACTAGACAAGAGAAAGCAATTCTAGGAGGGTTTCTATGACTTATATGAGTCACTGTAATTGATTTCTAAGGCTCTTCCGAGAGAGCATCGACTGGTTGAGTGGCTTTTAATATGGAGAGATGCAGTTAGCAGCGCACGCCATGGCCTAAATAGGATTAAGTAGCTTTAAATTGTGGCGTCCATTAACACTCATCAGCCTACATGGGTATCCAGGAGCATCCCATGGGTGCAGTTAACATTAGGATTAGCAGACTTTGACTTATAAACATCCCCCCTTTCTTTCTGTCTGTTCGTCTGTCTGTCTGTCTCTCACTCTTTATCTCACTCACTCTCTTTGGCTGTTTTTTTTTTTTGGCAGAGGAAAGTGGGATGACCCTGCACATTTTTTGTTCCATTCCACTGGCAATATTTAAGAGGTTCATTAGTGCTCCCTGACAGTGCAAGCTTAAGCTTATTCTTGATTCGTGGCACTAAAATGAGCTTTTACACACACACACACACACACACACACACATACACACACACACACACACACATGCACACATGAACAGAAATGCACATACACACATTCCCAAAACAGAGAGCCATTAGTGGCATCTATAACAGGCACAAAAAAAAAAAGGACAGTGATTATATAAGTGAGATCTCGCTGTTACCGGCATCAGCAGGTTTTTTTTTTTTTTTTTTGTGACAGAGAGCACAGTGGCCTGGAATTCGAAGCAGATTAACGGAAACATAAACTAACCCATTACAGGAAAAAGCCCTCATAGCATGGCTAGGAATATGACCTTGAGCCAGGTTTAAAAGCTTGAAAGTCTAAAGAGATGAGAAATATATGCACCTACAACTCAGTGTCATTTCAACAATAAAATTGAATATGCAATATTATAATATATATGCCATGATTAAAACAGCAAAGTACACAATGAATGTACTAATAGTTTCAAGATCAACTGTTGCAGGATAAAGTGATTAGACTAAATGGATGAATAAAAGAATAAACCTTGAAATCAACTACAAATCAGCCAATAGAGTTAAATGAAGTCATGCATCTGATTTGCCATATCATCAATAGTTTACGAGTTTAAATTCCACCAAAATCAATTTGCATGGCCGGCTTGCATGGCTATGTGTGACAGAAGAAGGATTAACTTGTTTAACTTCATCTTCCGCTTTTGGTAGCTGTTATGTGATGATGAGAATTATGTAGTGCGTTGTAATGGGAAATGAATATATAATTGTAAGAAATATATATTATAAACTGACTGAAATGAAGTACCAGAAAAATAAAAACATTGTGGTAGTGGGATTTGTGGTTTAAACCTGATTTAACGTTCTGACCGATTAGCAGGACATTAAGGGCAGATCTGTGTGACTCCAGCCTCTTGATGCTGCAATTTACAGTTCCAGGAAACAAAAAAAAAATTGTATGGGCAGTTTAGCCAACTTTGGAGCTCTATTTCTGGTAAAAAAGGATGCCACATGTGCTGCTACAGAGATAATTAATTTTTTTGGCTCAGTGCTAGGTTTCTTGCCCGCCATGCAGGAAGGCCCGGGTCCAATCCCCAGCCACTGGATGCGGTGCTGGTCCCAAGCCTGGATAAAATGGCAGGGATGTGTCAGGAAGGGCATCTGGAATAAAACCTGTGCCAAAGTTGTTGTGAGGATCAGATGGTCATCTGTAGCAACCCCTTGACAGGAGCAGCCAAAAGACTAACAACAACCACTGAAGGCAAAATATGCACTAATCTCCTTTGAACAGTTAATATTGTCATGTTTATGCTCTGTAAAGCCTTCACAATGGCTCTAATCTGGTTTGTTAATTGGTTATTTCTGATGCTGGTAACTCTAAATAACCTTCTCCTCGGCAGCAGAAGTAAGTTTTGGTCTTGCTTTCTTGGGAAGGTCTTCATGAGAACCAGTTTCATCTTGATGGGTTTAGCAAATGCACTTTACAAGAACTGTTCCAGAACAGCTGACCTTCATGTCTTAAAAAAAACAACCCATTGTTGTTAGTTAATTAACTAATGCCATATATGTTATTTTATATATATATATTTTAATCGTCAATTTGTTATAAAATGTAGAAAATAAATCACTAAACTAAACAACTTTAAATTAGAAGGTGTGTCCAAACATTTGACTTGGACTGTACCAATAATGCCAGTTTATGCTGTCCCATAAATTTGAGAAACATCCTGACTAAAACATCTTTAACAGCTCACCATAGTTACCTTTGGGATATGTACCCTTGAAAGTGAAAATAAACTAGATTTAATCTTGTTGACTTTTTATATCATAAAAAAAGCAAAAAGCACCAAGCTAAAAAAAAAAAGCCAATGGAGAGATAAACTTACTGAGCTCTTCATATCTAATGACACTAATTTACTGTTTATTGCTTCTTAATTTGTCTACTAACAGCTTCAGTCACTGTCATGAGTCATCAGTGGAGAAACCAAAGACAGAGCGCAAACCTTTGACATTTCGCTTGATGATGGAAGTTTTCATGACTGTAATCACGAATCAAATTTGTTCCCCAGATTTTCCATATGACCTATGACCTTGCCAGCGCGATGGTGCGTATCGTGAATCTGATTGGCATGATGCTCCTGCTGTGCCACTGGGATGGCTGCCTGCAGTTCCTCGTACCCATGCTGCAGGACTTCCCTCCGGACTGTTGGGTCGCCAAAAACAAAATGGTGGTGAGTATTTTCGGACAGATCCTTAATCTCAATCAGATTTATTTATTTATTTTCAGTGGGGGGGGTTCACGCTGTCTCATCCTCATCTCATGGGATTTCTGTTAATTACAGGTCTCAACCTGTGCATGTGCACAAGCTGAGATTCATCTGCTCTATATTACGTGACATTTGGTCTATTCCATTTTTTCCCCCTGCATTTAATCTACAGTAGTCACGGATTCATCTCAGTAGGAAGAAAAAGTTTGCGTGCTTTTTTGAAGGTGACATTTTACAAAGTGTGTTATTTAAAAAAAAATAATTAAGAAGTGGCACAGATGCTAATTTTTTTTGTAAAGCCCTTCTACAATACCAGTCAAGTATTGACAATTTTCCAGTGAGCACCGTCGCTGTGCTTTAATTTTGTGTTATTGTTAGTCAAGAGGTGTTCCGTTTTTCGAGAGGCCCTGATGCTCAGGAGAGTGACGAGAGTGCCTGGTCTCATTACAAACTCTCTTCCACCTGGTAATTGAGTTCCCTTTCCGGTTATATAAACAAGCCGCAGAACACCTGAGGTGTGACCCTGGATCACCTGCATGAGAAGGACCGGAGTATGCAGCCAGGGGCCAGATAACAAAATACTCATGTGGCATTTGATTTATAGCCAGAAATCACCGATGAGGCTTCCGGGAACTCGTGGGCTTCGGAGGTCTAATGGTGATTTGGCTGTTACCTTACAGAATACCTAAAATAGCACAGACAATTCAGGGTTATAAAGGTTGATCAGATTGAAAGTAGGCCACAAAAACTCTAAGGGTAGAACAAGAGCATTCTGGGGAATTTGGAATGATTAAACATGTCATGGAGGAAGTGATTGCATAGAGACGGTTATAATAAAATAAAAAAATTTTTCAAATTGACGTTTTTTTCCCCGCCGAATCATTTTTATCAGAATTTGTTCACCGGAGAATTTTCATAGGGGAGATACTGAAAATGGAAACATATTTCTTTTCAGACAAATGCATGTTTTTTTTTTTTTGGAACAGCTAGAGGAAAACATTATCTGCCCTCTTCTGCATAGAATGGGCTGCTCGCACTCACGGCTATGACTCACACACATCTTGCGTCTTTGGTAGCACCGTTTTTACATTCACTGGGACAATGAGACAGAAACATCAGGGTTATTTTCTTACCTACAGTACACTGATGTTTATGTACAATGAAGCCTACAATCTGGTGCCTTTTTCAGGATTAATAAAACGATCTTTGCAAGTGTGCAGTTTGACAGCAAAATGAGATAACTCCATTTTTGCAGGTTTTTATCAAATAAAGCAAGATTTGCAAACTGATAGAGAATAATTTGTTTTCGCTGAGTGACAATCATGTTATAGAGCAAAAATGACAACATTTTATATCAAATCTGTTTTGGTTATATCAGTGTGATTTTATTTGATTTCTCAAAACGCTATAACTCCACCTCTGACAGTTTTGTCACAATAGATTAATCATGCTCCAGTCGTGTTTGTGGGGATTTAATAATGCAGTTTAGTACTGATATTTTTTTTGGATGAGTTTTAATAAAAATTATAGCAAACTCCTGCTTTGATTGTGATTTTGTCAAACGGAAAGCAATGGCAGCAAATTAGATCAAGGAAAAATGTTTAATATTTGTTGCACGCAAAAACTTTTAATTAAAGATGGTTAAAGATCAGGAGAAACGTTATAACTGATATGAAAACTTTAGTTTACAGCATCATCAGCCTCCTCCACTACCAGTTTTAGTTTTACTTAACTTTGGTAACAGCTCCCTATCATAATACAGGAATAACATACTTACAGTATGTGTTGTACACAAATTCCTTGTGAATATTTTAAGTTTTGCTTGCACAACATCCAAATCGCATAATGTCTTATTTTACAGAATATATTGCAGACAGTAAGCGTCACATACTTGTCATTTTTAGCTGCTGGAGTGTTTTTATATATATATGTATATATATATATATATACTATAAACATTCTCCCAAAACCCTTTAAACACATTTTAACCGCAGTTTTGTTGTAAATATAAACAGCAAAAATGTCCAATATGTCCAATTGTTCTTACATACAGTATACAGTATGTTGAACTTGAATTCATTTTAAAAATTCCTTTCAGACACCATTTGTTAAGTAGTCAAATTGTCTTCATTGTAGATGAACTGGAAGTAAAAGTACCAGTCTGGTTCTAATCCAGATGTGTGTGTGCAAGTAGCCCACCTGTGATTAGGGAGGGCATATGCCATCCTTCCCACCCAGGACCAATTTTGCTTCCTTGGCATTCAGCCTCGGACAGTCATGGCATCATGGGTATCTCTCGCCGATACCGCTTTTCTGTTGTCCCACTTGGGAACTCGAGTTACTGATGGTTTTATTTTTTTTCTGTTACACCACCATGTTATTAGATGCACCCCTAATAACTGCTGTACTGTTAAGTCTCCATTATTGCACCGTGTCATCATTTCTTCCTCAGTCCTCAGAGGATAAGGAAAGCAATGGTATTGATTACACATTCATTCACATTCATTTCACATGGTAAAGAGGCATGTACTGTATGCAGAAACTTAGGGACGCAATGAAATTTCTCATCTTTCTAAAGAGCTGATCTGCCTTCCCTCACATTTCATTCACATTCTGCATGCTTATCATGTGTGACGCCTTTCGGGTTTCTGAATGCCACAGTCCAGAAACACCTGCTGTGGCTGCCTCGAGTGGACCAGGCCTTCGAGACTGTAGTGCTAGTTGACCTTTAGCACAGTGTGTGTGATGGCCTCAGGGTGTGTGTCCCTCTTCTCCCCTGCAGAACGATACGTGGGGCCAGCAGTACTCGTATGCCCTCTTCAAGGCTATGAGTCACATGCTGTGCATCGGTTACGGCATGTATCCTCCTGTGGGAATGACGGACGTTTGGCTCACCATCCTCAGCATGATCGTCGGAGCAACATGCTATGCAATGTTTGTGGGTCACGCCACAGCGCTTATACAGTCTCTGGACTCCTCACGCAGGCAGTACCAAGAAAAGGTAAGTGAGAGCTGGATTTGCTAAATGGGAATTCTGTGGAAACAAGTGTAAGATCATGCTAGCAGTAAGGGAAGAGGATTCATAGAGTAAGAATTGATTATAGAACATACATTTGAGTAGATTAAA
This sequence comes from Clariallabes teugelsi, assembly GCA_030014215.1. NCBI lineage: Eukaryota > Metazoa > Chordata > Actinopteri > Siluriformes > Clariidae > Clariallabes > Clariallabes teugelsi. The sequence goes on from JAQMYG010000037.1 coordinate 27,423,770, forward strand.
AAATTATAGCATTGTTTATCACTCCTGTATATTGTAAGATTAAGCAATAGAATTTCATTTTGTAAGACATAAAGAATTTATCAATACCAGGGATTGATTAATTAAGATTTGCAATCATGTTAATTCTCATATTTACACTATAGTTAGTTTCAACACTTCTTGTTGCCCACATACAGTAAGTACACCCATTTTGACCCTCTTTGGTTTCCACATTTGCTCATACAATAGTTTCAACTTTTAGTACCTTTCTTTCTTTCTTTCTTTCTTTCTTTCTTTCTTAATAGTATTTACTATTTTTAAATTTTTACCTACTGTAGCTTGTCAAATTGGTTTCTTGTCTTGGATTTATTATTACATTGCGATTTTTCATATTACATTCGTAATTTCATTTTGACACAGAAAAACTTCCATACGGGTAAATTCAGTATTTCTAGTTTGTACAGGACTCTTAGTTTTAATTCTCTTCTCGTAGTTTGGACACCAACCCTTTCTTGCTGGTAGACTACATTACAGGCATATGGAAAAACTCTAATCCTTTAACACATCAAGTGTTCCATGATTAAAAATGATAGCAAGACATGCAGGGTACGGTGAACCAAGTGCTCACCTGAAGTGCTGGACAAAACCACATGATGCCAGCATGTGGCAATTCTCCACTCCCTCCCCGATGCCCGCCTCTCCCTGAGGATGGCAGGTATAATAACGAGCGAAGATGCCAGCATGCCACATGGCCTGCCATCTGTGGAGTTAGATGGAAAAATGGAAATGGAGAAGGAGAGATGGAAGGGTAGGTGCTCCCTGGGAAAGGGAGGGAGGGTCATACGTGGTGTGAGATGCTGCCAGAAGATTGATGGGAAAAAGTGAGAAAACTGCAGAGAGGCAGCGAGACGGAGATGTTTGATTGATAGAAGGATTGAGAAAATGGTGTAAATAGATGGTGAATGGTGAAAATATAGACAGATTTCAGTAGATCCTGGATAGACATGCTAGGGAGAACACAGGAATGTTAGTTAGTTAATTAGTTAGTTTATGTGCAATAGTTTATTTGCAGTTTTTTACAGACTCCTATATACTGTAGGCCCATCCCAAATGTTTAAGATGTCACTTCTTGGTAAATGTGTCAATACATTAACAAATATAAAAATGTATTAATTAATTTTAGGGGCGGGGTACCTAAAATGCAAACTGTCTGTGTTGTGGTGTAATAGCACAAATGTTTTGGGACATTAGATCCACTTAATTTCATGTGATTTGCAATGAAACAATACAATTTAACGACACAACAATATTATTATTACTATTATTTTTATTTATTTATTTATTTATTTATTTATTTATTTATTTATGTATTTTTACATTTAAGCATAGCATACCTCAACCAAGTGGTAGAATTGGCTCAATCAGGTTAAATTTAACAGCTTTTTCAATAATATAGTGACTTAAAATGTGCCCTGTACTTATGTTTAATGTTGAACAACTGCTTGGTATAGTTCAACCATAAAGTGTAACATTCTAAACCTTCTCTAAAGACTTTTCCTTAAGTGTTTTATCTCTAAGTGCTACAAAGTTTTGAATAATTCAGCAATAATCACACTTCAGAGAGTGCTGTTGTACTTAATATCGGCATGGCTGTATTCTGACACTGGAGACTCCTTCCAAACATGCTTTTAACATTTCAGGTGAAGTGCATTTCTATTCATTGTGTTTTCCATCATCACTGCATCTCTTTCTATATTAATTTATTTGTATTATAATGAATTAAGCCACCCTTGCTTAGACTTACTGTACCTATTATGTTCCTTGGCAAAAGTGGCATAAATTAACTTTAAATTAAATTAAAGTATAATTTGATTCAGATGTCATTTTCTTTAGTAAATTTTTTCTCAACTTTTTTTCTCAGTTCATACTTTTAACAGATTTAAAAGTTTATGCTTTTTCACTTTAACTTGAGTGAAGAACACTTCAATTTAGGATTTATTAGGATGAGTAGTTCTGGATGAGGACCCTCGAAGTTCATGGCTAAGAAACCTGCCAGAACCTTTTTTTATTATGGTCTTGAAACATGTTCATCAAAATGGTGTGCATGGCATTTGTTTGAGGCGCTGGGCCTAGCAGAGCAGTTGGTGTCAAATGCTCCCATAGTCTAAGTGTTTCTATGCAGATGCTCTTATTTATAGCGAATACGCAGACACTAGACATGTGTTTATGCCAGACAGTGAATGTGTTTTTAGGAGAGAGAAAGCTGATGAAATTTGAAATTAAAGGAGGAGAGAGACGAGGTGAGATATTCAGTGAGATGGAGAAAGAATCCTCAAGTGTGCAGGAAACTGAACATTTCCGTAAGATCTCAGAATGATGTAGAAATGATGTAGATGTTGTTATATTTTTTTCTATTTTATTATAGTTTTCTCATGCAAGGATATACTCAATCACTCATTCATTGTCTAGATCGCTTTATCCTTTATACAGCGTCACAGGGGGCCTGGAGCCTATTCCAGGACACTTAGGGCGCGAGGCGGTGTACTGTACATACTGACCAGGGTGCCAATCCATTACAGGGCATACATATTCACACACTACAGACAATTTGGGAATGCCAATTAGCCTACATGTCTTACTGTAGGAGGAAACCAGAGTACACGAAGGGAACCCACCAAGCATGGGGAGAACATGCAAACCTCAAGTACACAAATCTGAAGCAGGAATTGAACCCGGACCCTGGGGGTATAAGGCAACAGCGCTTAACCACTAAGGCACAGGGTCGCTTTGTAAGGATATAGATATTCAAAACATTCATGTAAGCCTATGTAATAGGTGATGTAATGTGACTGATTAACTTTATAGCAGTTGGCCTGGATCCCTGACCTGCCCATAGCACATATGCAAAAATTGTATGGTTCTTGTTGGTTGTTTCTATAAACAAAAATAATAATACAAGCATTAATTTTTGCAACGTAATTCCCATATTTCAGTAGTGCTAAACTTCTAAAAGTAATGATAACTTGGGTTATGCTTGATTAGGCTAATTGACATTTCCGTGGTGTGTGAATGAGTGTGTGTATGCGTGCTTGCGCCGTGATGGATTGGCACCCTATCTAAGTCTCCTGGAATAGGCTCCATGCCCTCCTCCCCCCCCCCCCACTCCCCCCCCCACCCCCATTATATGGTCATTATTACTTCTTGTTTGTTTTGTAACTGTTGACTTATGTAATGTGCCAAATTAAAAGTCTTCCATAAAGGAAGAACACAACCTTCATATGAAAGCATCAAGGATATATAGTATCCCTATATGGAAGACTCTGCATTCCTCGAACCTCATTTCCTGGCCATGGGTTGAAAGATTAAGGATTAAGTATCATGTCTTTGAAAAGCAGTAAGTTATCATTATCACATATTGGCAATGTGAACTGTGTATATTTCTGAGTATTTTCAGTGGAAGATACAATTTCTTATTTTATGTCTTGTAATAATGTAATGAAATCTTATATTGATAGCAATGTTTTTCTTAAGCGGTTATCATTTTAACCTGAGCAGGACAGACAGGTCTAAATGGTGCACTGTGGTGCACAGTTTCCTCAGCCAGTTAACTGATTGACCGCACACTATCTGTTACCTTGATGGCCGCCATCTCATAGCAACCTGCTCCCATGGCAACAGTACTCGCTACACGTCGCATTTGGAAGCAGCCCCCTCGGGCCAGGCTGCCTGCAGAGGGGATATTAGTGTGGTAAACAGCAATTAATATTTCAGGTCGAGGCCTTTTAATTCATTTCTCTTTGAGTGTGGGTTATGTTGATTAATGCTACTTCGCTCATCTCTCTGTCTCAGTGAGGATAAAGAGCAAGAGGCTGGAGTGTCAGCCTGGGACTCTGAAGCCTATTTGTTTGTGCGTGTGTGTTTTGCTGGCTTGCTACAGTATGTTAAGATTTAACACAAATATTAAAGTTGACAAAATACAGAAGGTAGAATTACTGTTGGTTAATATTGCATTGTGTTTGTTGTCAGATAGATCAGTAATTGTAGGTGTTGTCAGGTATTGTAGTTGGTAAAGGGATTTTCTAAGGAACCTCTAGGGAACATGGAGGCCAGTGGTGACCACAATATTTATCCCCATTTTCCATCATTCAAGCAACAGTGTTCTCACACATAGTCTAGTCCCGGGGTACTCAATAGGCGGACTCCGGTCCGCATCCGGACCCAAATACGGTTAAATCTGGACCGATGCCAAAACAAA
>JAQMYG010000037.1:27430016-27440453 GCA_030014215.1 Clariallabes teugelsi
CCCGGTATCGGGGGACTTTTAACGAGTACGAGTACTTTAGAAAATGTGGTATCGAGGCCGATACCCGATACCGGTATTGGTATCGGTGCATCCCTAGTAAAAGGCATTGGTTAACAGTTCGGAACAGTTACTGTACTGGGTTCCAAAACTAAGTTGTAACAGTTGGGCCCTTAAGCAAGGCCTTTAAACCTCAATTGCTCTGATGTATAATGTGATAAAAATGTAAATCACTCTGGGTAAGCACGGCTGCTGAAACGTAAATGTCTACTAGCTCAGCCTGTGTTTCAGACCCAGCTAGATTTTTCAGTACAGTTCAGTATAACAGCTCACGTTCTTTTAAAGCTATTTCTGATAACTACATAAAACGTGAGATTTTGTAAATAATATTCCGGCTAGAAGACTAACTCGAAGCTACACCTGCAAAAACAAGAGTCTAATTGCGTCTGTGCTAGTCTGAATTTACATTACCATTCAGTTGACCTACTGCAGAAAGGCTTTTAGAGCTGAAGCTCAGACTCATGCGTTCCTTAAAAAACACTGGAAAATAAATTCTGATTGCCTAAAAGGCCCCTCTTCCTACCAAATGGCAAGTGAAAAGCAGTTCAGAATATTCAGAGGAAAATAGATAGAACAGAACAAGAGAGGCAAAGCTCCAAAAGCAGAAAAAGTATCAATGAATTCATTTTCCTTTACTCTAAAAATTGTTGTGGTAGCAGAGAAGACAATTTTGGACATGTCTGGGAAGAAACTTGTACATGTACTCTATATGCTGTGTGCAATTCAGAAAATTATCTTTCCACTCCATTTCTTTCTTCTTTTCCTTATACGTACATCCATATATTTCAATGTTCTATCATGCAAGGGACTTTCTATTCTGGAGATTCCATTTGTGTTCCCTTACGCACACATAAAACCATGCAGACGAAAAAGCCCATTTATGTCACTGAGCGTGAGTATGTTCTTGCTTTATACACCGTTCAGAAAGATTCTTTGGCGGGGACCACGATATCATCTTTATAGAAAGAAAAAAATATCATTTTTAGATATAAAATCTGAATTCAATCAATTGAATTCTCTATTAAGGTGTCATGTTTTAAGCCAGTTTCCATAGGTTATGATTATGGATATCTTAATAGAATATGTTGATCTTTGTATGAAGGGTGTTCAAGCCAATCCAGGAATCTGTAAGCACGGTAGAGTGATGAGACACTTAGCTGCAGTACCACATTTGAATGGTGCAAACATTTTAAATTGCCAACTTGCAGAAGCTACATATCTGTCTGGGGGAATTGTACATACAAGCATTTAGGAACTCGGCTGGGAGTTATTGCTCCAGGCCATTCCCCAAATGTTTAGCCATTAAAGGAGTCCCTGGCAGGCCAGTGTTTCAGATGTGAAGCAGGCATTAATAATAAAGTTTCCAAAGTTTTTCCAAAGTTTTCATGGAAGTTTTTTTTTTTTTTCCCTGACAGAGAAACCCTCTGTCCTAAAGTTCAACATTATAGCAATGTGTATTTTTAAGCTCTTCACACCATGCTATAGTACTTTACATTAATGGCATTTGGCCAATCTCCTTCAGGATCATTAAAGTATCTATCTACATTATCTATCTATCTACAGTATCTATCTATCTACAGTATCTATCTATCTATCTATCTATCTATCTATCTATCTATCTATCTATCTATCCATCCATCCATCCATCCATCCATCCTATAACCAACTACTGGTTTGGGAACTTTCTTTCTAAGTGTATGCTTACATAGGGGATTCATGATTTATTAATACACCGCTTACAGTCAGCACTCTTATATATCATCGTGTATGCTGTTCATGTTTTGGTGAAAGTTCTCTAGGGCCAAGATCCAGATAGTCATCTTTTATCCAATTCCCTCTCTGGTTAAATGTCACATTTTAGCTTGGCCATTATACTAATTACATCGGTTGCTTCCCAACATCTTGATGTGCGAAGAGGAAAATAAAACGACAAACAAAGTGTAATAAAAGATGGTGATGTTAGAACCAGGCTTAAGGGGTTTATAAGCTGTAAAGTGCCAGATGTCTAGTTTCAGAAGTTATGGGTCTTTGGATGCATTTATATAACCATCCTCAAATTATACGAATTTCATCTGGATCAAGGTGGAAATCCTTATTCAAGAATGTTTTCGGCCGAATCAAACACAATCCAGGCAGGCTCAGGTGGTGGGCATGAATGTTTAAACCATAGTGCTGATTGGTGAGAAGATATTAATTATTATTTCATAGCACAGCTCTGTCACTACTTCTAGCTATTCACACGTTTACAGTATATCCTGCCTTTCCAAAAAAAATAATAAAAAAAAATAATGCATATTATTATACATACATAATCACACACTCCAAGATTTTACTGACCACCTTTAGCTTTGATTATGGTGCACAGGTAGTGGTGGAGTCATGTATAAAAACGGATTCCTTATGCTCCCGGAACCCCTTTTACAATTTCAATCCTGGAATATTCCTGTTCCATCATGGAAGAAAAAGCTCCATTCATGATAACCTGGACATTCAGTACGTTCAGGTCATCAGCTGAGTAAATTTTTTGCCACATAACTTGACCTGACCAACTGAAGCAACTCAAACAATGAGGCTTGTACAGTGGGCACTACAGTATATATGATGGGTGCTTTGCTTCATGTGCTTCCCTTCTTACCCTGACACACACATATCACTATGGTATAGGGTCAATCTGGACTTTTAAGGAGTGTCTATTGTCAGTTCTTTGTGCCAATACACAATTTCTTTTTTTGACACAGAAAAGTCTTCGGGACAGGGCTTTGTGGTTTGTCAGGCAAGCCAATTTGCATTATTTTGTTCAATTAACCCAAGAAAGAAAGACAAATACAGATGTATATTTTATGTTACTGTAAAATAGATAAATAGTATAACAGTCAATTAAATATTTTATTGTTTCCAAAGCAATTTACAGCAGATGTGACACTGACATCATGCTTTCTTCTACAACATGCTGTCATTAAATTAAAAAAGTAACAGTTGGCAAATTGTTGTGGAAAAAGAGAAATATAAGTAGTAATTAGCAAATAATAAACATTAAAATGGTACCTCTGGTTTGGATTTGTCTATGTTCTGATTATTTTTTTCATACAGATTGCACAGTCACTTATTCCTGCACAAACACATAGGGAAGATACTGATTATTAATAGTTCTTAACTGACAGAAATGTGTTTGTGTGTGCATGTGTGTGCACGAGTGTGTGTGCACGCAAGCATACTGTATGTTGCTCCCAGTGTAAACATCCGGGGAGATTTCCACTGGCAGTTTCCATTTGCACACTCAAGTCTCCAAATATAAGGCAGCAAATCTACATGGAAACTTCCTTCGGAAATGTGTGCATGTAATTATAACGGAACAAAAAAGGAAACACAAGGAAGTGCATGAAAGACAGTGAAAGAAATTATCATCAGAAAGGAACGAGTATAATATATTCTGAATAGAGCATTCGATTACAGTGTGTGTGTGTGTGTGTGTGTGTGTGTGTGTAAGTGGGTCTCCTAAATTATCTTTCTAATGAAAGACAGAGAAATGGTTACCTTGCTTTGAAATAATATTCCACTTTTATTTTTATTTTTGATGTATTCCTAAAATTTACAGTATTATAAATAGCATTACATACACCAATTCTAAACAATAGCGATAACATTTAAAATAGTTGGTCAGGCAACTGGTTCAGATGCAACTATTAATGGATAAGAAGTAGGATGTGTCTTACACCAATAGAACTACCTTGTAGGGATGCCCTAATCTCTTTCAACATATTCTTTGCCATGTCCATCCACCACAATAACCTGATCCAGTATTGTTGTGCTTCAAGGATCACAGCCAATCAGTTTTCCAGGTGCCTCCTTTTGATCTCATGCAGTTGTGAAAAATTAGGATGGAATAGAGCAAGTATTGGTGTTGCTGTTGCTCCTGTAGTTTTCTACTGCGTACAACACAACAGATGGGCTAATGTACCATGAGACCTCCAGTACAAGGGTCAAGGTTATTTGTTTCGCACCACAGTTGAATGTTCAAATATGCAGTTCAGAAGTCTTTTCTCTGTTGCACTACATCAATCGCACCATTGCTAAAAAGTTTCAGATGACACTACAAGAAAACTTCTTCTTAAGGTGCAAGGACAAATTTGAGAAGGCTCTGTAACCCATTGCAATCATCCCTTGCACTTCACTGACCCTAATCCTAGCCGTCATCCTCAAACACCAAGATCCCTCCAAGCCTTTAGTCATGGAGATGGACACTTAAGAGAATAGAGTAGGGGCTGTGCTTTCCCAGAGTGTTGGAGCTCTATCCAGCTTGATGCTATATCCAGTGGCATTTGTTGTCTGCAAATGGCTCCAGCAGAGTCCATCTATGATGTGGGAAATAGGGGTTACTTGGAGTTAAAACTTTGGGCTTTGAATGAATGGCAGCACTGGCTAGAAGTAGTCCCTCAACCCCTTTGTAACATAAACAGATGACAAGTATATACTGTGGTTACAGCTAAAAGACTCAACTCTTTTCAAGCCTGATGGCTCTATCCTTCATACACTATAACTCCACTCTATTTTATCACCCATGATTAAAGTATGTCTAAGCAGACTACCCGTCTTATAAGTATCTATTGTAATGCAAAGAACCCTGTGTAATACCAGACTCACAATTTGTGGGTGCAGTTACTTGGGACTTGGACAAAAAGCTTTCCAGTACCTTCAAGCTTTATGCCACCCAACCTCAGAGACTGACTAATTAACCAAGACCTACTTTCCCCAAGCATTTGGCACCCTGGACTTACAGGACTGGTCACAAGCTCATTTTGAAGCAGGTCACAAGCTCATTGTGAAGCATAGTTCTCTACCAAGCCTAATGTACATCATATTGAAATTTTGGGTTTGATTAGTTTTATCAGTTTTATCGCTGACCTTTGTTGACAAATGTTCCAAGCCACTGGATCTTATCCCACTGTCTGGCCTGCATTCCAAACAGCAGAGCTAATTTTTCATCCTGTATTCAGACACTTCGACATTGTAGAGCACAACGTACATGACACATGGATGCAGTTCTCATCCAGTGTCTGGATCTGGTTATCACCTACTGTACAAGCAAACTGTCAGGTCAAAATAGCTAATCAAGACATGGGGAAAGTCGTATTGTACGTAAGAGGGTTGTTACAAGTTTTCCCCTGGGCTGAATATGCCCAGAACTCGCTCAGGCACTCAGGAACACAGGATACTCGATAACACAGGAACACAACGTTCAGTGTTTTCTGGAGTACAGCTGCCTCTCTTTTCCTATAGAATCCAACCCCATGGACTCCCCAGCTGCGGATAGCTAGTTCCAGAGGAGCAAACATGAAAGGTAGTAAGCCTACCTGGTTTTAAGTTAGCTGATTTGCATCATGCAATGTATCTTGCATTTTCCAGACCACAATCCAGCCTAGAAATATGGCCGTCAAAGAGTCCAACTCCCCACCTAGAGTACAGACATTTCAACCACAGTACATACAGTACGTATTAAGGCCATAAAATACACATACTCCTGCAAACTCTGATTCAGTTCTGTGTCTGGCAGTTCTAAACTACACCTTGAAGTTTTGGTTGGATTCCGTTTCTGGTTTCCTGATTTTGATCCAGTCCTTCCCTGAGTCATGTTGTATGCTAATCCCTGACCTTGGCTTTTTTTCATGTTTTGAGACTTTTTTGGTGAGTGAAAAAACATTTAAAGTTCAGTAAGACCTGCTTCAAGATGTATATTTTTTTTTATTAAAAAGGTTGATGATAATTATTTACAACTTTCTCCGAATTATTGTTAATTAAAATCACGTCAGTGATTTTAGAGCATGTGGGTTTAAATGGTACGTGATCTGTTTGAATAATCTTCTCCATGTTTGCTCTCTAGGTGTGATGTTTTTAATTCATCAATATAACATTGAGGGATTTTAGGACACCGGGGGAATCATGTTATCACAGAATGATCAGGATCAGTGGTCTGTGTTGTCGATTTGCCTGCAGCACTTTTCTTTATTCTCTCTGACTAAACAGCATCTGAAAGAAATTTTTAGATTGCCTCGGGGCAACTCAGGTGCATGAGAGGTGGCTAACACTCCTGCCTGCCTGTCCATCAATCGTTCCCTTCCTCAGCATTCCTCATTCCCTTTACACACCAGCAGGAGCAGACAGTTCTCATTCAGTGTTCTCTGGTCCAGACCCAGACCCTCCACCCCCCACCCCACCCCACCCCCCACCCCCCTCCAGTCATTCCTTTCTGCTACAGCATCTCAATCTGTCTCTTGTGTCCTTGCGGTGTCACGCGCACTGCAGCCTCGAACAAGGTTTAATATTGGCATTGTATTTCATCCTCTAATCATTATGTCTATACTTGCATCCCATTTTAACTCAAGTGTGGACAAGTACAGTAGTGAGAGCACCTGGGACAATATCTATTTAATTATTTTAGATTTTGTAATAGTAATTCAGTAACTTCTCGGAGTAATACTGTATTATATTCTTATGTGTGTAACCATGTGGTTGAGCTGCCGAATAAAGTTAATGCATGTTACTGCAATATGTTATCTTAGCTACGACTTTTTTTTCTTCTTTTTTCTTTAACTTTGTCAGTTTAGCGAAGACTTTTAAGATTCATCCACCCTGTTAACCTTCTCCGTCCTCCATCACTGTTTACTGATTTTATGTTTCAGAAACCTACATTCACTGGGTCACAGCCAGTCATCAGTTTCCTGTTCTCACCTCTCCTTCCTATCCTTTACATTCCCTTTCTCCCCTACTTACGGCCTCCCTTTCATTTCTTTTTTTGCGCACTGTACATGTTGAGACACATTTTGCACAACGAAAATAACACTCACAAGATTGAGGGCAGAAATGGCCCATCTCACTCTCAGCATGTCCTCTTGCATGTCTGATGGAAATATTCAGAAAAACGGACAGAATTCATCTGACTCGACAACAGTGTATAATTTGTATGCCCGTGCTGCTTCCTGTATTGTAGATGAATGGTTCCCCCATGTTGTCAGGGATCTTCTGGCTTTTTTACTGTAGGTGTTAACACATCCAAATTGGGTGTCTGATTTAGAAGTCTGATATGCATTATGCATTCTGGCCAACGGTCAAGAACCTGGTTAAGCTTGTTTTTTGTCTTACATATGTTTTACATATATCCGATGGAATAAGTGGTATAAAATGATTTAAAATGTAAAACCAGTTGAAAAATTGGTTCCAATGATAAAGCATGATACGGCATATACAGTATACAGTGTACATCTATTACTATGTACAGTGTAGTCTATTGCCAAAGTTATTGTGTTTTAGCAGATTTGCATGTCATGCCACTTTACATTCATAACTGACTTTTATCTGCAGCTTCAGTCCCCAGACATCACTACATCTTTGCTCATGTTATCTAAGTTAAAACACAGTATATTCACGCGACCATTCATTTATTTCAAACAGTAGATGATATTTTAGCCACAATATGCTTCGAATTTTGTTATGCTATGGAGGATGGCAAGCAAATAGTTGGCTGTACTTGTTAAAATCCAAAAGAAGGAATAAAGCCAGATGTTTTTGTTTTAGCAGCTATTGCCAGCACTTCTATGAAATCCCCATGTTGCTAATGTAAGGCAAAAGTCACATTAAATGAGCCCCTTCTCATTCAGGTCTATATCCGTATCAGATATATATCCGATTTAGGACCATATATATGAAAGTGTCTCAGATCTGATCTGAAAAACATCAGATAATAATAAAAATCAGACCTGTGTCACATTTGGGTAAAAAAATCTGATTTGAGTCACTACAGGTTATGATAATGTGAACGTAATTAATAGCATTAATTGCAATAAGGGTTTGAATAGATAAAATAGAGCTCAACTTCAATTTTAGGGTATTTACAGTACATCAAGACTTACTACTGTACATGAATTTACAGATTCATGTACAGTAGTATTGTTACAGATTTATTGCAGAAAAGTGATTTTCTTTGAACATCCCAGCCATGATATGGCACCACCTGAAGCAGATGCTGTGGCTCGAACCCTCAACCTTATGATCAGTAACTCGGAATCTTAAAATTAAAAAATGCAGTGATGAGCTTAGGAACAAATCTTGGTGAAGAAAACCACCTTCACAACTCTTGTCCAAGCTAGTAGAAGCAAAGGGTTTACCACCCGATACTACCAATTAGTAAGCCTCAAAAAGCGCGGGCTGGGAATCTGGATCCATAGGAAAAATTTTATTAAAATTCTCAAATCGACAGGCCGTAACTTTGCGGCGCTTGTGTATACTTGTGTTACATGCAGAAATATCATGTTTCATAAAAGGAAAAAAATACTAATGGAGCCGGACTTTTGGCTTACCCTGGAGTTTTGAATCTAAAGGAGAGATGTAAAAGACAAGAATTTTTAGGAGCCACCTGCAGAAAGTCCTAAAAATTTGCAAAGTTATAAAATTGTTTAATTAGAACTTTATATGTATATGAGTACAGAGACAGTAGGCCAGAGAAAACGCTGGCAGCTTCTTACAGAGTTTCGTTTAGGGAATTTTCTTAGCGGAACAGAAGACCTCAACTGGCAAGTGTTAATTAGGGATGTGGAGAGGAAGTGTAAGGAGGCGAATCAGCACCACTTTCTGCTAATACCATTTGGGGCTGGCATGTCACAACACGCTGCTTAACAACACACGCATGTACGCACACGTGCACAAACGCCATAGACATTGTGTGCCGCACATTCTTGTTAACTTAATCTGGTTTACAAAGTAAAAAAAAAAAAAAAAAAGCATTTCTACATTTCTACCTCATCCAACTTTAGAACTGGACTATCACTGAGCAGATGTTATTTTGGTATATTCTCATTTTTTATTAGATGAAGATACAGCCATAGTTAGAGACAGCAGCTCTTCTTTCTCCAGGCACAATTTGTGCTAATTATCTTCTGGCCTTCATAAGTGTCGGTTTTTGAGCACAGCACTGCTGTTGGCTGGATGTCTTTAGTTGGCACTGTTTCTCAAATTAGCAGTGCGCCTGAGGTCATCTTAAAACCCAGCATCACTGCTGAATGTGTTATATCAAACCAATGGCTCGCTCAGTTCCTGATAATTTGCATAACTGCTGGTTAATATCAGGTTAATTGTGGTCCTTGGTGTGGTCATTTTTTTTTTTTAATGGATGGGGACCACAAAGAAAAGCTACAACTTATGGAGGACATGCAACAAGATAATTTACCCAAGCTTCATATCTGAGCCTGTTTCATCGTAATACTTACGATCCGATTAATCCCAACCACCTTAATTTATGCCTGGTGGTCAATGATACACTATATGGACCAAGTATTTGGCCAGGGCTCTGTGCGGGCCAGTCAGTTCTTCCACACTCCCTGTAGTGTATATCAAGATCTCTTCAAGCTATTAACCTATATTGAAGGATGTCAAGATAAAAGCATTACTAAAGGAAAAAATGTAACAAATTAAAGCACACCTGGACTTCCCAGATGGCATCAGCACAAGCCTGGGGTTCATGGCCGAGCATCCGCATTTTTACATTTGTAATAGAGATGCACCAGTCAGTTGGCCGGTGACTGAAATTTCAAGCTTAATTGGCTATTGAAAAGGATTTAACTGCTGAGCATGGCACATTTCAGGCGGTAAACCGTCACTGTTTCTTTATAATCCTTCAGCTGGCTCTCTAAACTATTCACACATTGGTATCCTGTGTGGTAGGAGTGAATTATTTATAAAGATATTTTAGAAATAACAGTTACTGTATAGTGGATAACATAAGAGGGAGACTACAGGACAGTAAAAAAAAAATAATAATAATTTTTGTCTAATTTAACTGTTAAATTAAAATAAGTTAAATGTTATTAATGCACTTGTATATAAAAAAAAAATTCTAATATAAGTTTTGAGAATTTAAATTTTGCAAGAAATTTGCATCTGCATACGGAGCATTTTTGGCATACGAAAAATTGTCCATATGTCCGGGAGCCGTTCAAAACGTCAGTTTGCGTCAGTGAAAAGCCAGTTTTATGAATTTTTCCAGTCAGCGAAAGCTGTTTCGAAAGAGTCAACCAACTATACCAACATTGCCTTTGACATGTGTTCAAAAGCTACGTAATTTTATTATTTTTTTGTAATATTGATAATATTTTTGGGTGACTGGAATGGATTATCTCCATTTACATTATTTCTTATGGGACAATTTGTAACGCAATATGTATTTTCACCTTAAGAACTCGCCTTCAGAACAGATAAATTTTGTATGCAGAGGTTCCTCTGTATTTTTTGCTTACAGAATCACGATATAAATCAAATTAGATTAGATTAGATTAGATTAGATTCAACTTTATTGTCATTACACATGTACAAGTACAAGGCAACGAAATGCAG
>JAQMYG010000037.1:27450218-27461907 GCA_030014215.1 Clariallabes teugelsi
AAGTGCCGTTAATCCAACACACCTGGGAAGAGTTTTTTTTTTTTTTTTTTTTTTTTTTGCGGGGGGGTTTAATTCTTTAAACCTAAATAACTGTAATTAATTTTGTGTAAAAACCCATTTCCATTACTTTTCCCCTCCCTTTTCCCTTTTAAATTCAGTCTTAAACTTAAATAATTAAAACCCATCCCAGTTTAATTTTCCTTTCCTCTTCATTTTCTTCCTTTGTGTTTTTTCCACACTGTCTATGTTTTCCTCTTGCTGCCTTCCTTCCTTCCTTCCTTCCCTTTTCTTACTTGCTTTAAACTTACTTTGTCCTTCCCTACTTGCCTGTTTGTTCTTTTTTTTTTTTTTTTTTTACATTTTCCCTTTTCCTTCTTTCTTTTTCTTCCTCATTTTCTTTTTCGTAATCCTTCGTTAAAGAATTAAAACACATCTTAATATCCTTCAGTCCTTCCTTCTCTTAAACTTAATTTACTCTTTCTCTATCTCTTATTTAATGTTTTATTCTCTTCCATTCTTCTTCTTTTTTTATTTTTTCTCCCTTCATTTAGGAGAAAAATTGGGAAATAATTAAAACCCAAAACCTATTTTTATTCCTTTCCTTTTTTTGTTTCTTCTATTCTTCCTTTGCGCCTTTCTTTCCTCCTTTCTATTCTTTCCTTTACTTTTTTCCACCTTTTCCTTCCTTCATTCTTCTTTTCTTATTTGCCTTAAATGTATTTTCCCTTCCCTTTTCCTTACATTTCTTTATTTCTTTGTCTTCCCTTTTCTTAATTCCTTCTTCATTCCTTACTTAGGCTAAAATAATTATTTCCCTCTTTTTTTTACCTTTTCAATTTATTGAATCAACTTAAGTAATATTGTCTTTTCTTTCTTTCTTTCTTTCTACATTCTCTCCATCCCTTGTGCCCTCCTTTATCTTCAAAGCTTGTAACTATGTTCTTTGATGCTTATATAAAGAAAACCTGTGCGTTTATGTAACCCATGGTTCTCTCTTTCTCTCTCTCTGTCTGCAGTATAAACAGGTGGAGCAGTACATGTCCTTCCACAAGCTGCCAGCAGACATGCGTCAGAGGATCCACGATTACTACGAGCACCGTTACCAGGGCAAGATGTTTGATGAGGAGAGCATCCTGGGGGAGCTGAACGAGCCGCTCCGGGAGGTGAGCACAAACACGCGAAGATCTCTGGCAGAATATTGCTAGTTTTTTTAATTTATTTTTTTAATAAAGGCATTACAATTTAAACCAATTAAAAATCAGTAATATCAGTGGCTCTGTGAATGTGATCAGAGGGGTTTGAAAGGTTTAAGGATTTCCAATCAGCCAAATTTGACAAATCATGTCAAATTCCTTTAAATTTCATATAAGGCATTGGAATAATTGCTTTTAATTGAACCATATAAACAGAAAATGTCACAAGTGTGTCACTATACAAAGCCTGTAATTAAATAGATTACTCATATCTACTTTTTTTTTTTTTTTTTTTTTTTTTTTTTACGAAAGAATTAATATCAGTTAACCAGACATGGAGACAATAAGCTTTATTAAGGTCATGATGGTATTTGAATGAAATGCTACTATTGTTCAGTTAAACAAGTAACAGTTTTGGTCAAAAGTTTACATACACCCCTAATGAACATGAATGTCATTTAGAAACCCGGCTTCAAATTATTCTGTTTAACTGGTCTTTTCTTTGCCTGGATGATTTTACAATGTGTATATGTTATACATAAAAAATAAGCACAAAGATGAGGATTTGAAGCGCACAGTTTTCTGGCATTAACACAGGGTCAAAATTAATACGGGGTGAAAAAATAAACACGCCAGCTTATATTATTAATTTAGTGGGAAAAGTCTCAAAATGCTTTTTAATTTGCCAAATGCAAGTCTCCCAACTTCCTGTTAGTGATCATGATTGACTCCAGCTGGTGACTTCTCTTTGCCAAGATAAAAACAGTTTAACAGTTTGGCAGCACTCATTGGATTGACCGACACACAGTACAATGGAAAAGTCCAAGCTCAGTGCAGATCTGAGAAAGAGGAGGGGAGATTTACACAAGTAAAGAATGACTCTTTGTGCCATTTCTAAGCAACTGCAAATTACAAGATCAGTTCAAACAATTGTACATCGGTACAGGAGGCGTTCAACTCAAACTGGGACTTGTGTTGAAATTTCAATGTCTTGAATGACATTTACAGATTGCCATTTACAGAAGACGTCAAGCACAGCACTGTGATGAGACTCTTAGCCGCAGTAAACATTTAAATGGTGCAAAAACATTTTAAAGAAGGCAGTGAATGGCGACCCCTTTTGAAACGCCTGATCTTCAAAAACTGACGGATAATTGACGGTCACCAACTTGCAGAAGAGACGTATCTGGTCTGTGGGAACCATACACGAAATCATTTACCAACACCGTTTGCACATTACAGGAACTCGGCTGGGAGTTATTGCCACATCCTCCGTACAGCCCTGACCTCACTCCAAGCGATTTTCACATGTTTGGACCATTAAAGGAGTTCCTGGGAGGCCAGAGTTTCAGGTGTGAAGCAGGGGAGTCCGATCATGGCTCCCGTGTACTGAGAAAACTTTCAGTCTTGATGACGCCCAAACACTAGTGTTCCAGTCCCAGTTTGACTTGAACGCCCACTGTACAAGTTATTGAGAGGTGTAGCCACTTTGACACGGTTTGGAAGAAAACTCAAGCTGTCACCCTCAGCTGAGAATAAGATTTACATCACAGTGGACTGAAAGGCTGAAGTCTAAGAAAGGACCCCTGCTCAAAAAATTGACATCTTCAAGCTCGATTTGAGTTTGTAGCTGACCACATGGGCAATAAAAAAAAAAGCCTTCTGGATTGACTTTTTGATTGAATCAAATCTGTGTGGAGGAGTAAAGGTGAGGCATTCAACTCCAAGAGCACTGCACCAGGCATTGAGGCTGTTTTGCTGCCAGTGGAACTGCTGCATTGCACAAAGTGGATAAAATAATGAAGGAGGACTACCACCTCAAATCACCAGCTAGACAGTTGCAACATGGATAAAATTAAGTGTTACAACAGGACAATTACCGCTGTCCTGCAAACATACAGCAAGACTGGTTGTGGAATGGATAAAGCAGGCTGGCTTAAAGCTTGTGAAGCCTCAATCCTAGAGGACTGCTAGGAAATCAACAAATTTAACTGGTCACTATTAATTCTGCCAAGAAGAGCGATCAAATATCCAACTATAATTCTGATAGAAGCTTGTTGATGGCAACCAAAGACATCTGCTGAAGGTGAAACATGTTATTGGACATTCAACCAAATAGTAGGTGTATTGTATGTAGATTTTAAATTTTTTGATTTTTTTTAAAATCCTGTGTTGATTTCAGAAAATGATAAAAAAATTATATATTTTACTCCAAATTCTTAGGGCTGCCTTCTTTTAAAGTTGTATGTTGTACAAGTATTCTGCCTCAGAACAGACCAGTTCCAAAAAAAATTTATTCCAAATAAATAAATATCCTACAGTATATATCCATCATTTTCATGTTTAAAATGAGGGTATGTAAACTTCTTCCTGAACTGTAAATGCTTCTCCTATTGCATGTATACCAGATCAGTGATATTTAGCTTCTTTAGCTATTTATCTTCTAGTTAAACATTTATCACTTTCACATATTTGCTGTAGCGAAAAAAGAAAAAAGAAAAAAAGACGTAACCACAACCATAGCAGATAGGTTTATCTTATTAAGCCTGGTACATTTTATCATAGCCAAAGTGAATGCTAAAAATGCATTGCACTGTATTAAATTGAATTAAAATGGCTCTTCAGTCACAGTATAGCTGACACGATACCATTTTAACGGATTACACATTTTTCAGGAAATAATCAACTTCAATTGCCGAAAGCTTGTGGCATCGATGCCTCTGTTTGCCAACGCCGATCCGAATTTTGTGACGTCGATGCTGACGAAGCTGCGCTTTGAGGTTTTTCAGCCTGGAGACTACATCATCCGAGAGGGCACCATTGGAAAAAAGATGTACTTCATACAGCATGGAGTTGTTAGTGTGCTCACTAAAGGGAACAAGGAAACCAAGCTGTCAGATGGGTCCTACTTTGGAGGTAATGGAGCTGTAGCTCCAAAAGCAATATCATGTGGTCTCAAATGTATACACACACTAACGAATATACACGCATCACTCAGCAGGGCAAAACCTCTTTCTGCTAGAATAAAGATTTTGTTGCAAATGAGCACACAAGAAAAATGCATAGCTCAAATGTGTCCACTTGTACCATGAGGTGTAAGTGACATATCATGAGTATAAAGTAAAATCTATTTTATTTCTGATGAATATACTGCGAATTCAGGAACTGAAAGCAATCATGTTTATTATAGCGTTTTGTGTATTTCAGATTCATGAGAAATAGAAATTAGTGATGTATTTCCAATATCCACCAATCCTAGTTGATATTGAGACCAAATGTCTAAAAGCTATGTCAGAATGAACACAGATAAAGCTTCTCCTATTCAAGTTGGGTTATACAGATGATTAGTTATGCAGGTGTTTATTAGCATTTTAACATCCTTACTAAGTAAAATTTAATTTTGTATTTGCATTTTTCATATTCTTTGGGCACTTATAACATACATTTTCTCAGTATAGCCCTCTTCAAATTTCAGAATTTGTCCAAAAGAAAAAAAGAAAGTTTATTTTTTTAGCATTTTATTGCAAAGCTTATTCCAAATGGTTGAGATGTCACTTTATGGTAAAAGTATCAATACATTTGTAAATAATCCTCCAAAAATCATAAAAATATACAAAAAAGGAAATGTTTATGCGCAATAGCATGGATTATTTTGAGCATTAGATTCACTTTATTTTTAATGATATGTTACAAATCAACTAAAATGCATACTATTTAAAGGCACTGTAAGATCTAATTTAGTCAACCTTAACCAAGTGGTAGAGTTAATCGGCTTAATCGGGTTAAGTCCGACCCATTCATATACATACAATATAGTGACCGAAAATGTGTTCTACCGAAAAGTTGAGCAGAATGTTAGAGTTAAAATGACCAGGGTGTAGTTCACACCTTCACAGCTGGCACTTTTTTGCAGTACTTTCTAGAAGCAGGCTTTTAAACACAATCCATGTGGCTTTAAGGTCTAAAAAAAAATTACGATAGCAAAAAAAAAAATTCAGAATAATCATTTAGATGTTGTCTCCTTCATTTGACTTTATGTGAAAAATTACCCTTTTTTCTGAACCATACAATTAATTAATAATGTCATAGCTATGTATTATGCATTTGCCTTAAATCACTTTCAATTATATTCTAGCATATTAACATACCTAAACATGAATTTCAGATTGACGTGTTGGTGGGTGGCACATACATAACTCATTTGTTCGCAAATTAAATATTGCAGTCATAAAATATTATCCACAGTACTGTGCAAAAAAGTCTGGAGTCACCCCTGATTTTTTCATATTTTGCTTCCAAAGAGCCAGACATTCTTGTATTTTTAATGTAGTCTTCAGGAATACTTCACCAGGCTTCCTGAAGGAATTTTTTTTAAATCTCATTTTAGGGAAACCACTAAGTGGTAGGGGAGAATATGCAAACTCCATGCACACAGACCCCGAGGCGGGAATCAAACCCTTGACCCTGGAGGTGCAAGGTGATAGTGCTAAGCACTACACCATCATGTCATGAATAAATACTACGTCCATCACATTTCTTTGGTATTTTAACAGATTTCCTCCTATCATTACAACTCAGGTTTCAGATGAATGTGAGAGATAAATTCCCTATTTTGAAATTCTAATGCAAAAAGTGACTAATGCCTCCTACTTCTATTTACTGAAACTGAGAATATTGTTAAAGTCATTTGAGGGCTTCTCAGTTTCTCTTAACATCCTTAATATTTTTCATTTTTACATTTTTATAAATTTTTATACATTTTTTTAACTGTCTAAGAGAAATGCTGCAGGCTTTTGGGGTGTAAAACATACTGTATGCTAAGAGTGTAAAGAGCTACAGTAAAGCCATTAACTTTCACAACAGCTTCATTTCAAGATAACAAAAGCTTTGAATTGATATTTGTTGATTTGCCCGCACATCATCCCCCCCGCCCCTCCCACACACACTATTATCAGTTAGAACTGAAAAGTATGCTTTATTCATTTTTAATTGTGTTGAAATCACAAAGGACTTTGAGATCAATCAGAGCTGTGGTTTTATTTTTGTCTTATTTTATCATTGTTTATGATGATTTCTGAAAAATACTACTGTATATTGTTGTTTTGAGCATTTGGATACCTTAAAAAAAAGAAATTCTACTAAATAGCCATCTGAAGTCATGCACATTTATACGAGTATGTAATGGAAATCCAAAATGAGTGCACAAGGTCAAAGGTGAGCCATGTTTTTTTCTCTCATGATTAATGTGATTTAGTCACAATATAGACATAATGGCATTTTGTTCATACAGTGTCAGTATATGGTTACGGATACTATGTTAAGGTAATGATTAAAGCCAGCAGTCCGCTATTAATTTTGGCTAATGTTCATCATGTAAGCCCCCTGGCCTCACTCTGTGGGAACCCCATGCATAATTACAAAGAGAGGGCAAGCAATACATCTTTGAACACGCCACAATTAATGAAATCCACACTTCAGACATGCAGGGGGGGAATTTATGGCGTCCATCACAAACGCCCATCTTGACCAGGAACCTACAGTATGATACAGTAATGTCAATGTTTGCTTAGGGAAAGTTTCTGTGAATCATTCTATAATTTGGGGTACATTACACATAAATAAAAAAAAAACAATGTTCTGTTTTTTCTTATTTATGTGAACAAATAATGGTTCAAGTTAGTAAATTCCTTCAGGGTAACATGATGCAAAGCATAAACATATTTTTTTTGAATGATGGTTTCACTACTTATGAGGCACTATGCACGTGCACTATATGTCAAATTTTTAAATAATATTTAAATAGTAGTATATATTTTGTAGCATAAATAGTTTTAGATTTTTTTGTAAAAAGTAAATGAATGACTCATGCCATCATAAAGTTTGGGATTTGTAATTATTTCTCAACTGCATTATATAGCAGATTATATAGCAGAGTTTAATATTCAGGCTGATGCGATGGCTGAATATGTGTTATCGGGCAGCGTTTCCTGGCACCAGTGCTGCGCTGGGAGAGCGGGAACCATTGGGAGTTAATGACAAACAGGAATTAGTCACTCATGAAATTAATTTGTGTGTGTGGAGGGGGGGCAGGTGTTAAACAGGGCTGCTGAGCTCTCCCAGTGACCCTCTATTCCATGAATAAGGAACTGAGGAAGATGTTGAAATGAGATACATATTTAAAATACACATAACGATAGATCTGAACACCTCCACATTAGCTTGGGTCATGGTGGGTATGTTTGTATATGTAGATTGGAAAACTGGACATGGAAGATTTGCTCTCACCTTTTTTGATCTTTTTTAAAAAATGTATAAATTGTATTCTAAGTTGAGGTTTGAAAAGGCACTGTTTAATGTATGATTGTATGTCCATGCTGATTAGCAGTTTTGACTGTACAGGGCTAGGAAGAAATCAGCTGGGGCTTTCTTTCTAATTTTGTGTCTTTTTTTACTTAGAACTGTTAAAGATATTGTTGTTTGTAAAAAATTAATGTAATGTGTTTAAACAAAAACAAGTGGCAGTGGTGGCTCAGGTGGTTGAGGTTCTGGGTTACGGACTGGTGAGTCGGGGTTTGAGCTCTGCCCTTGACAGGTTGCCACTGCCGGGCCCTTTGGCAAGGCCCTTAACCTTCTCTTGTGGCCTCTTTTTGGTCCTCTTATACCACCAGGGATGATCTTGCCCCTTGGCACGTGGCTCTGCAGGGCCTGGTGGTGTCCTGTGGTGTCTGGCACCAGGATGTTGGCAGTGGATCCTTTGAGTGCTAAGGGTTGCGCAGTGGGGCCTCCATGGACTGGACTTGTTTGTGATCCACATCACATGGATTGGCATCTTGGGGGTTTAGGGGCCAGGTCAACAGCATTGGGCTCTTTGTCTACTGGGCCCCATGTGCAGCAGGCTGTGGTGCCTTGGGTGTTCTGGTGCCTTTCTCTCATGGCCTGAATTTACTTTTTTCAATGATTTGAAAAAAAAACTTTCTGTGGGATTAGACTGGACAGGCTGACCAAACATGGACAAGGGTAAGCCTTGGGAGTTCAAGTTCCTGTCACCAGTTTCCTGGTGTATAGTTGGTGATGAATGCTGTATAGTTCCCCTGGTGGTGATGTTATTATTGTGGCTCATTGGTGCATAATACCCAACCACTGAGATGCAGTGCCAGTCCCAAGTCTGGAAAAAGATGGGAGGGCATCCTGTGTAAAACTTGTTCAAAATCATTGCAGATCAGAACATCTGATGTGGTGACCCTAAGAAAGAAAAGGCCAAGAAAAATGGCATTTAACAAAAAATTGGATGTGAAGGACAAACATCTACTCCATTTATACAAGCTGACCATAAATGCACTCAACATTCATTAACAAAAAAAAAGAGGGTTGGCATGCTGGAGCCCAATCCTTCGCCCAAACTGTTGCCATAAATATTGAAGAACATAAATGTCTAAAATCAGTTTCATGAAGACAATTTACCAAGGTTACAGTGGAAGAATTCAAACAGCCTTTCAGTGCCATGACCTCAACCACACACTCATCTTTGGGATGAACTGGAACACTGACTGCACCCCAGGCCTCCTCACCTACTGTAGCAGCAGTTCCTGGCCTCATTAATGCTCTGGTGGCCGAATGAGCACACATCCCCATAGCCATACTCCAAAATTTGAAGCCATGCTCCAAAGTCTTCTCAGAAGAGTGGGGGGTATTACAAGAGCAATGGGAGACTAAATCTGGAATGTGAATATTGTGTTCTTAAAAATCCTGCACAAGACTAATATCATGTCGCAGTTTTGTGGTGTTTGTGTCCGGTTCCACATCCGCTAGACTCGGAAGAGTAAATCGGTGTTGTCATCTCTTGTCTCGTCTAATGTGATTGCAGCCATGTCACCCTCACCAAAGTGCAGTTAATCTGTGTCGAACTAGAGTCTCTTAGAGAGCTTTGCTATCAGGATGTGTTTGTGAGTGTGTTTGTGTGCATGTGTGTGAGAAGGTGTGATCTAGACCAAGATACTGCCTACCGAACAGCAGCTGTTACTTCGGGCTGGGAGTGTGACGTCGCTAGCCTCTAGCACTCGTGCTGTGGATCTCGATGTGACGAGGTTGGAGAAGAAGATGTGTTAATGCATGGATGGTGTGATGTCAGGCTATATTAGGCTCTTGGGGTGCTCACACACTCTGAAAGGTTAGTGTGTTCGCTCGAGCTGCTCAACGGAGATCTGAGCTGACAGAAAGGCTCTGAGCGCAGGTGAGCTTAGCCGGTGCCGACCTCACACACCTCGACCTACCTCGTCTACATCTGTGCATCATTAAACCACTTGGAAACACCAACCAAAAATAGCGGGATAAAAGAAACGAAGCTATATCTTTTCACAGGATTTGTTTTTACCGTTTATACAATCATGTACAAAACATTAGCAGCACCACTACTACTTAGGACAAATAGACACAGACTTACCTTTCTTGTCACAGGGGACAAGTATAACAGCCTGTTACACTCGGCAGGAGGTTGGCCGATAAGACAGTTTTGGATTCTGAGTGCACTGTAAGCCTGTTTAGGATTACATGCAGGATTTTATTCTTTTATTTGGTGAGTCACAAGCCAAGCTGAGTCAGAAAAGCACTGGAGTTCTGGTTCATAATGCGAATATGAAAGATGTACTGCGGTGGGAGGTTTGAGGTTTAAGCAAGCGGAGACTGGAGGTCACGGTGACTTCACGAAAACACAGCGGAATGAATCTGATGGCAGTGCTGGGCCTCCAGGCTAGATCAGATACTGCGAAATGAAAACAGAGTTCGAGACTGTCAGAGTAAAGAGACTTCGAAACTATACAACGCTGCTGGAAAATTAGAAAAGTTTAGATGAGAAAAGTTTAGATCAGATTAGAATTTTTTTTTTTTACTTATCAAATAGTATTTTTAACCCACTATTTGTGTATCCATTTCCAATGTTGTCTTTCTTTTCTTTTTACTTACTTTTTAGTACACTCTGCATACAAAACCCCAAAATATTACCAATATTACCAATGTCCATCGTATTTTGACATGGAAATAAAGTATAATATGAAATAAATACACATTAAACCTCCCTTAACTTTAATTTATGATTCATCTTGGCACCGGATAACGAAACTGAAAGAGTCTCCCTTTTCTTCTTGCTACCGTTCTTGCTAACAGTCTTGGAGCCATGGTACTATGTCTTCACTAAATCTTGCACAAAATGCAAAACAAAATCCACAAAAAAAAGTGAATATTTATGAATATATGAAATATATATGAAACTAGCTTCACTTGATGCGAACAGGTTTTGAACACCTCCTGGCTGTACCCGCAATTTAGCAGGTGTTATAACTTACATCTTGTTTTTCCCTTTTTTTTTTTTTATCATTTCTATTATTTATATTCTAAATATTGTGCTAAGTTGTGATTGGCTAGCTCACAACTGTGGATGGCTTTGTGCTCTAGTTTTCTAACAAATCATACTGTAGAGGAGACTGAATTTTTTAACTAATCGGAATGCAGAAGTGAGATTTCTTCCCCTGGCACTTCTTATGTCCCTTAGGGTCTCAGTCTTTCTTTCTTTCTTTCTCTCCATAAGGATACAGGACTTTCTCCAGGGTGCTGGTTAGAGCCGAATAAAATCCAACTGAAAATGAAAGTTCAACACAGAGGGCGACGCTTATCACATACTTCTTCCAAGACACTAGCTCCTTGAACTGCGGCACATGCACCGTTAGGGGCGGGAACAAAGCGCAAACCTGAATGAGTTGCTAGTGGCGCTACAATTGATGTGAGAGTCAGGGTACACCCTTCCTGCTGAGAGCTCACAGCTATAGATGGCTGTAGTGGGGTTCAAGCTCACAATCTTTGGATTTGAGAGTGAATGCATTGCTGTGGAGCCGCTCAGGAGCATGTGCACACGCGGCACACAATCAGTTATAGCTGAAGCGGTGTCAGGTCACATCCCAAATAATCAGTGCTTTTTTAGTCTATTATATTAGTCTATTATAGGATATTATATTGTGCTGGTACTTGGTTTCCAGTACTATTTTCGTAGGAAATACAAACAAACAAATAAAAACATGATAAAGAGTGTTGATTTTGCTTCCAAATCTCTCAGATCTCAATCTAATCGAGCATTTGTGTGATGTCCTGGAATAACAAATTCGATCCATGTGGGCTCCAACGTATAGGACTTAAAAGACAGAGTTCCTGCCTTAATCGATCTCAAATGATCTTACTTTATTTGTCTGCATGAAAAAATTTTTTTGGGGGGTATCAAATTAAGAGCTATTGTCTTTCAGTCCCTTTATTTGTTTTTAATGTTGTTGGTCTTTCAGCTGCTCACGACAAGGGGTCGCCACAGCGGAATATCCAGTCCGCACAACAACTTGGCACAGGTTTTACGCCGGATGCCCTTCCTAACGCAACCCTCTTATTTATCCGGGCTTGGGACCGGCACTGCGTCCAGTGGCTGGGGGGTTTGGGCACTGGCTGGGAATCGAACCCGGGCC
>JAQMYG010000037.1:27462007-27484735 GCA_030014215.1 Clariallabes teugelsi
TAACGAGTACGAGTACTTTAGAAAATGTGGTATCGAGGTCGATACCCGATACCGGTATCGGTATCGGTGCATCCCTATTTAGTAATGAGCTCTTGATATACATGCCAGGACTTCAGGAAAGACTTGGGCTCAAACCACCTCGACCATCAGCATTCACAGACATACAACCTTCTTTAAAGCCATTGAGATGTGGTTAAGAATCTCATCACCGTGCTGTACCATCATTTTTCATTCACTAGAAATTTCATAACAAGTCTCAGATTGACTTGAACACCCCATTTATATATACATACCTCATCTCACTCTGAGTAATTGGCACTCAGCCACGTATGCACGAATCACTGAAACACACACTGACACACACAAAGCCACATAAACATGCATCCAAGTGCACAAATTGGACCCGTGTCACAACA
Source organism: Clariallabes teugelsi (assembly GCA_030014215.1). Classification (NCBI taxonomy): domain Eukaryota; kingdom Metazoa; phylum Chordata; class Actinopteri; order Siluriformes; family Clariidae; genus Clariallabes; species Clariallabes teugelsi. The sequence goes on from JAQMYG010000037.1 coordinate 27,462,424, forward strand.
CGCCATGCTCAGACAGAAGTGGGTCAGGGATATTGGTTGTTCAGTGGCCAGATGGGGCATGTAATACAGCGTGCCTGGTTCTCCTGCTCCTCCCTGGCATTCCTCATGTTGAGAAGGGGGGGGAAAACTCGATCTCTGAATCCCAGCTGGGTCCTCACAGACCCTCCACATGCTGAGCATTATGGGAATGGTGGAAAGCTCCAAGCTTCCCAGAGGTTTCCGCAGCCCACATGGAACAACACTGCGGATGGGAAACGGTGCCTAATTTTCCTGAGCTGCCATGACAGATGAGGTCTGCCAGCCCTCCATGCTCTGAAAATGGCCTGCTCTGGATTACAAACAAAAAAAATCTACAAATTATTGCTTTTTCTTTGATAGAAAGTTCTTACTCTCAGCTTGTTGAAAAAGCAAGGTGATGTTTTGACATAATACAGACTGTAATAGAATTCATTCAATCACATACAGTGTGAATGAAACCATAGGAATGCATTCACTGCTACCTCTTAAAACAGACAAACTTAATCTATTTTAAGAGGTAGCATTAAAATATCTTAGGATGAACATTTTAGATTGTCGCCTTGCACCTTCAGATCCTGGGGTCGATTCCCACGTCGGGTCTGTGTGCATGGAGTTTGCATGTTCTCCCTGTGCTTGGTGGGTACTCTGGTTTCCTCCCACAGTCCAAAGACATGCAGATTAGCCTAACTGGCAATCCCAAATTACCTGTAGTGTGTGAATGTGCATTTGAATCTTGACCGGGGGTCATACCACAGTCGTACAGTACAAGATGGGAATAAATACAATGGCCTCCACAATCCATAGTTGGACTACAGAGGTTCCTAGATGGATGGATGAATATTTAGTCTAGGAACCTTTGTAGTCCATCGAGGGACCATGGAGGCTAGTGGTAACTATTGGAAGCCAAACGCTACCCTTGTGTTTATTCCCATTTTCACAACTGTGGCAGGACCCCCAGTCAACATTCACACAGTTGGAAACACCCATTAGCCTAATCTGCATGTCTAAACTCTATGCACACAGACCCCGAGGTGGGAATCGACCCTGGAGGTGCAAGGCGACAGTACCAACCACTACATCACAGTGCCGTAATTGTAACATCCATGTAAAATTCCTTGAGCTCCAAATAGCTTCCTTGTCACAATCCGGTATATGCCCTTTAAATAGGCTAAAGAATAATGAATAATGTTGCAGAAATTACCTATGACCTATATGCTCTCCATTTTCCCTATGATAGTAAGTATTGGCACACGTAATTTCAGGTGATTTGGACGGGTCACTTGCTGTCATCATTGCAGGTCAACAACCCTGCTGTGTGTGGCGCTTACAAAAAGACTATAAGTTTGGCAATGTATTACCACATGGCAAAATTCATATTAATGTAAAAGTTTATTATTCTTTTTTTTTTAATCAAAGGTAACCAGGTTAAAGGTTTTCTAGTAGGATTTTAATACCCGATAGGGGTTTATGTAATGCATACAGATTGGTTAACTACTTCAATAATTCCTGCCCATATTGCAGCTTTTTAGAGATAAAGTCAGAGAGGCCAGATTGGGGTGGTTTGGACATGTTCTGAGGAGAGATAGTGAATATATCTGTAAAAAGATGCTGAGGTTGGAACTGCCAGGCAGGAGCTCCAGAGGTAGACCAAGCATGAGATTTATGGATGCAGCGAGAGAGGACATGAAGGTACAGTAGTTGGTGTGAGATTAAAGAATGCAGAGGATAGGGTTAGACGGAGGCTGATGATTAACTGTGACAACCCCTGAAAGGAAACAGCCGAAAGACAAAGAAGAAGAAGAAGAATTACAACTTTTAAAAAACTCATGGACACGGCTACTCAACCAACCTATTCACCTTTATTGTCATTGGAGGTGTATTATAGAAATTTTAATCAAGGCTGGCTGGAGACAAATGTAACAAATGGTTGGTCTCTGAAAGACAGAGCCACAGTGGACAAATGTAATTAGGGGAACTATGCAACACAGATTGAAATTGGAAAAAAAAAAAAGACTGATTCAGAGCACTGTTACATGGGGCAAGTCATAATCGCTTCTATCCCAGGATTGGCCCTACCTATCATGGTGCTTTGCAAACAACAACCTTCATCTCTGAAATAATGTCTATTACCAATCAGAATGCAAATACCCAAAATGTGACATAATATGGGATTTTGATGTGAGCAAAATCCCATATTATGTCACATTTTAGGTATTTGAGTTATGCATATTTTCAGATTCCTGTTTCAGTAAGCTGTAGATTGATTACTGGATCATGTCCAGTTGCTGAAATATGCAGAGTGCTAGATTGTTTACCTCTTGGAGAAAACTCCATTTGAAATCCTATTTATAGAATATTTAAATTACAATTCTGTAGCCTAGTAAGAAAGGGGGAAGCCTCAGCACATTTTGACATCAGGACTTCCCCGCTACAGCTAAAATAACTCCACCAGCAGGTTTATAGCAAAAAAAAATAACTAGAGTAACCCACTTGGAAATACTCACTCACTCATCGTCTATATCGCTTAATCCTGTGTACAGGGTCGTGAGGGCCTTGAGTCTATCCCAGGAAACTTAGAGCACGAGGCAGTGTACACCCTGGACAGGGTACTAACCCATTGCAGACATACACACACTACAGGCAATTTGGCCAAATCTGCATGTCTTTACACTGTGGGAGGAATCCAGAGCACCCGGAGGAAACCCACCAAGCACGGGGTGGGAATCCAACCTGGCCGGGAGTCGAACCCAGATCCTGGAGGTGCAAGGTGACAGTGCTAACCACTACACCACCATACCGTCTAGCTTGGATTTAAAAATATATGGAAGCCTTGCTTGTGTGTGTTAACAGGGAGGCTTCAGACATCAAACTGTACATTTGGGTTTTCGGATATGTCAGATAGAACAAAAGTTATCGTTACCTACAGGGTAAAACATCATGAAAATAAGGTATTTATTAAGCCTAAATTTTATGTATTAAATTGAAAATATGATAAAGTATGTTTCACCTCCTGCACTCTTAGTGCACTCATGGCCATAGTGCAAAACTAACCTTCTGTGGCTTAATACCTGATGTAATATGACAGGTCACATAGGAGAAAAAAAGAAATAAATAAAAACAATAATAATATATATATATATATATTTTTTTTTTTGAAAACTCAATCTTCTCCGGTCATGTACCTGCTAGCTTGCTATCTATATTAGCCTTGTACTCACTGCACTGCACTGTGATTATATGGTTGAATAAGATTTTTTGGTAAAGTGCTGAAGAACCATACTATGCTGCTGTGTTGAAGCTCTGAGATATAAAAGTATGTACACGGCCTGTGTGTGTGTGTGTGTGTGTGTGTGTGTGTGTGTGTGTGTGTGTGTGTGTATGTGTGTGTGTGTGTGTGCTTGAGAGAGAGAGAGAGCGAGAGAGAGAGGGAGACGGAGAGGGAGAGGCCAAGTGGGCAAGCACATATTTGGAGATAATTAAATGGCAGTCTTTGCCCCTTTTGGGAAGCCTAATGCCCTCCCATTAGATTAGTTTTGATGCCAGCTCTGCATCGATTTGGATGGCAATAAAACAAGACACAGGTGACGCCCAGGTGACAGTAATAATTCAGCAGGGCAGTGCTCAGGGCAGAGTGAGCCAAACCTGGTGCCAAACCAGACTGGTTTGTGTACAGACCCAAAAAAATATCAATTTCAATTATATCTACATAGGTTCTACACTGATACAATGTTTGAGTACATATGGCTATAATTATACGAACATAACCCTGGTATATCTGACTATATGTACAGTACCAGTCAAATGTTTAGACACACCTTTTTATACCGTGATGTGAAGGTCAGCTGTTCTGGAATAGTTCTTGCAAGAAGAGTAATGTCAAGTGCATTTGCAAGACCCATCAAGCATTATGATCTAACAGTCTTTCCAAAAACCTACCCCTGCTGCAGGTTACCAGCCTCAAAAATCACCAGTTAACAAACAGCACCTCAGATTAGAGCCGTTATAAAGGCTTTACAAGGCATACGTACAGTAGCAGACACGTCTCAATATCAACTGTTCAAAGGAGATTACTTCATGTTCTTAATGCCTTCAGGATTGGTTTACAATGTAGAATGAAATTAAATTCAGAAAAGACCATGGAATTAAACTTTTGACTCGTAGTGTACAGTATATGTGTAAATATATCTATTTATCTTTTTTTCCCCAGAGATCTGTTTACTGACGAGAGGAAGGCGGACAGCCAGTGTCCGAGCGGATACGTACTGTCGTCTCTACTCCTTGTCAGTGGATAACTTTAACGAGGTGCTTGAAGAATATCCTATGATGAGGAGAGCCTTTGAAACTGTCGCCTTGGATCGCCTCGATCGTATAGGTACGTTAAGACTCCCTCAAGAACATACACTAGATGGACAAAAGTATTTGGCCAAACCTGCAATGACATTGTATCCAAATACATATACTTCAATATGGAGTTGGTCACACTATGGCAGCTATAGCAGCTCCCACACCATGTTCTTCCACACCGAACTCATCAAACCATGTCTTTATAGTCCTTGCTTTGTCCCCCCAGTACATAGTCATGTTGGAATAGAGAAGGACATTCCCTAAACTCTGGTCACAAAGTTGGAAGTATAGCATTGACCAAGACATCATGGTATGCTGAAGCATTAAGATTGCGCTTCACTTGGGATAAGGAGCCTGATTGAAACACCTGAAGTAAATAATTAACATGTTTGTCCAAAAACTTTTGTCCATATAGTGTATGTTTGTACAAGTCCACTCATATGTAAATGGTAATATAAATATGGTGCATTGGAAAACCATGATAAGTCCAGCCTTCCAATCAGTTAGGATTAGATTTGAAAGGTTATGTTTTGTTCATAATTTTAAAATATTTATGTACTTTTTTGGGAGGCATAAAGACAAAAGGGAATTTGAATTTAATTAAAATCCAAGCTCCCCCCCCCCCCCTTTTTTTTTTTTATCAGATGCCAGATTTAGATGAATGCACCTGCTAAAGTGTTGTGCTGAAGTATTGAGTGACTAGCAGTCAAAGTAAATTATATGGATTTCTTTCTCCAGTCAATTTGGGTTGCTGGAGTTTTTTTTTTTTTTTCCCAGACGACTTCCTAGAAGTTCCTGTGTATAAGATCTTGAGGCCATGTCAGCACTTTCTCCCTCCTGTTTGGGTGAAAATGTGGTGTGCAGTGTAGATTGTGCACGCTCACTTGTAATGTGGTAGTAAGTAAAGAGTATCGTATAGTATCGTATAGTGGATGGATAGCAAGGTGTGCTGTGTGTCTGGTTAATGCCCGGGTGTGCAGTGTAATTTCCCTGTCAGTTTCTTGAGACGCTGCCCTTATTGAGTCAGTCGGCTGAAGGCTGAGCAGCAGCAGCGTCTGGCTGTGTTACCGTTGTCACAGACTTCCATGTTTATCTGGCACCACAGGGAGCCATATGGCCCTCGCTGTAAAAACACTGACACTCAGCCCACTCACTACAGTAGAAACAACAAACTGAATCATTTCCAACTAAAACAGTTTTCATGAGTCTATTGGATTGTAACAAGACAGAACCACTTAGTGTATGTGTGTGTGTTTATGGAACTACTTTGAAACAAGTGAAACCTTTCAAGAAACTACCCTAAAGAGTTAAAGCACCAGTGTATGCATGCTGAAAGCCCAAGTGGTTCTAAATCTTAGTCGAGTCTTGAAATCCCCCCGCCACCCCCATACCCCCGCCACCCCTCTGCACAGGTTGACAATTGCTTCCCAAAAGTTTTATTTTTACATTTATTTCGCTTACACTGCAATGTGCCAGTGTTTTTGGCTCCATCCCTATCCTGTCTCTTTTCTCTTATCTAAAGTGCACACCTCTTCCAAATTCATCCTGTGATTACTTTATCATATACAACATCATCTTTCCTTTTCTCATCACAAAGTTTTGTTCACTTTTAAACGTGCATTACGCAGTCTTGCTCCTTTTTCCGTTTCCTGATCGGATTTTTGACCTTGCTTGTGAATTAACTTTTAAATTATGGATTATCCTTGTTTGTTGTCTCATGCTGAGTTTATGCATTTGCATTTTACACCCTCATGTTCTGAATAATATTCTGCCTATTTGTAGACATTCTGAAATTCCAAATGAAAATCAACTTTTGACAGAATAAATGACAGAAAATGATTTCTAACTAAAGTTCAGTTAAAATCTTAAATCCTCAAGTTTAGCTTCATTGTAGTTTAGCTTGCCTGCAAAGCATAGGTGGCCCTTAGAGATCCCTTTCCATCATCTTTCAAAAGTTGTCACACTTTTCTTCTATCACAACTTCTTCTAAACCAGTAATTAGAATTTGACCAAACATGCACGGTGCTTTTTTCTTTTTCTTTCTTTTTTTTTTTTTTAATCTGATACTGGCCATTGTTGGCTCAGTGGTAGGTTTCTTGACTGATTCAATTTCCACCCAATGCCCAAACCCCAGCCACTGGATTCAGTGCTGTTCCGAAGCCCGGATAAAATAGGAGGGTTACATCTGCTGTGGCAACCCCTCGATGGAAACAGTTGAAAGACTAAGAACAACCATCCAATATACTCTACGGTTTAGTTATTTGTCTACAATAATACTTCAGTAACTTCAGAAAGTGGCACTTGTGGTAAATACAGCTGAATGTGTGGCCAGCAGACACCCCTATCCAGAACCACTTACATTTTTATCTTACATCTGAGTAGTTGAGGATTAACCACTGAGCTACTGTACCCCTGATGCCATGCTTTAATCCTGGCAGTCTGTCTTGTATAGGTGTCATCGACTGCATCTCATAGATTACTTCCTTAAATCAAACTAAATCAGTCAGTTAAATAAAGCATAATAATAAAAAGGGGTCACAACTATTGATGAAGTGCTCTGCAAAATGTTTTTTTTGCATTTGTATTTGCTTTCTCCAGGAGATTTATGTAATAGCGTTTCCAACCTTCATCCAGGCTCCTGAGACTCCATCATCTAACAACTACCAAAGATGGAAAAGACCCCTGTGTCTGAATGTCCTGTGTCTCTCTTTCTCCTATCATCCATCAGCCCAAATTCGAGGGCATGTTTACTCGCTGATTACTTTCGCTCCCTTATCTAGCGTTCGACAGTAAGAACTAGTCAAACACAGACTGGCCTGCCTGCAGGAGCCATCACACCCCCTACCAGGCTGTGCTATTTCCACACAGGTCGCCCCCTTCGCTGCTATCAGCCTCTCAGCCTGGGGTATTCCCAAAGCTGTGGGCTTGCTGAGACTCAAGAAAAAGCAGTGCAGTGTAAAAGAACGGAATAAAAGAGGTTTTAAAAAGACGCATGATCATAGCAGCTCTTTAATATTCAGCATGCCGCCTAAGGGTGAATAATGTCCTTTGTTTGGAGGTTATTCAAAAAAGGCATGATTAGAATTCAGCTTTTTTGTGGATAAGAGAAGCAGTATGGGTGAATAAGCTAATGCTGAGCTTTGACCCAGGATTTCAAATAAATCATTTTCCAGGTTTATATGTTGGACAATCATTTATTTAAACATGAAGGAACCTACGTTTGTAGGTTCAGTTGGTATAGAAAAAAGCTAAGAAATTAAGTCTTTCATCTGTATCTGCATGTTTAATGTGTAATTGTATGGTCTATAGCCTTAGCATTCTATTTCTGTCCATTAGGAAAGAAGAACTCTATATTGCAGCACAAGGTCCAGCATGACTTAAACTCTGGTGCCCTCAATTATCAAGAAAATGAGATTATCCAACAGATAGTGCAGCACGATCGGGACATGGCGCACTGTGCCCACCTGATGCAAAATCAGTGCCCCCCAGCTCCTCCATCACCTACTCCGGTTATTTGGGCCCCACTCATCCAGGCCCCTTTACAAGCAGCTGCTGCTACAACATCAGTTGCTATTGCCCTGACTCACCACCCACACCTGCCTCCCACACTCTTCCGTCCTTCTACCTCCTCTTTGGGCTCAACAAAAGAACCACAGAGAAACAGGTTCCAGGTTGTGCCCACATCAACAGCTTCAGGTTCAGCTGGAGACTCGCCTTCGAGCACTCCTCCAAAGCCTCGTTCTGGACTGGACACTCCTCTACTTGCATCCTTCCGGGCACATCATTCAACAGGGCCAGCTGGATCAAGCAGTAGCACCCACCAGTCCTCCAGAAGCAGCATAAGCGGAGTTTCACATCCTGGGCCTGGTAGAACTTCTGCGATCACTACTAGCAATTTCTCCAGATCTGCATCTCCAACATGTAGTACTGCACAGCTCCACCCTCCACCCAAGTACAAGCAGCCCTTCCCACCAAGTACTCCACCACTGTCCACTCACTTCCAGCAAGGCGCCACAGGTGCTGGGACCTTGTCTGGGGCAGCCGATGGTGCAGTAAGCATTGCTGTGAGTGGAGCAGTGGGGGACATGTCAAGTGGATTGACTGCAAGTGGGTCTTCTGGAGGTCCATTAGTTGGTGTCACCTCTGGGATCTTGACCACAATATCTTCAAATGTTAGCCCTCTTTCAACTGGATCATTCAGCCATAACCAGAGTCAGCAAACACAAAATGCCAAACAGACATCCACATTTCATCAATTTGCTGGTGGGGGTGGCAGGACTTCTAGTACATTAAACCTCTTCCATACACCCACAACAGGATCCCCATCCTCCACCATTTCCCACATCACTCCAGCCCTTGAAGGCTCTCCTTCATCAAATACACAATCTTTTAACATACGGTCCTCCTTTTCCTCCCAGCTGCCTTTAGAAAGGTCAGCATTAGCATCTTTAGCTCAATACGGCTCAGCTAACGCTTCCCCCAGCTACACTCCTTTACCACCCAGCCCTACAGTTCAAAGCCCTGGGAGAACTTTCCAATACAGTGACCCCTCTAGTGCTGCAGGTTCCCACAGCTCTCTGCTTATGCCCCAGCATCCCTACCCTGTTCAACTACCCAGCTGTAACACTTCAGGAACTGAATCGCCGCTGGGCCGCTTCTCTGAAGATATGAAACTGTTGTCCGCCTCTCACCCCTTGCTAAGTGAAGAGGTAGCCCAGGCTATGGCTCACTCCTCCCCTCGATCATTTGTTGAGCCTGGCTGCCGCCTTTCTCCTTACTCTTCCCCGACGCTGATGCCTAAGCCGTGCAGCTCCATATCGGGGCACTTTCCTTCCCCTTTACAGACTTCTCCCTGTACACGTCACCACACCCCAAGCATAGGGACGTCACCCTCCTTTCCATTTCGCAGAGCCTCAGAGGCCCATCCTTCTGAACTGGAACCGCTTTACACCAAACTTCCCTCCAATTTGTGAGGTTAGATCACACCCTCCTTTTCACTCATGGACCTGTAACTAAGTAATAACAATTACTTTTTTTTGTGTGACACTTTATTATTATTATTATTATTATTATTATTATTATTTATCTAGACTACACTGTGTTTTACCTTTATTTTAGGATATCTAAATATTACTGTGATTAAAAAAATGAAGGTGTAACCACATAAATTAGAAACGTAGATTACTTGTTTCTACTTTTTACTTTATTTTTTATTCACTAATATATGTGAGAAATATCTATTTAATGCTATGTTAATCAACCAATAGGAGGGTGTGAAATACTGTACTTCGTACATTAACATTTGAGACCATCCGTTTTCCACATTTTATTGATTTGTGTATTTGAAACGACCCACACAGAAGGACTATTCTGCAGGAACCTATGCACTGAAACCTGCATTCTGACTTTTTCTGTGTTCAAATCAATCTTTTTTAGTAAAAACAGAGAAAGAAAAGTCTACACTCTATTTAGGATCACATATTGTTGATCCTCATATGTATCTATTGGATTATATGTATTTATTCACTGTTTAGACACTTAATTTTGCAAAACATTTTAAAACTAAATGATAAATGTTAAAGGGAAGTTAGCAAACCAAAAATAGCTTTCTTTTGAAATATTAGTGCACCTTTTGTCCTACACCTTTTTTTTTTTTTTTTTTTTTTTTTTTTTTTTTCCTTTTCTTGAATCACAGTGTTGTAGTAATATTGGAGTGGATTTCAGGTCCTCTGTAATGGGGGAAACAAAAGAAGAAATTATAAAAACAGGGAGTCTTCAACAGTGTCCTAAATATTCACTTTTGTCTTCCAGGTTCATATGACAGATGTCGGAAATGAATGCTGTGTGTATGTGCGTTTATGAGTGATTTCTGAAACTGGCTTGATGCAAGCAACAATCTTAGTTTTGCCTTTTAATATAAAAATAGGACTTCCATTAGGCCTATGCCTAGACCTTTCTAGGATCGTATTATCACAGAAGTCAAGCTTACAAAAGATTACTTGATGCATGTACTATTTTTGCCAACACCTACAGCATCGAAACTCTTGTTGGATTAAGACCTGCAGTGTTCATATAAGTCCAAGTGAACACAAAATTGGCTGATGCAACATTAAAAATAAGGAATGCCTACTGTAGCTTTCTTGTCACATTTGGTTCAAAAACACTTTGGAGTCATTTAATTATTTTTATATCTATTTATGAAATGTATTTATGTGTGATTTATCTTTCTTTGATAGCTTGTTTGTTTGTATATTGATGAGTAAGAAGAATGTATTATATTGAGTTAAAGGATTGCGAAAGGCCTGCACAGTACAAATTATCATTAACGAGACAAGAGACAATAATAAGCTTGTTGTATAAATATAAGTTAAACGTATATAAATAGTGCTACTAAATCACCGTGGTACCTTGGTATACAAATTTAATCCATTCTGAAGGCGAGCTCTTAAAGCGATAAATTCAAATTACAAAACACATTTCGCCATAGGAAATAATGTAAATGCAGATAATCCGTTCCAGCCACCCCAAAATATTGCAATTGTTACCAGTTTCAACACTATAAATCATATTATTGCGTATAAAAACAATCAAAAACATTTAGAAAAGACGTGTGTATCAAGTAAAATATAAAATAAATAAATCTCACTTAATTTATGATTCCTCTTAAAAACCGGCTGAAAGTGAAAAAACGAAAATTTAACTGAAAGTATCTCCCTTTTATTCTTGCTACCATCCTTATTGAAGCTGGCTGCCTAAAGTGGGTCTTCGCTGAACTAACTTAACCAAATAAGGTGGTATTTACTGTAACTCCAGTTACTCACAGCTTACTATCACTTTACTATCACTTACACAGCTTTATATCACTCAAACCTTACTTGCTAATGTTTTTACTTTGCATGTAAAAAAATTTTTTTTGCATTTACACTACTTATGAAATTGCTGGATTTAGCATATAAAATAATAATTTATTTGGGTTATTAAAGTTTGTGTCTTTCCAAGATCTTTTTAAATTAAATAAAAGGTCTTCACTAAACAATCTGTCATACCTGCAGCTTTAGGCTAGAACCCATTTCAAACCAAAGAGGGTAGCTAGCTAATACTAGATAATTTTTATTGCAGCACTCGGGTATTGAAGCCCTAGCATTTTTGTGAAATGTTGAAAACTTGACCGAGATAATGGGTTAGCAGTGTTCAGTAGCTATGCAGTGAGATTGCTCAGCAAGCCTCTCACCTGCGCTCCTAGCTAACCTATATAGGTTAGGAAAAACACATTGCTCTCAATCACCAAGTTAATTCACTTGTAACAGGGAAACAGATTAATAATGATTAGATCTGTTTTTCACACGTCTCCTTACTAACAGGATATAGACAGATGTGCTGGCCAAATGGGTGTTTTCTTTTCTCTTTGAGAGGAAAAACAGATATTGATGAGAAACCTTTGTTGTCAACCTCCTGCCATTCGTTGGTCAAAGCTGGCCAAAAATAAATCACATACCCACCTGGGGAAAAAAGAAATACAGCATCTCCAGCTGAGACAACTTGACCTGAGTCAAGTTAACAAGTTGGGAAGATCTTGCAACTTTTGCAACATCTTCCCAATGTTGAAAGGTTAGAGGCATTTGCATGGAGGGGGTCGCAAATGGAACAAGACACTGATGCATTGAGGCGATGATGTGTAGTGACAAATAGCCTAAGGTCTGACATGTAGACGAGGACCCCTGTGGGCTCTTCGGGATGAAGTGTATTCCAGGAAGGTCCTTTGAGACAGCTCTACTGCAAGTTATGATTGTTTCTGAGCACTTGTAAAAACATCTTGAGGCGGGCAGGTATTGATTTCATTATTGGACACAGCTTCGGGAGGTTTTGAGTCCAAAGGGAAGGTTTTTGTTGTTGTTGTTGTTGTTGTTGTTGTTGTTCAGAAGCTTAACTTTGTCAGTCGATGATGTTGGAGGGGTCAAATCTAGAAAGACTGCGGAGAAAGAGAGAAAGAGAAAAGGGCAGAGAAAAGAGATTGGGTAGGATTGATTGATTAGAGAGTAGACTGACCCAACCGAGAAACCTGATCATTAGCAGAGACAAGGACTGCAGTTCATCAATAACGCCAGCCTGAAGTTGTCAATCAAGCGTGGCTGTCATTCTGGCCTTGGCTCATCTTGGCTTACACCTCTCTGGCTTTATGAATCAATTACTGCTACACACTGTTCATGGTTATACTGGAGAAGGAAGTGTACTGTACTGTCAATCTCCAGATGAACATTAGCACATTTTTGATCATGTACTACTTTAAATGTTAAGACTAAGCTTTAAATGGATAAGGAATCAATTCAGGAAAAAAGTTTCTAGACCAGTAATTGTGACCTACCTTAGATAAACACTGTTTTTCTTAAAGCCTTCTATTTGCAGCCTTTTCTGCTGTGTACGCTAATAAATGGAACTTTTTTTTTTGAGTATACGTAATATATTTTGGGTCAGTCTGAGTAAAAGATGAATAAGAGTCATGCTTGATGAATTTTGTTGCTAAGAAATAGATCATTGGTCTAATTAGTTGAATTTAAAGCAGAGCTTTAAAAAAGTGACGAACAGCACCTTTAACTTGTAGCATAAATAATCTGGTGTTATTACGATGTCCAACATTTTACTTTTTAATTATGTTGCTACACATAAATTTGTGTTATTAAAGTTTGTGGCTTTCCAAGATTGTTTTAAATTAAATAAAAGGCTTAAGATTTCTACCAGGAAATCCTGCCCAGTTCCAAACTTAACATTCTGTGTCTGCTAGCAAGAAAAATCCAACAAAGGAATAAAGTTTTAGCATTATAAATCACACACATGCACATGCATTTTCCCAGTCAAGAAACGTAATCTAAAGACAGCCCACCTGGCAACATCTTTTTTTATTATTATTATTTGTGGTGGATTTTATAACACAACATGCACCAATTCCAATAGGGAGTGCTCCCAATTTTGGCACCTAATCTCAGCGTCTCTTCGTTCAGTTTTATGCCGTGTTGCTGAGCCATGAGGGAACACTCGTGAAGCACTGGCACAGGCAGTAATGAAATCGCTCGCAGTGATTGAGGATTAGGTTTCACACTAACCCAAGGCTGAGGCTTAGAGTCAAGAGGTTGGAGGAGACAGGGTATGTGTTTGGTGACCGGCACCTTCGTCACTTATTCATGCAGCCAAATTAATTTTGAGGCATGACTGGCAGAAAGATGGTGGCAAACCCATATTCGTGTCACCAGTTGTAGGAAAGGTTGTGCTGGAGATCTAAATTGCTTTGGGGCAAAAAAATAGGCTCTGGAATAATTTGCTGAAGTTTAATTTGAAGGATGTATGATGATCAGCGTTGTAATGGATATCGCTGATTATTCATTTTTCTTCATTTCTTCACTTTACCTATTGTAAATTAAGATTCTTTTGATGAACACACAGGAGTAAGAGATACTCTTTTTTTTTTTTTTTTTTTTGCCTGGCTGGAATATTAGAAGCAGTGATGCCCAAATGCTGTCAGTCAAACATAGCTGTCACTCAAGCCTCTGTCTCACAAGTTTTTTGGTTCTTGAGAGTAGTGGCACTACCTTTTGATCTGCTCATGCTTACCCCAACTCACTTCCTTTTCATAAGATTTTTTTTCATGATATAATGCTTTATTTTCTTTTGCAATTTGGAATGTGTTTTATTAAATCTTTTATCCACAAAAAACAACAACAACAACAATAATAATAATAATAATAATAATAATAATAACAATAATAATAATAATAATAATAATAATTGCAAAACATTTGCCATATTTAATGGTTTGTATGGCAAAACAATCAACCAATAGGACAACTGCTTTAGCAGTGGTGACGTCTAAAAGGTATAAGGTGTTGTAGCCATACTAAACAATGAAGTTGTGTACGTATGAGATTTTATGTAATAATTTCTGAACTGACTATGAATATTTACATAAGAATGTTACATGCCCAGTGACTTGGATTAGATGGTTTTAACTATGTCACTTTTTTTTTTTTTTTTTTTTTTTTTGTAGTTGGCAGCTTAGTTTGTCATCTTCAGTAACTACTTCATCCTGGTCACGTCGTACTGGATCCAGAGTCTGTTCTGCTAATACTTTTATCTTGATTGGTATTATAGATAAAATTGGTAAATTGATTGGCTAATCTACAGTACTATGGAAAAGTATGAGCCACCCCTCATTTCTTCATATTAAATTAAAATTAATGATGCAAATTAAATTAAAGAAATAGGAACAAATGCTTTACTGTGATACTTTAAGCTGCAAAGTGTCTAAAGATATATTACTTTGTTTTTTAATGTAACAACCTCAGTAGCAACCTCATTTCCCCTCTCGTCTGTTCCAACCACTCAGCATTCAGCATCACTAATATATTAATCACTGTTCTGATCATCTGTCAACATCTGCACCTGTTTCTCGTTGGTTCATGCTTTAAGTTAGATGTTTTGTTATGCCTGAATTATTCATAGGTCACTGTGTGGCTTAAGAAACAAAAATATTTAGCTGAAACGGGTCAGGTACAGGAACTAGACTGAAAATGAGGGTCAAATAAGTCCATCAGGAAGCCCGGAGAACTATTCCTCAAGACTGCATTAAAAATACAAGAAAGTCAGGCTCTTTTGAAGCAAAATAGGAAGAGATGAAGGGTGGCTCAAGACTTTTGCACAGTACTGAATATTGAGTGTTTACATGGTACTCTGTGATGGACTGGCATGCCATCTAGGGATCCATTGTCTTTACATCCATTGTGACCTCAACCATGATATAGCAGTTACTGAAAAGGAATATGAGTTTCAGGAGACTAATAAGCAGACACAGACTGACAGGAGCTCAGCATTTTTTAAAAAGACAAATGGATCCCAGTGGATCTCAATACCCCGGCGGAAATGTCCTATCTTGAAAAGACTCTACATAAAAACCTCACTACCTTCAGATTTTCCCTATAGACCCGGATTGGATTCCATATAGCTCTGTTAGATTAGATAGCTCGGACTCAAACCTTGCAATTTGACTGTGTAGGCCTTCCGACTTAGAGATTAAAAGATCAAGTCGTTTTGGTGATGATCTGTTTATAGCAGCCTGAAAGAGTGCCGGTGTGTGTCAGCAAGATTAATCCTGTGAAAGGAGTGTGAACTTACAAAGACTCCCCAGAATCTTATCCTGCCTTTGGGTGGTTTTGACAGGGAGCAAATTAGGGCTGTTTCTTTCTGAGACACTTTCCTTAGCATCGGTTGTTCAAACCTATGTCACTTACGTAAAGTCAATCAATGTATTATATTTGTGTAAACAGATTTCTATATGGTATATATATATATAAATATATATATATACATAAATATATATATTTACATTAAACTTATTTTTTTCTGCATTGATTTTACATTGTTTTAATAATCATGACACGTTTGTTTCAGTGTTTGGAGTGTTTGTCATTACCGGCTGTTTCCTCAGAGGTGTATTGTAAGCATTGCATAATCTGAAACGAGGGAATACTTACCATTTTCTGTCACTTTTGTTTCATGTCCAGTTAGCATATAAATCTAAATCTAATACTTTGTACATTTTGTTTGTTTGTTTGTTTGTTTGTTTTACTTCAAAGAATATGGGAAATAGCAATAAGTATTATGTACAGGTGTGGTGAGATGTGAGAAATGCAGACAATTTGAGGATATAACGATGTCCACACACGCATCCACTACATGGTAGCGGTACCGTCTTCTGTGCCAAACTTCACGGATAGACGCTTCTGCAGAGCGGAATACAAACCAGACTTATAATAAGCACACAAACTGGATATTATTAAAAGGTATCAAATAAACATAAATATTCGATATCACTGTGTCATTCGTTTCTGTTTTGGTTATTAACTATTCCGCAGATATGTTAGCGAATGATGTTGGTAATGATGTTGAAAATGTCTCTGATATTTTTGTGTTTTCTGAGATGTCTTAGAATGAATTCAGTAATTTGCTAGTAATGTTCGCTCAGAGGAATATAAGATAGAATACCAGCCTTAAAGATGTTTTCTTTTGCTAAAATACAGTGCATATGTCCTGTCTTGCCTAAAAAAATGATGTTGTTTGCTACAACTAAAACAATTGCATCTATTAAATTTGGCAGGAGGGTATAGAGTTATTATGCCTCCAGATTCCTGGAGTTTGTCAAACTTCATTATTTATCAGTCAAATGTCAAGACAGTAGCTTAGCCCTCTTCCTCCCTTCCTCCCTGCCTCACTCAGTCACTCACTCATTTACACACCCACTAAAAACATCCCCTAGAAACCTGTGCACAACTTTCATTACAAATTATACTACTGGTAACAAATTGAGTGAAAAATGTAATTAAATTACTTCATTCATTCATCTTTTATACTGGTCGTCCTGTACAGGGGTGCTGGGAGGCCTGAAAGAGACATTGGGTACGAATCAGGGTACATACTGGATAGGATGCCAATCCATCACAGGGCACACATACACACGCACACACACACACACACACACACACACACACACACACACTAAACTGGCAATTTAGGAAAGTCAAATTTGCATGTCTTTGTATCGTGGGAGGAAACCGGAGTAACAGAGCATCCTGCTTCTTGCCCAAAGTCTACTGGAATAGGCTCCAGACCCCCTGGTCACTGTAAGTGGCAGGGAATTAAACTTTTCTGTTAAATTGCTGTCAGCATTATGATTTGTAATGGAGGTTGTGCACAGGTTCAATGGGGAATTTCTTTAGGGGATGTACAGACTGTTAAGACTGAGCAGGTAAGAGAAACCCACAATGGATGCTGAGAACATGCAAATCCCACACCCGAGGCGGGAATCGAACCCTCGACCCTGCAGGTGTGAGGCCGAAGTGCTAATAATTCAATGAAATAAAATTTTATTGAAAAGTATCAATTATAGTCAGTTTGTCCCTGATGAGCAAACAAGAGACGAGAGTGGCAAGGATAAACTCCCTGAGATGACGAGAGAAAGAAACCTTGAGAAGAACCAGACTCAAAAGGAAACCCATCTTCATTTGCATGATATCAGAGAGCGCAACCATAAATCTATCCCTGCTATATGTGTGTGGTATAAGGTTAAAAGTTTAATTATAGAACAGGAAAGGTGTTTCAGTTCATATAAAGTAATATTCCACGAAAACATGAGGGGCGTTCAAGTCAAACCAGGACTTGTGATGAAATTGTCATGCGTAAAGGCGTAAAACTCATTGTCATTTACTTGAAGCGTTTTGTAGCATGATGATGAGACTCTTACATTTATGAAAGCTGGCCAAGATGAGGTACGTAGCTCCCATGAACATTCAGTGAGTTGAAATTTAACGTCACCAACTTGCAGAAGAGACATATTTCTGAGGGAGCTGTGCACACAACCATCCACCAATACCACATGCACATTACAGTAACCTGACTATTTCCACATCCACCATAAAGGATTGACTTATCTCCAAGCTATTTCCACATGTTTGGACTATTAAAAGTGTTCATATAGATTATACAGAGAAATAAAGGGAGTTTTTACTTTCATAACCGTGCTCTGGTATTCTGCACAATCAGAAGTCCCAGTTTGACTTGAATGGCCCAGAGAAGCTTGGTATTTGGTACGCCCTCATTTGTTTTAATGACAGTGTGCACTCAAGTTGGCATGGACCCCATGCGTTTGTGTAAAACTTTATGATCCATCGTGGTCTTAGTCATGAAAATGGAAAATTCGACCTTTTCTGCAAAGCAGTTAACATGGCCACTGTCACAAATGTGATATATTTAAATAGGAAGCTGGAAATAGTGCAGAATCTTGAATATTAAATATGAAGGATTAGAAAAGTTTATTTTTTAAGTTTTATATAGTCATTCAATTTAACGTAAAAGTCTACTTTGAAGGAAACAGATGTCAAAATCCTGGGAAGGTTTTGGTTTGGTGTAATATGGGTTAAAATTGGATGGTCAGGTTCAACAATGCCATATAGACAGTGATGGGATTTGAAAGTTTCAACCAACAGACTAGAAAATTAAAGGGCATTGTGAAGTAAATATGCTGTGAAGTACGGTAAATAGGTAGATTGTTTATCTGGTGTCACACAGAAAAGATATACAGATATACAGAGACTAAAAGTCCTAAAAAGGTGTCATTATTTTATTTTGCGCACACAAGATGTTATCTTATAATCACAAAGCAAATTGACTGTTCAAATAAGCAGTTAAGGTAGCAGTTAAGCACGGTGGGATAGTCGTTAGCACTGTGGCGAGAGTTCGATTCCCGCCTCGGGTCTGTGTGTGGAGTTTGTTCTCAGAGTGCTTGAAGGGTTTCCTCTGGGTACTCCAGTTTCCTCCCCTACACTGGATAAGCAGTATAGAAGATGAATGAATGAAAAATAAGCAATTAAGATCTTCATTTTCCCAATATACTGTACTTTAACAAACTGTATTAGTATGCAAATAACCCAGCTGTTTTCATGCATCTGGGCTTGCATTGAAACTTATGCAGATAAAAACAGTACGTCCCCTACATACGAACAAGTTCCATTCTGAGAGCTCGTTCGTAAGTCCAATTTGTTCATAAGTCCAACAAACATTGTCTAGGTACTAGGATACTAACACAATAACACAATTGGCTATACACAGTATATATACAGTATATACAGTGTTCTTTAGAATCTTGACTATTTTGAACAATCCATGTTAAAAAAAAAACGAGCAGAGGATGCACGCTGCACGCACATGACATAGTACATCGGACATGTGATCTAACTTCTGCGAGTGAACATACACAAATGTGCGCTGGTTTGCTCATTAGACATTCCTCTAGACTTTTAACAGTCTGTTAAATTGATTGGAATTGAATTGAATTGAACTAGCACAGAGCAATAGTACAGTGCTTAAAAAATCCAAAAGGGTGTAAATGGATTGCTGCGTACTAAACGGAACATGAAATTTATTTAGCACAAATAAAATTACACTGACCTACTGTATCTGAGAATGCCCTAGTGACTCTTTCTGTCACAATCTCTAACAGGTTTCACTTCTTTCTCATTGAAATGCAATCCTCGTCTTCCATTCTTCCCTCTTTGTTTTTTTTTTCCAAGTCCTGACCAGTTCATACCTGGTCTTCACACACACACACACACACACACACACACACACACACACACACACAATTATGTTTGTAATTGTTAGAAGACACATGAGATGTGCACAGTTTAGGCTCCGACACTGGCAGCTGGTGAAAGCAAGGCGAAAGTGTCTCTAACTCTGCCCCGAGAGCACTCAGCTGTCTGCTTAATTAGAATTCCCCCTTCAGTTAACCTTCCTCTCCGGGCGCACCGACTCATTCAAAGCGAGAAGCCTTTGTTTTAGATCGTCAGTTATAATTATAGAGGATTCTAGTGAGAGTGCAGCGACCATTTATGTGTGTGTGAGTGTGAGTGTGTGTGCATGTGCCTGTGTGTGTGTTTCTGTGTGTGTTTTATCTTGTAGCAAAATTAGAGTAATTCCTACCGAGAACCAGCATGGTAGTCCTGACAACTTAAAACGTCTTCCTATGAAAGCAAAATGCTTTATATATTTTAAAAAGACAGAAAATGGTGAAAATATTTCTTTGTGGCTTCCAAGGTTATGGTTGGGGTTAAATTTAATATTCAGTGTTGAAAAATCTTGTGTATAGTGTGTCATGTCATGTACTGTACATACAGTAATATACACTGTACCTGTATAGTACAGTGCTCTCTGAAAGTATTGGAATGTCATGACCGTCTGTAGACTGAAGACGTTTATGAAAGCAGAAATTCTGATCTACTGTCTCCTATTCATTTCTTGTTCCCACACCCAAATATTATGTATTGAATGTGTATTGAAAGAAAAAAGAAAAAAAGAAAAAACAAGAGACAGAGTTTAAGTAACCAAAAGTTTTAAATTTTTTACTGGAAACTGAATGTTTGCATCACACATTTATATTTTAGAAAACTATAATCTTGTTATTTAGGCTTAAAATCAGCTGCAGCCCCATACATTATCATTATAATATGTAGTTTACTCAGCCTTCAGTATGACCTGTCAGTCCTGACCTCGCTCCAAGCCATTTCCACGTGTTTGAGGCATTAAGGAGTTCCTGGTAGGCCAGTGTTTCAGACATGAAGCAGACATGCGAGGTATCCAAGCACTAGTGAAACGCTGGGATAAGTGCACTAGCGTAGTAGGGGATTATATAGAGAAATAGTAGTTAATAGTAGTAAGGTTAGTCTTCTAAACCATGTGACACCCGTAGAATTGCTTGCTAATGCTCCGTGATTGATGTGAGAGCGTTAAGTGCCTCCCATCTCTCCTCTGAGAGAGCTTGGCCAATCAGATCTCTCAATGCACCCGGCTGCGGGAGGCTGCAGCATTACCCGGGAATTAAAGTCTCGATATCAGGATGATAGGGTGAGCCCAAATAAAACCATTCAAATAAAAACAGCTTACTTTTATTCAACAAGGTTACATGTAAAGAAGCATAACAAACACTTTGCAATCACACAGAACAGTAGTTTGAAAGATGAGTTTGAAAATCTTGTGATTTTTATTTACTTTGCATAAATTTGCTGAAATGTAATTGTTTTATGCAAATGGTGCAAGCCAAGTACAATTTGAAACGAAAATAATGTATTTTTATACATCTCCATCATAGACAAAACAAATCCATAGTTTGTGACGCGTAAAACTACCATATAGCGAAGATAAAAGTAATGGCACCACTTAAAAAAAAAAAAAGTTCGAGAATTAGCTTCTCTGTTGTACAGCACGTGCTTAGAAACCAGAGAAATCTGGTGCATTGTTGGAAACGCTTCTTATGCGTGTCACATGCTGCGGTCAGTGCATTTGTTTTATTTTGCCAGGTGTTGCAGTAGTGCTCTCTTGCACTTAGAAACATCACACATCCGTATTAGAGCTCTCAGCTCACCATGAAATCCTGCCACCAAAAGCCTTCTAACATCTGCCACTCTAGCAAATGCTCATTGTAAGCCTGAAGTAGATTTTCTGCATGCATGAATATGTTGTATTATCACTCAGTACGTTAGAGCTCCTGGGACAGCGTTGGCATATAAGTCAGTGACAGGTTAACGGCCTGCTACCATAGATTATAAAAGGCAAAAGACAAGACCGGGACAAAGGGATTAGTGCTGGCACTAAAAATGTTACACTTTGAATGCTTTTGAATTGTAGCTGACTAAACTACCTAGCCAGTGCCTTTCACTTTCAACTCTCAGAGCAAGGTGTATTGGTGCAAATTATACTCTAAACCCCAACATAATACATAACAGTTTTATACGTTTTTTTAAAAATTATTATTCTTTTCCTTTTTTGACTCAATGTATAATTTGGTCTTATACCATGGCACTGTTTCTCATTGTAATTGAAAAGTGTTGAACAAGTTGTGCATTATTATTATTATTATTATTATTATAAGCCTGATAATAATAATTGATGTGCTGAACTTTTTGTTGGAAGATATTACTTTGTACTTTGTAATGCACACTGTGCTTTGTAGAGTTTTCAGAACAGAGGAGCTTGTACTTTTTGCTTGTGTGTGAGCGCACATGCAGAGGGATAGAGAGAGAGAGAGCTTGTGGTATCACTGTAGTAAAAGCAGAATAAGACACCCTAATCAGAAGGTCATAGGTTAAGTTAAGTTAAGCCTTTATTTGTCACATATACATTACAGCAAAGTGAAATTCTTTCTTTGCATATCCCAGCGTAACTGGGGTCAGAGCACAGGGTCAGCCATGATACAGCACCCCTGGGGCAGAAAGGGTTAAGGGCCTTGCTCAAGGGCCCAACAGTGGCAACCTGGTGGAGCTGTGGATCGAACCGCTGATCTTCCGATCAGTAACTCAGTGCCTTAGCCCTCTAAGCAACCACTGCCCCAGGTTTAAGACCCAGCATCATCAAG
>JAQMYG010000037.1:27499315-27514933 GCA_030014215.1 Clariallabes teugelsi
CCCCCCCCCCCCCCCCCTCTCTCTCTCTCTCTCTCTCTCTCTCTCTCTCTCTCTCTCTTCTTTTTCATTGTCACATCCTATGTGTTGATGTCCTGGTGGCAGACCGAAGAAGTAAAATAGCTTTTTTATCGTCTTAAACACCCCGCCGCAGATACGGCTGTCTCTTTTGCTGCTGTCTGCAAGTCTGTCAGGTCGTCTCGCCATCATTAGAAGCCTGGCTGAGACTGTTTGAGACAGAGGGAGAGAGAGAGAGATAGAAAGAGGTAGTGTGTGAGAGACACAGAAAGGGAGTGAATAATAATAAAGAGTACTGCTGTACATACACACTGCACTGACACGCCCATTGCATCCTGAGACCTGAGACTAGGTCCATTATATAATGATTACAGTCACCTGACGCAGTCCAGTGGGATGTCCACGTGCACACACACATGAGAAATGAGATAATGAACTACAATAAGAGCCCTGCAAAATGTGCAGCAAAGAGAAGTTCTGGGGAACTTTTACTTTCTTCTCTCTCTTTCTCTCTCTCTCTCTCTCTGTCTGTCTCTCTTTCACTTTCACAGAAGTTCAGGTGGCAGAGAGAAATGCCAGATCCCCTGAGAGACTGCCTCTCACTCTTCAGCCTGTGTGTTGCAGACTGCTGTGTGAGGTGACGACTTTTGTCCATGATACTGTGTGTGTGTGTGTGTGTGTGTGTGTGTGTGTGTGTGTGTGTGTGTTTGCATCTATTTAGACATTGGGTGGTATACCATAGATATAACCTGACATAACACTGCTCGAGAACATTTGTATGGGAATCAATGAAAAAAAAATCTTGCATGATCAACATACAAGAGAAGAAAGGTCTCCATGGAAACAGCCCTGCTAGCACATGAAGGACTTTCCCCATATCCTTCATTCAGTTTTTCCCTTCCTGCACTCCAGAAGGATGTCACGTATCATAATAGTCATTGGTACTGTATAAGAACCCAGATTTAATCCTCAACAAGAGATTAGTCTTCTGATTTAACCATCTTGTCGATGCGGGTCAGGCGTGAGACACACCACTGCTCCGTGAGTGTGAATTTTGCATAATAGGTTCCCCCTTTAAGTGCTGAGAACAACATTTGAAATAAAAAAAAGACCTCCATTCAGGCTTTCAGGTCAAACTGGGACTTTTAATTGGGAGCAATTACAGAACAATGCTATAAGAGTAAAAAACTCGATTTATTTCTCTATATAATCCCCTGCTACACTAATACACGTATCCCAGCATTTTATTAGTGCATAGATACCATCAAGGTGGGACGTTTTCTCAGTACGCCGAAGCCATGATCGAACTGACTGCTTCATGTCTGAAACGCTGGCCTCTCAAGAACTCCTTTACATTTACATCTCCAACTGCATCTAGGCATTTGGCAGACACCCTTATCCAGAGCGACTTACTTTTTTTTTTTTTTAAATCTCATTATACATCTGAGCAGTTGAGGGGTTAAGGGGGGCCTTGGGTAAAGGGCCTTGCTCAAAGGCCCAACAGTGGCAACTTGGTGGTTGTGGGGTTTGAATCCGGGACCTTCTGAACCGTCGTCCTGAGTTACCCCTGACCTTTAAACATGTGGAAATGGCTTGAAGGAGATCAGGACAGTATGGGGGATGTAGAAATAACTCCCAGCCGAGTTCCTGTAATGTGCAAGTGGTGTTGGTGAATGATGGTGTGTATAGTTCCTATAGAGAGATGCAGCTCTTCTGCAAGTTGGTGATAAGTTATCCTTCGATTTTCTAGGAGTAAGCGTTCTACTTGTTGATTGTTCGGAGTGGGCTCCGAGCCACCTTTGCCGGGATCGATGGGACTGTATTGTGCTTGAAGTCTTCTGAAAATGTCAAAAATCGGTGTTCTAGCCTTATTCACCAGAAATTTTATCACAGTTTGTTCCTGTTTGACTTGAACGCTCCTTGTATTTGTATTTTTATATTCATGGAACAAAATCAGATTTTGCAAAAGTGCACATTTCTTATGGTTTAGGAACATAATTTAGTTTTTTATATTTTGGGGCAAAATCATGTTTTTTAAAACCTCAAATTTTCTGAGTTCAAAATAATTTTAATTTTTGGGGAATACGATACAGTATATAAGAGTAGGTTCATAAAAGGAGTACCATGTATTTACTAATGTGGAACTGCATGTAGACAACTAGTTGATGAGATGCACAGAGAGAGAGAGAGAGAGAGAGAGAGAGAGAGAGAGAGAGAGAGAGAATGCTTTGTCCCGCTCTACATGGTACAGTCCAGTGTTTTAGACTGAATGACTTATTGCACCATGGCCTAGTTTTGCTTTTTCTGCTCCACATTTATCATCCTTCTCTGCACACACACACACACACACACACACACACACACACACACATACACAAAGTCTTAACATCCTTGTGAGAATCTTCTTTTGGCATAACACAGCTAGTTATTCCTATACAACCTAGCATAACCCTTAACCATGTCAATAATGTCACTTTTTTTTTTTTTTTTTTTTTTTTTACATAAAAGCTGTATAAGAAAGTGGCAATTCCCCTCATAAGGACCATCCAAATGTCCCCAAAAGGTCAAAATTATTAGGTATTCCTAATCTTATGGGGACTTCTGGGTCCTTGGTCCCCACTAAGATCTAATAAACATATCACTTTCCCCGCACTCTGCATTACACCAGAGCAAATCATAACCATAACTGAATTATGTATTAAATAATCTTTATTTTTCATTGTCATTTAAATGTCCAGACAGTATTTTTATCACCATGGGAACATCTGGTCCCCACGAAGCATAAGCAGTTACATACACTCCTCTATACACACACATACACAAGATCGCCCGTACATTCCTGTCAAACCTGTGACCTTGAGCCTCTGCTGAAGGTGTGTTGTGAAATGCACAGCCACTGAAAAAAATAATACAGCATTTCCTTCCACACATGGCACCAGAAACACACACACACGTGCCTCTTTTGGCAAACTGCAAGCAACCGTGGTATTTACGCAAGAGAATGTGGATGACAGAATAATCAGCAGTGCTGTGCATTTAAATGATTCATAACTGTTTTATTGACGTTTTTTGATAATGATTATAATTTTAAAATCCATTCATTGCAAGAGTCCATTTTTAACACCTGAGACTGATTTCTTAAAAAAAATTAAAGTAAAAATGGAAAGTGTTTAGTTCATCCAGTTACTATATACATCTACGTATATATCTCTTATCCTGAGTAGGGTTGAATAGAACCTGGAGTCCTTCCGAGGTAACTTATGGCACAAGGGTACATCCTGTAAGAGATGTCAACCTGACCGCAGGGCACGGGCACACACTCACATACCCAGTCGTACACTATGGGCAATTTGGAAATGTATTTGTTCGTACATATTTCTTTTGTCTTACAGAAATTCACAAAACATTTTTTTTTCTTTGATCATGGGAAAAGCCTGAACTTTAACTTTAAACATTAATTTAAAGGCACAATCCTTAATTCTCCTGCATTCTCTCTGCTTTAGACTAATTTATTATGCCTTTTGGACCTGTTTCCCATCTGTATTTGGTTCCTCTTTTCTTCCATTTGAGAAGGAGCTCATTTAATTATGCTCCCACCACCATGCTGCGCTGTAGAGCCAGTTTTAACAGCTGACAAGCACTACCTGGTTTTCATTTGTGTCTGCCACTTTTTTCTAAAATCCATATCCTCCATTTCTCCAAAGAACTTCTCAAGCTTTGTTAGAGTTCCTTTTGATTTCATGGTCACCTCCATGACCAAACTACTTTATACCCAGTTTTTGAGTTTTTAAGTGTACTGGTGCGTCCATTTCCCTATGACTGGGACTCAAAGCTTTCGAAATGGTTTTACACTCTCAGCCAGATCTATATCTGGACACTCTTTGATCGTGGTGGTCTGCTGAGAGTTCCTTGGACATCGTGGCTTGGTGTGTCCAATCAATTGGAAATCATGTCCAATCAATTGAATTTGCTCCAGGTGGACTGCAATCATTCAAGTTCTACAGACATTTCAAGATAATCAAAGCAGCCAGGATGCACCTGAGCTCAATTTGGACTGGCTATAGGACCGAAGTTTTGGAAAACTGTACTTTATTAAAAACAGTAACAACAACAACACCAACAATGATAACGACAACAACAGCCAAATGGTTTTCTTTTGGTTATAAACGTTAAAGCTAGGGTTGAACATAGCTGTTATCCGCTTGGAAGGTCCTCACAAGGATATTAAGACAAGCATGTGTGTGTGTTTGGAAAAGATTAGCCACCTTCACACTTGTGGTCATGGTGGCATTATAGTAAGGCCAGTGCCAGGCCACATAGTGCAATGGTTCAGCTCATCTCACACTGACAAAGGAACACAGATAGTGACGGAGCATGCAGTTTTAATAAAAGGAAGCTCAGAGAGAGAGAGAGAGAGAGAGATGCCAGGATGATGTACAATCTCATCCTTCACACAACACATTGGTGTGAAAACACCAAGATGTTCAGTAATGTCTCAATTATCAAGCTTGTATGATTAAGCAGGTAAAAGACCGTATTTAGTGTTAGAAATAACAAAACAGGAGCCACGCTTCTATGTCTATCGATCCCCCAAGCTCTATTTTTGTCAGCACAACCACAGCTCGCTCAGACTCATCCTTGCATGCACGCTCACCAGCCACTTTACTAGGACACCTGCTCGTTCATGCAATTATCCAGTCAGCGAATCATGTGGCAGCGGAGCAGAGCGAGGCATCAAATCATGCAGATACAGGTCAAGAGCTTCAGTTAATTTTCACATCAAACATCAGAATGTGGGAAAGACGTGATCTCAGCGATTTGATTTCGAACATGGTACAGATTTAAAAAGCTTGTGGGGTTTTCTCAAATGCAAATCAACATTTTCTAAAGTTTACACAGAATGGTGCAACTGAAAGAAAAAAAAAACATCCAGATGTTACGAACAAAGTCAGGAACTGCGCTAAGCTCTAATACCCAGAACACAATACTAACCACAAGAATGGCTGTCGAGAACTCTAATTCTCAGCATGCATGCTGCCCCTGACCTGAGAGTATTCCCACCTGCTCATCACGCAGGTGTAGGGTTGCCACCCGTCTTGTAAATTATCTGAAAACTAAAGACCTGTTTTGTAGTGAACGCCATTTTTTTTTCAGAATTGAGAGAATCTTTTAGTGAAACATTCGACGCTGTCTCTGTTCTCTGACTGAGTTTGCTTTACCCCAATGATACAGACTTCTGCCTCCTGTGATTACCGTTTCTGACTTTTGCTACTCGTGTTGGTTTTGTTTTTTAGCAATAATAAAATTTTCGCCTATGTTTGCATCCTAAACCTGCTCATGAGCTGCTATTCTGTGGACAGAAAGGTCTTGATTATGGAAAACACCATGTTGAATTTCACTGGAAAGGAAGCTACATAAACTCAAATAGCACTCTTTACAAACTGTGGCGAGCAGAAAAGCATCTCAGAAAAGATAAAATCTTGAGGTAGATGGGCGCCAACAGGGGAAGAACACATCAGGTTCCATTCCTGTCATCCAAGAACAGAAGTTTAATCAAAGGTGGACCAATCGAGATTGAAAAAAGACCTGACTGTAGTATTTTTTCAATGAGTATCCATGTAATTTTACACATTGACCCCGGAAATGACATAAAAATATTTTAAAGCAGTTATTTGAATAAATATCTAGTACTTTATCTGTCCTTGACTTTGTGATTTGTTTGTGTAAATTGTAATTTTATCTTTTTCTATTGAAACTGTATGAGTATGTTTTTTTGCCCATAGACCTTAAAACACATGCATTTTAGCCTTTTTTTTTTTTTTTTTTTGCTGTTTTTTATTTTATTAAAATTTTTTTTTTTTTTTACAAATACAGTGCTCAGGATTGTGCAGTGTAGAGTTACATCCTTTTTTCCTAACAACCTAGGCAATATGATGAACTGAATGATATTTCATTTTAACCAACTGTACAAACATGACAAGGCAAAGAAATTGGGTCACATAGGAAAAGAAATAGCCCAGATACACACAATCACATTTTTTCTCTTTTTTTGGGGGGTTGTTTCTATGACCAAAATAAGAAAATTATAAAAATATATATATATAATAATAATAATAATAATAATAATAATAATAATGATGATGATGATCATCATCATCATCATCATCATCATAATAATATGCTCATTTTGAGAGTTCTACCTTTTTGTGACATCATTCCCATATTCTGGCAGTTATAAAAGTAATGATAACTTTCATTCTACCTGAGATTATTATCTCTAATATCTCAGATAAACAGTTTGATGTCTGACGCCTCCCCATTAACACTCCAGCAAAGCTTCCATTTAAGCACATTTTTTATTCGTCATTGACCTATTATTAAGCCAATATTTAAAATTTCTTTGCTTGTTTTTTGGCTTTTTGGTTTGTTGAATTACATGCAATGTAAAACTAAACCCACCCCTAATTAGATTCTGAAAACCGGATAAACAGGATGAAAGTTTAAAATCCATACAATCAGGAGACAGGGAACAATTAAACTTTGATAATTAGCTAGATTTTATTCTTTGTCTAGGAATATTGGGGATTGGTTACTCAGAGTACTTTCAGCACTGGCTTCAGTACATTTACGGTCCGTAAACTTAACCTTATCAGTCTAAATTCAATGGTGGTCTTCTGAAGATCATCGTAATTGTTCAGCGAGGGATTATGTTTTATCAAGGGCATCAAGGTTCAGTGTCACTCACTGGTCATATCAGTCCAGCACACCTGAAGATAACACACACACACACACACACGAAACCATCTCTAGATTTTCTCAGCTGTCATGAGAAGTAACCAGCCATAACAAATTGTACATGTAAATAAAGACCCATATTAATTTGTGCTCGTCTGTCTCTCTGTCCATCACCATCACCATCACCATCACCATCTCCATCACTTGTACGATGAATTTCCGTAAAAACGGTCAGATTTCGCGACAACGCATGAAACTGGACATTCCCATAGCAACCAGGTTGTGTGATAGAGATGTGAGATTTGCATACATTTGCATGCAAATTGACCAGCTGGTACCTTGTCGTTATGACAACGGCACACAGCTCCCAGCATCCTCTAGGAGCAGGGGTACGAAAGAGAGGTCGTCCAGCAGTCATCGATTGCAGCCAGCCCCCCTGAGCACACACACACACAGACACACACACGTTATGGACAAAGCAAACTTTAACTGAATAACATGGGTTTTACTTTACTTGTGTGAGATACGTGTATCAGACCTGTCTTTTTATTTTTAACCCTCAGTTGTTTATTTAATGTTTTTCCACCAAACTGGTGTCACATGATCATGGATTCTTTTTTATGTGTAAGCTAAATAACTCACTATACAGATAAACAAACAGTTACTTTAGAAGTAGAAGTAGAAATCTGCTTTAACAATCTTGAAAAGTTTTTACTGTGATTCAACACTGCCCCCTAGAGGCAGAAGGAGTTTCAATTAGATTTTTTTTTTTTTAATCTTCAGGAAAATATTAATTATGATTGAATTGTAAAATCTAAAGAACCTAGATATCCAGTGTTGAGTATATTTAAGGCTTAAATATGCAGATAGCATAAATAATCTCTCAATTATTAGGTCTTTAATATGAAGAAATATCTGTGTACTCTGATTCTGGAAATAATTAGATTAGACTTATGTTCTATTGCAAAGCACACCTAAACGGAAGGAAAGTCCAGGTTGGTGTGACCACCCACCTAATAAAAAGTAGGTCCCCCCTTTTGCCACCAAAACACTAATGCACTGTGTGTTCTGACACCTTTCTATCACAACCAGCATTAACCTTTTCAGCAATTTGAACTACAGGAGCTCTTCTATTGGCCCAGCCTTCACTTCTATTGGCCCAGCCTTCACTCCCCATGCGCACCAGTGAGCTTTGGCTGTCCATGACCCTGTCGCTGGTTCACCATTTTTTCTTCCTTCAATCACTTTTGGTAGGTCCTGACCACGGCGGACCTACAGTAGAACATTCCAAAAGAGCAAGGTCATGGGCTGCCAAAGGTCATTGGTGCACAATGGGCGCAAAGGCTGGCCCATCTAGTGTGTGTGTGTATATGAGAGACATAGTTTTCATATTGAAATGTGTATAAATTTTTTGGCCCCTGTATATGTGTGTGTATACAGTATATATTAGTTATTTAAAAACAAAAATTGCCAAGAAATGCCAGTGGGAAAAAAAAAACTAAAAAGCTAAATCATTAATCATGATCATTTTAGGGGGGGAAAATGGAAAACAAATAATTAATGAAAAGAAAAAGATTAACTGGTAAGTCCTTTATCATTCAATGCTGCTGCATGGCATCCTGCTTAATTTACCAAATTATTCATAATAAAATTAAAAAAAAAATAATAATTAAAAAAAGGTTTGATTTCAAGAAAAAAACAAAGATTATGTGAGTGTAAAATATGCAGAGCAGGGCTGATAACTGTAAATTTGCAAAGGCCAAAATGCAGTTGTGCATAAAACAGGACTTTAGAGAATTTACATGTCGTATATATTCACACAGTTGGCACAGTGGCTTTAGGGTAAGCACTGTTTGAATCTTACCTTCGGTCTGCGTGTGCACGTTCTCTCTGTGCTTAGTGGGTTTACAGTCCAATGACATGCAGTGATAGTTGTTTTCAAATAATACTTGTGCTGTGTGATGAGTTGGCACCCCATCCATGGTGCACCCAACCTTGTGCCCTGCATTCCTTTGGATAGGCTCCAGGCCCCCAGTGACCCTACACAGGATAAACAGTATAAATAATGGATGAATGGATATGTCTTCACACAAAACATTGCATTATTGGTACCAATAAACTTTTACTGTTTAAATACTGTTTTAAACTGTTAGATACTGTTTAAAAAGGTATAATCAGTAAATAATTTTTTTGTTTGTTTTTTGTTTTTTTTTAGCCCATATTGATCACAACAGTATGCAGCCAAGAGTTCATTCCAAGATAATTTCGCATTCAAGTTCATGATGCTGCATGTTGTTTAGAAGTTAAATAAAAACAGTGTATAGGACCATTCAGCCAAATTAAAGAGACACATTTAATGGACGGACCAGACACAGCCTTAATTGGCACTGCCTGAATGTCCTGAAGGCCAAAATTACAGTTTGCTTTTTAACTCAGGGATTGCTATTATCACAGTCCAAGCTCAAGCAGACACTGTGTATTCATCAGCAGTCATTTTCAGATACGCTTACTCAGGAAAACAACAATAAATCGTTGATTCACTATCGAGACTGCTTGTGCGATTTTGTACCCATTTAAACAGTCTTATTATTTTATATCTACCATATAATTATGATATTCCATACAACAAAAATGACAGAACAAAAAACAAACCAAAAAAAAAAAAAAAAAAAACTTACCACACTGATATATGGAACAAGTTCACCATTTGTTTTTAAGACTAATTGACAGAATATTCAGTGTGGTAAAACTATCACTTACTCACTCACTCATCGTCTATACCACTTTATCCTGTATATACAAGGGGCCTGGAGCCTATCCCAAGAGACTTAGGGCATGATGAGCGTTAGGCCCTGTACAGGGTGTCTATCCATCATAGGGGACGGATACATACACATACTCACACTCTCATTAACACACTTCAGGCATTTTGGGAATGCCATTTAGCCTAACCTGCATGTCTTTGTAAGGAAATCAGAGTACGGGAGGAAACCCACCAAGCACAGGGAGAACACGCAGACTCCATGCACACAGGGCCGAGGCGGGAATCGAACCCGGAACCTGGAGGTGCAACGCAACAGCGCTAACCACTACGCCTATTACTGACTTTTTACAGTTATATAATAACCCATAGATTACATTTTAAGGAGTGCACTTACATCAGTTTAAACTTTCAGGGAATTTTTTTTTCTAATGAAATTAAGAATCCATTTGTGTTAAGGTCAAAAGTTTTCTTTTGTCTTAAATTTGACTCTTAAAGAAGTTTAAAGAAGTAACTGCAGTACTGTCCCATGCACTCCTGTGTGCTCTGCTGGTAAGTAATAGCAAGCGAAATTGTGTTGAGCCCAGCAAACAACCATGTCTTAGTAAAAGCCACTGACTATTTTTTTTCAGATTTTTTTCCTTCTAGTTTTCTAATGTTTTCTAGTTTTTCTAACAGGATACATTTTTCTTAACATACAACAATATTACAGTAAAAATAAATAAATAAATGAAAAAAAAAAAACAGTTTACAGGTCAGGTGGGAAGTTTGTAGTCCAGTTTCTAGCTGGTTACACTAGATCTAATAGGTCAGAATGGTTCTAGTTGGTCAGGTTTGATGGTTGTGTTCACATTTCTGGCTAGTTCTAGCTGGCCATTCTAATTGAAACTGGTCAGACTTGTGGCTGATCACGCTGGATATAGCTGGTCAGGTTGGTTCTGGTTAATCAGGCCTTAATGGCTTAATAGGGATTTTTCTCACTTTTTTATTCATACATCTGTTTCACAATATTGTTTTGACAACACTTACACTCCACAGCCAGAAAGAAAAACAGAAGCAATCATCCATGAGTTTGTCTCCCTCTTCTGGTCCTTTCTGGCAACTACTCCAGAGAGAGAGAGAGAGAGAGAGAGAGAGAGGCTTCTATTTCATTTGTGTTAGCAAGTGTTGATGTTCAGTATGTGAGTGTTAATAAAATGTCATGACACAAAAGCTGAAATTCATGTTTATGTACTACTCTTAAGCATAGATAGATAGATAGATAGAGTTGCCAATGTCATATTTTTCTAAACCAATAGTCAAAAATTTTAACAATTAATAATTTATAATTCATGATAAATAGAAGCACTTTTTTCTCACTTTAATTTTAATTTAAATGCTCCAGTTACACAATCCAGTGTTTCCCATATAACTAAAAATTGTAATATTAGCATTATATAATAATAATAATAATTATTATTATTATTATTGTTATTATTATTATTATTATTATTATTATTATTATTGTAATAATAGCATGATATAATGCTAAGTCTATAATAATAATAATAATAATAATAATAATTGGTTCATGACATTAATGGTGTGTCTTTTTTTTTCGGCGCAATGACTGCTGGGTATTTTCGCTTCTCTACTTCCGGTGAGGTGGTGAGCCCGCGGTCACTTGCCCCCTACCCTGGACTCTTCTTACTGACGAGACTGAACACTCTGCAGTCCACTCGGCAGGAGCTGCTGTCTGATCTGACCATAGTGTGTGTGTGTGTGTGTGTGTGTCGCCGTCATGGTGCTCAGGTGGGGAATCTGCAGCGCTGGGAAAATCAGCCATGACTTTACAGTGGCTTTGAAGACTCTTCCTCCTGAAGAGCAGCAGGTAGCGCAGATACACTCCTCAGATTACACTTTAATCTGTCCGTTATCCACTTCCGCTTTACCTTACTGACTCTGATCGCAGGGAATGAGTGCACCTAGTGGCCTGAGTAGCGCGCGCGCGCGCGAGCACACACACACAATCAACAACAATAACAGTAATATCAGTAAATACCAATATAAAAGGGTAACAGGTATATTATCAGTGGTTTATAGTCATGAAATATTTATGAAAATGCTGTATATTCTGCAGTGTGTGTATGTACTGTACAGTACCAGTCAAAAGTTTTGACACACTTTCTAATGTTTTCAGTGTTTTTTCACTTTCAGTGTTTTTGTTGTGCATTTGTAAAAACCCATCAAGCACCATGATGAAACTGTCTCTCATGAGGTCCATCCCAGGAAAGCAAGACCAAAACTTACCTCTGCTGCAGAGGAGAAGTTCATTTAGAGTCACCAGCCTCCGAAATCACCAGTTAACAAACAGCACCTCAGATTAGAGCCGTTATGAAGGATTTATAGAGCATATGCAGATATACATCTCAATATCAACTGTTCAAAGGAGATTTGAAAAAAATAAGTAGAAATAAAGAAAAATATAACCATATAAATAAAAGCTGTGTCCGAACTCTTGACTGGTAGTGTGTGTGTATGTACTGTATGTATGTCGAAATTAACCCTTTTGTTTAACCCCACTTTAATTTTTTTGTCATTCCTACAATATCTGTTGTGTTCACAGTAGCCTATAACGTGGTATTTATAATGCAAAATGTTAAGGAATGTGATTATTTTTAAAGTTCAACATACTTTTTAAAAATTATTTTTCAATAAAATATTTCAGTGTTATGAAATTTAGATGATTTCTTAATACTTAACTATTTAATATTACTTAATATTAGTGAGGGGTATCACCAGGGACCACCTGATACAATATTATTACAATACCTTGGTTCTGATTTTATTTGTATTGTGATTCTGTAATTATCACGATTTTATAAATGCCCCGATTCTTGATATACACTATATGCACAGAAGTATTTTGCCAAACCTGCAATGACATCGTATCCAAATACATATACTTCAATATGGAGTTGGTCTGCCTTTTGCAGCTATAGCAGCTTCCACTCTTCTTGGAAGGCTGTCCACAAGATTTTGCAGTGTTTCTGTGGGAATTCTTGTCCATTCATTCTGTTGAGCATTGATGAGGTCAGACACTGATGTTGGACGGGAAGGCCTGGCTCGCAGTCTCCATACCAGTTCATCCCAAAGGTGCTTGATGAGGTTGAAGTGCGGGCTAGTCAAGTTCGTCCACAACAACCTCATCAAACCATGTCTTTATTGTCCTTGCTTTGTACACTGAGACACAGTCATGTTGGCAGAGAGAAGGGCCTTCTTCAAATTGTTGCCACGATGTTGGAAGCATAGAATTGTCCAAAATGTCTTGGCTTGCTGAAGCATTAAGATTGCCCTTCACTGGGGAGTAGGGGCACAGGTTTGTCCAAATACTTTTGTCCATATAGTGTATTCGTGTTCTAAACAATCTTGGCAAATACTTTGTTTCTACCACACATGATACTGTGCTGCTTCCCAGTGTGTGAATAGATTAAAGCAGGGCTGCTCGATTATGACAAAAATCATAATCATGATTATTTGTGACTAAAACATCAGGTGGTTTAATTTAAAGTTGAATAAATGCATGATGTCTCCATTTATTCAACGTTAACTTTACATGCTAAATATAAACACCATTAGATGCCAAGATGTGGGGAAAAAAATCTAAAACACATTAAACTTAGAGCCGGTAAAATGATGCATTAGATTGAGTAAACATGATCTAACATCATTTTTTACCATTATTGTACATGACTATAAGTAATCCAAAAAAATTGAGCATAGTTAAAGATTATACTCGTGCAGTAAAACATTTATTTATTTGTTTATAAATAAATGAGAACCTTGTTTAGCTTTGCTGGGACTAACACAAACTGGGTCCTCAAACATATCAGTCATTTCATGTGTCCTGTTTTCTTCCTCAGTCGTATTAATGACTTGAACGGTAATGAATTTCAGGTGGTTGCTGTGGCAGCGCGTAATTTAAAGCGAGCAGAAGAGTTCGCTCAGAAACACTGCATCCCTAAAGTGTACAGCAGCTACGAGGAACTGGCCAAAGATCCCGAAATAGGTATGGGGTCTACAGTACTGTATATCATTTTACTATTTCTCTAAGATGTTAAACAACCTTTATTTGACTCCTCCTGCAAATGCGCTGTTTCAGTGTCTATGGAAATGAGTTACTGCTGAGCCACGCCCCTCTAGAAAACAGCAGCGCTGAGCAGGGGAGGGGCTTTTCTTATATGAGAAAAAAAATCTCATTGGCTTGTTTAAGCCCCAGCCAATACAAAAATAAATTAGAGTACAAAAAAGCAGGAATAGTTTTTCTTCACATAAAAAAAAAAAGTGTTTTTTTTTTTTTTTTAAGTGTATTTTTGGATAAACAGTCCCCTTTAAAGCACTGCGTGTCCATATACTATTGAGTCTTTCCATTTGTAAATCTTACTAGCTGCCTTTATCTTAACTTGTACCCTGGTAGATGTGGTGTATGTGGGCACCATCCATCCTCATCATCACCCAGTAGGCATCATGTTTCTCAACGCTAAGAAGAATGTTCTGTGTGAGAAACCTCTAGCCATGAATCTGAGAGAGGTGAAGGAGCTGGTGGCCACAGCGAAAACCAACAACGTCTTCTTCATGGAAGTAAGCAGGTGTACATCGTGTTTTTTTACACCTGATTCTTGTAACGTTTGGTTATCAGTCTGTCTCACCTCTGTCGTCTCGTCCAGGCTGTGTGGACACGCTTCTTCCCAGCCTCGTTGGAGATCTCCAGGTTGCTGGTGCAGGAAGCGGTAGGGGAAGTGAAGTTGGTCAGAGCAGACTTCGGGGCATGCCTGAAGAACATCCCGCGCTCTGTTGAGAAGGAGCTGGGAGGAGGTGCGTTGCTCGATATCGGCATCTACTGTCTGCAGTTCGTCCTCATGGTGTACGATGGGGAGAAACCTGAGAGCATCAAGGCTAGTGGAGTCTGTTTGGACTCAGGTAGGTGCTTAAAGCCTCTTGAAAACTCTGAATACATTCGGTTGTGGTTGATAAATAATTTAGGAAAAACCTTAAATATATACATATATTTCGGTCTGAGGTAGGTTTGTCCTTCCCGTCTGACTGTTTGACGTGAACTGCAGGAGTGGACGAGAGCATGGTGGTCACTCTGAAGTTCTCTAGGGGACGGTTAGCTGTGTGCACATGCACGATAGCTGTCGATCTGCCAAACGAAGCTGTTATCTTTGGGACTAAAGGTACTATCAAGGTGAGTGCACCAGATAATAGTGGTAATGTTAACTACACAGTCATGAACCTCACTGCTATGCACAGCTCTGGTCAGATTTGTGTCATGTTTCATTCTGTTCATGTCTTTAAACAGGTCCCTGCTCCTATGTGGTCTCCTACATCACTGATTGTCAATGGGAAAGAGACTCAGTACCCGGTACCTGAACCGTACCTTCCTCTCAACTTCATTAACAGCACTGGTATGAGATACGAGGCTGAGGAGGTGAGGCAGTGTCTCCTTAAAGGTGAGGTTCGAATTAATGGGATGCAAAAACGTATAGAGTCTGGTGCGTGTTATTTAACTTTATAGCTAATATACACATTACATTACACAATAGACAGCAAACTTGTTATTGTCATAAACCAACCACCAGATGGCGCGCTCTCTCTCTCTCTCTCTCTCTCTCTGGAAATTCAAGGTCACATTGAGAGAGCAATTACAAACCTCTAGTCAGTTTTTGGGATGGGAATTCTGTCTCTCTAGTGAGTCAGTGCAATTTTATCAGTCGCCTCTTTAGACTCCTAAGTCAAACCAGCCAAGGTCCAGTTTTCCAAAAGCATCGGAAAACAAAGATCAGCATTAAATTGTAGTGCGAGCATCACAGTCACACCCTTTCTCTCCCAGTTAAGATGAGCTTTGCTCTGCTTTTGTGGAACACTGCAAAATGTTGTTCGTCTTCACCTATCGATCGCTAAATTGTTCACTAAAATTCGCTCTACCATCAACTGCAAACAAGGTGAAAAAAAGGATAAAAATACAAACTACAAAAATCGTAACTTTCGGCCTCCGAGTGGCGCAGTGGTAAAGTGCTCGCCCTATTATCCGGAGATCGCTGGTTCGATTCCCGGGTGATGCTGTA
>JAQMYG010000037.1:27515055-27526972 GCA_030014215.1 Clariallabes teugelsi
CAGGGGCGTCTGTGAGCTCACGCAAGCGGAAGGAGCGGATAGCGCTGTCCTCCGAGTGTGTTACGCCGCCCACAACGTTGCGTGAGTGAGCAGTTTGAAAAGATGCGGTTGGCTGGCGTCACATGGTTCGGAGGAAACACGTGATAGTCTTCGGCCCTCGACTGAGTGGTAGTAGGCTTAATATGGGAGCCCCCTAGTGGTGGGGAGGAATTGGACATGACTAAATTAGGGAGAAAATCTGGGGGGAAAAAAAATTATATATAAAAAAAAAATCTTAACTTTTTTCGAATTGGGCTTATACAACTTTGTATCGATAAATACAGAAACTTACTATGCTCTTACTTTCATTATTAAACATAATTCTGGTTTTTACTGTTAATTCTTTTTACCATGCAACTTTACCAAGTGGTCTCTATTCATGATTTTTCCGAGCACATTTCTTCCACAAAGTTCTATACTATCCTTCCAGGTTTTTGATAATGTGTTGAAGGGTTCTTAACCCAGTTCCAGTCGTTTTAAATCTTTGTTGTTTTCTTTGCTTGATGCAGCCCACTAATTTTACTTTTCTGAAACGGCAGTGTATGTCTACTCAGAGGACAGCTTAACAGCGAAGATTTTAGATACCATCCACAGTGCTTCCGTTTTTCTCAGTCATTTTGGTGCATTTCTCAGAATAAAAGAATAAAAAATTCTCAAAACAATTTGTACAAACTTCACATCCTGTAGTCACTTGTGCAAGTAATAAAAGCAATTTCCGATTCATGTGACGAAATTGCAAATGCTTTGGCAGATTTATGACAGCGTGACCTTGAGGGTGATATTACTCCGGATATTGCTCCATCAGCTCCGCAAACAGCATTTATTTTCCACAGATTATTATTATTTTTTTTTATTTATTTAACCAGTCCAACAAATATCCCTCCACGACTGTTAGAGCTGGCAACCGAAATGTAATTAACCGGAGTGAAAAGCATTTTAAATTCCTACTGGGACCATGCAGCCAAAAGGTGAGAATAATAAAACATGGAGGCGGCATGCAGTCCTGTAAATCTCATAATTTTCTCTTTATAGCAGATAGAGTAAAATGGAAAACTAGTGCTCTAGGGTGTACAATCCATTATCACAGACATCAAGTAGTGCCCTTGATCAGTGGTTGGAGAGCGATTTGGGATTAAGCCTTGAGTAAGGAGCTAATTAGCTTTGTAGCTGTAAATAAACATTCATAAATGTTTCTGAATGACTTAGAACCAATTATTAAAGAGTCAAAATGTTTAAGATCCATTATGTGTTTTCTTGATGAAAGTGCTTCTGTGACTAGTTTTGGCAGATTGTACAGTACTACCTTCACCTATGCTGCGAGTGTCTTTATCAGCCCTGTCATGCAGAGTGAATTACAGTGCTGTTACTGTCTTATCAGCATCTTTTGGAATGCCTCTTGTCTAACCAGATTGTTTGGTCGGAATCAACTGTTGTACATCTGCTCTGCAACAAAGTATATGTTGCACCTGAATGCTTAGAACACTTACAGTTGTATAGTGCTTTCAGGAAAATAATTAAGGTTTTCTTTCAATTGAGTATTTATAATCTGTGATATACACCGAAAGGCCCAAATGATTGTACCCACTGGTACCTTACATGAGATTTGACATTTGCCTTTTTATTTCAGCCCAAAGTCATCTTTAAATCAAAGCTTACACTATAACAGGAATCTGGGCCGGTGTCCAGCACAGTTTGTATTTCACCAACACATAATTACAACCCACTGAACCTACAGTAGTAATTAACAGAACAGATGAATCAGCAGTGTCTGAGCAGAAGGATCACTGGACACTGGGCCTCCAGTACAGGGAATTGAAGTGCCCTCCAATAAAAGCTTGAATAGAATTTTTTTTTTTTTTTTTTGAAGTCGGTAATCCATCAAAAACAGCCCAGAACAAAGAAGTGTAACATCAGATCTAATACAATAAACATTCAGCGTTTTTAAACCAGCATATATACAGTCAGAGGCTGGCAATTTGAGCTTTGCTGTAATTTGGGTTAATCTTTAAAGAGACTAATCTTTTTTTTTTTTTCCTGGATACTACATCTTATCCCCCCAGGACTGAAGGAGAGTTCCCGGATGTCACACCAGGACTCAGTTCTACTGGCTTCGATCATGGATGAATGCAGGAAGCAAGTGGGAGTGGTCTACAGCCAAGACCTCCAGTAACCTTCGTTCACCTTCAAACCTTTTGATGTCTTGTTTTAAAAGAGTAAGCCATGAGGTGGTCTGATGCACTAAACATGCATATGAAAATTTCAGAGTCAAGGCTGCCATACGCTTCAGTGTCACATGCTGTATTTGACTGTAGACATGTTTAAATATTAACAAGCATAAAGTGCAACAAGAAAAGTCATGACAGGTGCTCTTCTCTTTATTAGATTGATCCATTCTTTGACAATGCAGCAGAGTAAAGTCATCACACAATACATATTTTAAATCCTAGTGTCACAATCAGAAGCGTGTGGATACGAGACCTGCACACAGATGCTCGGAGTTTGAAATGCAAGCATGAGAGTAGAGACTGAGAGGAAACGTGATTGAATCACTACTAACCTTTTATCTCTCTCTTCTTTTAGATTCTATTTGAAACGCACCTTACTGAACAGGAGAACACTTCTAACACTATGACAATGTTTCTCAATAGGAGAGAAAAATATATATTATATACCTATATATACTTATATTTTATAAGGTGCTGGTTTCCCAACATCTCAATATTTCAGTGTCAAGTATAATACAGGATGTAACATTGCCTACAGTAGCTGTGGGAGTGCAGTGCAGAAAACAAAAACACACCAATTAATGAAACAAGACAAAAACCACACTTGCAAATACATTCCTCTGCACTTGGTCTTGGGGTAGGAGAAACACCAGAGCTGCTAGTGTACCCTTTCTGCTTCAGCACCT
The DNA here is from genome assembly GCA_030014215.1 of Clariallabes teugelsi. Taxonomy (NCBI): domain Eukaryota; kingdom Metazoa; phylum Chordata; class Actinopteri; order Siluriformes; family Clariidae; genus Clariallabes; species Clariallabes teugelsi. The sequence goes on from JAQMYG010000037.1 coordinate 27,518,006, forward strand.
CTGTTGGTTCTAGTCAGTGGGAATGTTCTAGAAGAATACTGACTGCACAAGCTCTGATCTTCACCTCCATTACCCTGCGCTCAGACTGAAACTCGTAAGGAATAATACTTTGCTGTTTGTGTGTGGGGAGGAATAAAATAAGGGTTGACGAGTGTGAAAAATAGATAAGCAAGAATACTAGACTGGGATTAGACAAGATGGTATAAAAACTGGCCTTTTACAGGTAAACCCTTGCTAATTTCAGTCTGCTAGAAGTGCTTGCCCGATAAAGGAGCAGGAAAAAAAAAAAAAAAAGGTTAGAACGGCTGGAATGAAGAGGAGTGGAGGTCTACTGCACTGGTACCACGCGCATGGTGTTGGTGTAACCGGAGCCTGGACGCCAGCCGGTAAGCACGATAACGACATCACCGTTCTTGAAGAATCCTCGAGCCTTGCCTAAATAACAATAAAAATAAAAAAAAGTTAGGGGGAAAGTTATTTATTTATTTATTTTTTTATATATAGTGGAACCTTGGATTAAGAGCATAATTCGTTCCGGAAGCGGGCTCGTATTCCAAAACTCATAAATCAAGGCAAATTTTCCCGTAAGAAATAATGGAAACTATTTTTTTGGGCTGTGTAACAAATAATTTAATACATAAAAATAATTAATACAAAAAGTAAAAATTAACCTGCACTTCACCTTTAAAAAAAGTAAAAATAAATCCCGACAGATAAGTGTTTCCGTTTATGCACACGCTTACAAACAATAAAAATGTGGTAAGAACACATGTGGTAACAGTGTTATAGTAAACAGGACACGCGTGCACAGATGTTGATTATACCAGTGAGAGACGCGCACTAAGACCGAGCAGAGGGGAGACGATTCCGCAGTGCAAGAGAGAAAAAGGGGGGGGGGGAGATAAATTGGCTCAGTTGTGATCACGTGACGCTCGGCGTCAAAACAGGAAGCACATGCGCGTGATGCATGATCCTCGTAAACCAAGACTCATTTTTCCAAGTCAAGATGTATTTAAAAAATAAATAAATAAATCTTTGCTCGTCTTGCGGAACACTCGCAATCCGAGGTTTCACTGTAATATTCTCTAAATCTCAACCACTCACTAAGACATTGTTGCACAAACTTGCTGAGGAGATTGGAATAGTTAAGGCCTTCTTATTCAAATGACCTGCTTTTAATTCGACTTTGAAAGCTGCATCAAAGCTTTTCAGTGAGATTAACATTGAGTTTTTGGAGATGTATACGAGTCACTGGGCACTAGGGCTGCACGATATTAGGAAAATATGCGATATTGTTGTTGAATATTGCGATAACGATATTTCTTGCGATATTAGCATTATATCACCTACTTGGGAGGCGGGTATAAAGATAGTAAGGGCCCATCTGATTGGTCAAATTTGGACACACAAATGCTTGGCACATAAATTAAATTTAATTTATCCCAATTCTTTGCGATACAGATATTGCGTATACCATTATCGCGATAACGATAATTTTTCGATATATTGTGCAGCCCTACTGGGCACTATTGTTTCCACATTCAATACCTGAAGCTCTTAATTTTTTTTTTTTTTTCCAGTGCATCTAGCATTGACTTTTGAGTCCATCAAGAGGAACTTGAATTTAATCCTTAGCCAATGATAAAGTGAATCTGGCCTCAATGAAGATGTTCCTGCCTCGAACAATAAAAGAGTAAAGATTTAATTAAACGAGTCTTCTAGCTTCCTCTTACCAACATCCATGGCAAAGTTGACGCGGAGGTCAACATCCTCAGCCCAGACGTCGTGAGCGGGTTTGTTGTAAAACACGGGGAAGATGCCACGGTACAAGTGTGCCTGGCGGGCCGTCTGCCCACTACGCGTTACTGCAATAATGGGAGCACGGGGGCGGTACCGGGAAAGCAAATGAGCAGACCTGAAAATGATCAGAAAAACTACAATGTTTAGGGGAATACAGTAATAATAATAATAAAAGATTAAATTAAAAACCTGAACTACTGTAAGTATATAGTGATGTATAATCAAAATTAAACACCCTCTGAGAAATCATAAAACAATTACCACAAACATATCTACAACTGAAGGGGAAAAATGAGTATACCTTCATAAATAGTCTGTTGACACTTAAAGCAGGAATCCTGCTGGTCTAAACAGTATTGTGGAATGTTCCCATTCAGAACAGCAAAAACCACCCCTTTGTGTTTTTGTTTCGTTTTTTTGGCTTTAGGCTTGTTATTCCAAATAATAGCACCAAATTTTCTAGATAGGTAGGTAGAAGGAGAGATATATACCCAGGCAATGAGGATAGTAAGTACTTGGGTAACATGGCACCTGCATCCTTCCTTCTTGCCCTAGCTGTCTCATCTTACCTGCCAGACTTGGTGAGAATAATTAGAGCACTGGCGCAGCATTTGAAGGAGGCCTCAACAGCCCCGATGGCTACGGCCTCTGAGGGGTCCTGGCTTAGTTTTGCAGAGCGCCTCAGCTCCTCAAACAGCTGCCGGTGGAACATGGCTGCTTCTGCCTCTCTGGCAATCTGAGTGTGTGTGAGGTTACAACGAATCAGACATACCACCAAAAACACACACACACCGCCCAAGTGCGTGTGTGAGAGACGGAGAGAGAGAGATAGGCATAATGTTGACACTTTTTTTCGTTTAAGAAAAATCACCCCTTTTGGCAAACTAATCAACTATACATCATATGTAGAACTCGGGTGCACATCACCCCACTGTAACATTTGCGTGTCTCTCTGTCCCCCTCCCTTGTGCTCCCTGTCTGTCCCTGCTCTATACTTCCTGGCTGCAGCTGTCTTTCAGAACTTAACCTCCTGCCTACCTGCCAGAGCCAGTGAGCACTATGAAAGCGGGGGCAAGGATTTTAAACGAAGCCTCCACGGCCCCGATGGCGATGGCCTCAGCAGGCTCAGTAGAGTAGGCTGTGCAGCGGCGCAGGTCCTCAAACACCTGCTGGTGGAACACGGCCGCCTCAGCCTCACGGGCGATCTGATTCAACCATGTAGCAAGCACATGAGAAAGAGAGAAAGCAGGTGGCAAACGCAGACAAAGAAGTAAAGAAAAGGGAGATGTAAACAAGACAATGTTGTAAAGAGGACATAAGGAAAAGAATTAATACAAATGTTAGATCACAGAATACAGATCACAGAAGATAGAAGAGTTAGGATGACAAAAATAAGATGGCTACATTAGAATTGGTCCCAGATCCATGTGGCTTTAGTCAGTCATGCAAGAACATTTTCCTAATCATTTAAACACCAATTAAAGTTTATCAGCACAATCTGAATTCTTTACTAAATCAAAGATAACTAAAACTTGGGGTACAGAACTAAAAATAGGGGTAACTGTTGCTGATTGGAGGCGTAAACATGCATGTCTTACAGAAAAGACAACAGCCAGATAGAAGTTGTTAAATGAGTTAAACAGTTAAAAGGAACAGTTTGATGAGTACTGAAGCGCAAATCCATTAAAAGCTCATCAACATCCAGAACTAGAGCTCATTACTTTTTTTTTTTTTGCTTGCAATACACCCTCATTTAAATACATTTAAGCAGAGTTAGAGAAAGAGCGGGAAATTCAAAAGAGACACAGAAGCCAAGAATGCAGCACACAAACATTTAAATGAGCCTGGTCTGAAAGTGAAGCCATATAATGGTGTTGGAGATGAACTGGAATAAAGACGTAAGCCTGATTAAACTGCCAGTTGGCGTGGTGTTAAAGGCTAATGAGGGCTCGGCACGCACATTACAATCCCTTTGGACTGCATGGGTGACTCTGCATTCTGAGAGAGAGTACAGCACGGACTGAATAGAAAGCAGGAAACTGCTGAACAAGGTAAAAAAGTCTGGCAGCATGCAGCGATGTTAGGTACAAGGACAGCACAGCCATTCATGCTACTCATAACTCCAAATCATTTAGCAGCTGCTGAAATAGTTCTGAATCTTTCTTTGGATTCTGACCCTACTATACCAGCAATAATAATATCACATGAATAAAAATAGAAATGTAACAATATAAATAATGTAGTATTGAAGTGCGTCAGTAAGGGGGTGTACATACCATGTGCTGTGTGCGCACTGCTTCCAGGGGGTAGTCTCCCTTTGCAGTCTCTCCACTCAACATGATGCAGTCAGCCCCGTCCAGAACGGCGTTGGCCACGTCGCTGCCCTCAGCACGTGTGGGACGGGGCTTCTTGATCATACTCTCCAACATCTGGAAACATGGGATAGGAAAGACTTATCACCTTTCTGTGTTTTTAAGAATAAGAGACAAACAAAAAGGAGGACAATAAATACGCAATTAAACCCTAACCTGAGTGGCACAGATGATGGGCTTGCCAGCTTTATTACAGCGTCCAATCATCATCTTCTGAGCAAGGAAAACTTTCTCTGTGGGGATCTCGATACCCAGATCGCCACGGGCAACCATGATGCCATCGCTGGCTTCCATTATCTCATCAAACCTTAAGACAAGCAACACCAGCAACAATTCAACTATTTTTATAATTACAAAATACAGAACAGAAAAATATTAGTTAATGGAAATGCATGCTAAATCTGTTGAAAAATTATAAATAATTTTAGATGTGCTTTTGACTTACCATTTAGACTTTAAAAAAAAGTCAGCTATTCATGTGCAAAGCTACAATCAGGTTGTATAAGAATAGTGGTGCCCATGTTATCACCTACCTACGAACACCTTCATGGTTTTCCAGTTTGCTGATGATCTTGATGTTCTTCCCCTTCTCTCCCAGCACCTTCCTGACCTCATGGACATCAGCTGCTTTGCGGATGAATGAGGCGAAGATCATGTCGACTCCCATTTCCACTCCAAACTGCAAGTCCTTAACGTCTTTATCAGACACGGCAGGCAAGTCCACGGCCGCCCCGGGCAGGTTGACGCCCTTCTTGCTGCCCAGCATACCTCCGTTCTCAATGTCGCACAAGAGATAGTCAGAGCCTATCAAAAACGAGAGAAGAAATAAGACCAATCTATACAGAGTTAGCATAAACCATAAAAATGGAGAAACTTGAATGAATATGCCATATATACAAACATGAAATTTTCACATATTCTTGTTTTTGTTTCTAACCCTCAATACTTCACGCACCAATCTCTGCGACCTGAAGAGAGATGAGGCCATCATCAATGTAGACCTTGCTGCCCACCTCCACCACCTTAGTGATGTTCTTGTAATCCAGCCAAAGGACACTCTCATCGCAGTTCTCCATGTAGGCATCATCCAGTGTCACCTTGATCTGGTTACCCCTCTTCAGCTCCACCTCAGCAGTGCCACTCTATCACAGATGAACAGGGAGAGCACGTTACCATCATTAATATAGTGTGTTACGGTATTGTGAAAATTAGAATGAGCATAGGGTTTTGTAAACTGTAATCCAAGTACCCCTTTGATGAGTCCAGTTCTGATCTCAGGGCCCTTGGTATCCAGGGCGATGCCTACAGGTCGGTAATGAATGCTGCCTGCTTCAAAGCTCTCGCAGGCCTCACGAACATTTTTAATGGTCTCACCATGATACTATAAAACAAACAAACCTTAATTAAATTAAAACACTGATTGTACACCTTTTAGCTGATCAATATGAAATGATAAAGTAATAAAAGGTTACATTTACACTATTCACTGCACACAAACAATTAAATCAAACACCAGGATTACAAAATATGCAGCAAGGTTGTTTTAACAGACTACAAAGCTATTGCAAAAGCCAAAAGATCATATGCATGATGGCAGAGGGCAAAGAGGCCTGGGGTGCAAGCATCGTTGCAGTGGTTTGGCGGGATTGAGGTCAGGGCTCTGTGCAGGTCACCTCAACCTTGATGTGTTAATGGAGCTTGGTTTGTGCACAGCACCATGGTTGTGCTAGAACACCTTTGGGCCCCTTAGTTCCAGTGAATGGAAATTATAAATGCTACCATATATAAATGTGCATGACTCATATACTCATACATGGTGTCTACAAAAATTTGGCTATATAAGGCAATGTTGGTTTAATTAACTTGACTAGAAGATTAGACTTGTGTGTATACACACACTAAACTGGCTTAACTCTTATGGGAGTCGGTTTGCCTTTGCTATTGCTTTCAAGAAATGGCTTTCCTTCGGTTACTGTAGTTACATTGCAGAACTGCATATAAATACTAGCAATGAAATATTCTGTTCAAAGTCATGAATCTCCTCATCTTATAGATCCATTTTTGCACTTGTGCATTGTCCTTCATGATGTTTCCCCTCCCAAATGTGTCACCTGATAAGGGAGGGGTTTAAAAAAAATAAAAAAAAAAATAAAACACTTGATATCACTGCGTTCTTCTGAAAATTTGGGATGACTGGATGGATGGGAGTTCAAAAGCAGAGATAGCAAAAAGCAAATTCTCTGCCAGGCAATCAGCATCAATCCAACAAGAAAAAAGAAAAAAAAAAAAAAAAAAAGGTGGCCTTACTAGGTAGATTATATGCAGTAATGCCAGACAGGACTCCATCAGTTACATTAAATTGTGAACCTGACAAGTATCAATGTTGATGCTGGTCTGACCGCCAATCTGCCATTTTGGACAGGAAATTCAGTACCATTCAAAAGTTTGGACACACCCAATTTAGTGTTTTTTGTTTTGTGATGCATTTTTTTACATTTTAGACTAATACTGGAGGTTTTAAAAGAATAAAACACCACATGGAGTTATGTAATAATGTAACAAGTCAGTTGTTATTTTAAGACATGGTCAGCTTTTCTGGAATAGTTCTTGCAAGAATAGTATTGTCAACTCCATTTGCAAAACCCATTAAGCACCATGATGAAACTGGTTCTCATAAAGATCCCAGAAAAGCAAGACCATAACTTGCCTCTGTTGCAAGAAGTTCATTACGAGTTACCAGCCTCAGAAATCAATTAACAGTACCAAAGATTAGAGTCATTATAAAGGCATTGCAAAGCACAAGTACATTTACAGGCCATGGAATTAGAAGGCATGTCTAAACTTTGGTAGTCTAGGTTTGGCAGTAATAGAATGATAACTGTGTGAGAATATTGGAGATCCAATTAAAGAAAGGGATTTAAACGATTTGAGGAAACCCAAGCTAAAAAGAAGTTAATAACCATCATGTTCTAATTTCTGAAGTGCTAGATTTAAATAGTTCTTAACAGAACAGGCTTGTTCAGACAGAAACTCAGAGCCTCACCTTTTAAACACAGTGCAGGTTTTTTTTTTTTTTTTTTTTTTTTTTTTTTTTTTATAAGGCTTGGCTCTGAAATGACGAGTTATTTATAGTAGCAAACTCTTCAGTGTTCACCGTGACCCTGACATCTTTATCGTGATCACGTGAATGGCAGGGTGACTGAATGATCTCTGCTTGGGCTCAAAGATCGTAGACAGTCACTGTTTAAGTTCTTGATAATTTGGTAGTGTCATATGCAGATAAGGGATACACATGACCAAGATTAAAAGAGAAGACCGAACCTCGTGAGAACCATGGGAGAAGTTCATGCGAGCGATGTTCATTCCTGACTTGATCATCTCTTTCAGCATGTCCACGGAGCGAGATGCCGGCCCTGCAACAAGAAAGCAGACAAATACCTCATATACTGAGCACATGATGCAACACCAACTCGATATCCTAATGCATATCTGATCTCTATTAGCCGATAGCATTTTTAACAAGAATTTTTTTGCAGTTGGCACTACTATTTAAGCTGTACTTCCAGAAAATTAATGAACTTCCACTGGCAAACCAAGACTGAGTACAACAAGCCCTGTAACAATGTACAACATTAAAATGTCAGTGCTGCAACAGACCGATGGTGCAGATGATGCCAGTGTTGCGGGCAGTGGTGGGCTCAGAGTCGATGTCTAGCAGGCACAAATGCTCCAGGAAGGTGTCGGCCATGGCAGCGTTCAGCTGCTGTGTCTGGATGAAGGCCGAGCCCAAGTCCTGCGTTTTTGTGTGCGACATGGTGAAAGCAGAGTTGCCTGGTGATGTCCTTGAAATAGACCAGAAACAGAAAACAAGGGAAACATGAAAGAAAATGTTAGACAATCAGCAAATCATCTAATTTATTTAAAACATTATATGAATATAAACTAGTCATTAAAGAATTCAAAGTATATATTTGATTTTGAACTTTGCCAGCTGGAAAACAACCTGAAGTCTCGTTCAAGACAATAAAGCATGTTAATGAAGACTTAACATTGCGTTTACTAAGAGCCCAAACCCTGTTAAAAAAAAAGCAAATATATATTTACAGTATGTACACAATTTTATACTTAAAACTTGATAAATCTTTGAAAGGTGCATTCTTAGCGTACACACTTAGTACATCTAAAATGGTGTTTAAATTTTTAGAAAAAAGTTCTAAAAAGAAGTATAAAACTGCAAAGTTAAACTTGTATATACTAACCATTGTGCTAATGTAATCCCACTCTGCTTTAGCAACTGCGAGATAGGAGGTATTTTTTCTCTTTGTAAATTAGGCAATTGTTAAGGATGCAGTTTAACATGTTGAGTTTGGCAAAATTATTTTTAATTGTATTCCAGAGTCTTTATTTTATCCAAAAAAAAAAAAAAAAAAAGCCGAAGGCATTCTTTTGCTTGTTGGCTTACGTAATTATATCTCGAAAGTAGGGATGCACCGATACCGGTATCGGCCTCGATACCACATTTTCTAAAGTACTCGTACTCGTTAAAAGTTCCCCGATACCGGGACTGAGAAAGGTCTATGTTTGAGCGGCGTGTAAGGGGTTAATCACAGGCGCCGAGTGCCCGCCCCCAGCTCAGAGCGAGACATGTCAGCCGTGCGAAACTATTTCAAAGTGAATGAAAATGACAAAACAAAGGCGGACTGCAAATTATGCTCAGTGAAATTGTCCAGAGGAGGCTCAAAAGGTAGCGCATTTAACACAAGTAATTTAATCAAGCACGAGAGTTTCACGCCGC
>JAQMYG010000037.1:27537409-27556026 GCA_030014215.1 Clariallabes teugelsi
CCAGATGTCCTCGCCTTATCATTTATTCAGAAGCAACTACAATCAGTTTGTTTCTGTTCTATTCTCGGCCTTGTCTTCCTATGTTTCATCAGATAGGTTTAAAGCTTCTATAGTCTACGTGGCACACTTACTACAAAGATCAGAATTAATACATGATTAAAATGTGATTTTTCCATTACAATAGATAAATAGATACTGTAGATAGATACATCCATCCAGGAACCTGTAGTCCAACTAGGGACTGTGGAGGTCAATGGTGTCTACCATTGTATTTATTTCCATTTTTACGAACGTAGTCAAACAACATTCACACATGCATTCATGCAATTTGTCGTTGAACTGTGGGAGGAAACCAGAGTACCCAGAGGAAACCCAGCATGGGGAGAACATGCCATCTCCATGCACACATAGTCTGAGGCAGGAATTGAATCTGGACCCTAGAGGTAGTTAAATGTTAATTTATTAGCATTTAAGTACCTATAAGTACCCATACATACATTTGGAAGGTATGAGTAATCTGTATTATTTAAGAGAGAGAGAGAGAGAGAGAGAGGGAGAGAGGGAGGGAGGGAGAGGATTTTTCCCCTCTATTTTCCCTCAGCCTGCAGAGCCAGTCAGCTGTAGATCACATGATCCTTGCGCCTGGGTTCTTCTACGCATGCTCATCCTGCTCTGTGTTGTCAGGCAAAGAATAAGCCAGCACTAGGAGCAGAGATCTGCAACAGATAAACACACACACACCTTTAAACACACGTTTGGAGCAAGCCAGAAAGAGGGAATCGAAATCAAAACAGCATGGAAATGGAGATTACTTTACATTTTGCCTAGACATTCTAAACCAAGGAAAAGAGAGGAGGAGGAGGAGGAGGAGGAGTGGGCACCACTGAAGGAAAGACCACTGAAGGAGATTGAGGGATTGCAATGAGCTGGTCCCTCCATCTTTTTTTTTATAGTGAAGGTAAGAGATACAGGGATGAAAGAGGATGAGAGAAAGATGGGGGAGGGGTGGCCTTTGCCGGCATCCCTGATGTGATATACGGTGTGTATCGGTATGTGATGCAAACCTGTCAGAGGTGTGTGAGGAGAGCTGATGGTGTGTCAAGGACATGGCGGAGGCAGAAGGACAGGTTGCTGTAGAATTAGGTGAATGAAATGAACAGGAGCATGATCTGTGCGGATATGTTGATACGAATCTGAATCAAGCCTCTCTCTTCTTTTTTTTTATATTTAAAATGACACACAAATAACACACTATATGACGGAGGGATAACAAAAGACAGAGAATAATTTAGCATTTTAATTACCAGAAAAACATGTTTATTTGACTTGATTAGGGATTGCACTGAAAGCCTGATGATAAAAGTGAAAATCTATTAGTTTTGCCTCGCTTGTGATCACTATGAGTGTCAAACACTGTACGTGTTCAATATAATTTGCTATGTAATAAGGCCTTTTCTTTTATTGTCCTAATCTAAATGTTGCCTTTGGAATAAATCAGAAATAAATTCTGATAATAAACAGTCATATTGGGCTAGAGTACAAAATAGGGAACATTCTAACATTATACAGTATATTAGATATAGAATATAAATGGATATTAGATAGGAGCTTATCTTATAGGAACTTAGGGCACAAGGCAGGGAACAACCCGGATTGGGTGCCAACTCATCACAAGAGCAATAAACACACACACACACACAAGCACACAGTCGTGCACTAAGGAATACCAGTCAGTCTACACTGCATGTCTTAGGAAACCCACCAAGCACATGCAAACTCCAAACCCTCAGCCCTGGAGGTTCGAGATGTCAGTGCTAATTGCTGCTATGTGTTTTAAACATTCATTTATTTAGCTCGTATACCACTTATCCTTACACGGGGGTCACAGGGGCCTGGAGCCTATCCAAGGAGACTTAGGGCAAGATGCAGGGTGACTACATGCCAATCCATCACAGGGCACACACACACTATGGGTACCAGGAGAAAATCAAGCATGAACAAATGAACAAATTCCAGTGAAAGAGCTAGGCTTATTTTAATTCTTATCACAAAAAAAATGCAATAAACTAATTATTGGAAAACGTGAAACTCAGTTCCACAAAACTAATTTAGAACATGCAGAAGCATGAATGCGTTCACGCACACACACGCACACATCTCACCCACACACTCCGCCATGATTCATGAAACAGTTACACAAGCCAGAAACGGTTGTTGCTAAGATACGCGGCAAGGTGCCTAGTCGATGATTAAGCAAAGCCAGGGATGGAGAGTGATTACAAAGTGGTGTTATTAAGCAGTACACAGAAGACGGGTTCAGTCCTGAAATGTTGATCATGCAACAACTGCAATTCAAGCGAGATACATTTTGCTCTAGAATAACAAACGCACTGTCATCTGTTGCTATTTTTAGCTTTCTTTGCTTTACAATGTTTTTCTCCTCCTTCTCCTCCTCCACAGTCCTCCATGCAGAAGCCACAGAGCCGTAAGCAGTACTGTATACTCCGATGCCTTTGGGGTGTTTCATGTGAAATGGATGAGAAGAGTGCAAACCTGTTAGAGTTTCATCTCTAAATGACTGATCCAATGGTAAAACTGCATCTTTAATAAGCTCTGAGTTGGTCATTTGTCTACAAAGTTGACTACAGCTTTCTGATTTCCTTATATTGACTTTACTGCCTTAAAGATAGTGACAGGTGATGTCCTCTAGGTGAACTGCTGCATGAAGAGAAGCTGACAAGGACATGTTAATCGTAATCTCTCCTGAGGTTTCCTGAGGGGTGACACAGAAAAGCGTTTGCTCTGTTGTCCATCAGGAGATCAAGGGATCAGATACTAATGATGCCACAGCCATATATAACAGTGATGGTTAAAAGTCTTGAGACAAAAGTGAACTCTCAATTGTTTTTTACATAATTATAATCATGATAATAAGAATGAAATTGCACTACAACATGCAATATTTAGTATGAAGTCCTTCATTCTTTAAAACCTGCTGTATCCGGCTGGGTACAGCGTCAAAAAAACCTTTACAGTACTTTGGTGTCACTTACTCAGCACATGATGGCTTGATTGATTCCAGATATACAGAAGTTGCTTGACTGCCACAGCCTTATTCACCATTGTCCAACAGTTGTCTATTGGGTTTAGGTCTGGAGTTGACCCAGGCCATGTCTCTGGAAGGTCAATACCATCATCACTAGTTTTTCCAGTTAATTTGCATGACATGCCAGGCTTGTGGCCTGATGTGGTTAAGGATCTGTGTTACTGACCGGAAGGTCCTGGGTTCAAGCCCCTGCACCAAGTTGCCACTGTTGAGCAAGGCCTTTAACCCTATCTGGTCCAGGGGGTGCTGTATCCTGGCTGATCCTGCCCTGAGCTTCCTAACTGGGATAAAAAAAAAAACATTCATTATTTGTGCTGTAATGGTAAATGTGACAAGTAACTGAATATTAATCTCGAACTAATTAGTGAAATCACCTATTTTGTGCACAGAACTGTATGTTCTAAAGAAAAATATGGTCTTAGGCAATTGCAGCAGGTGCTAATATAAAAGTCATTGCTATGGATTGGAAAGATTTCACACAACAATTTGCAGACAATGCTTAAACAATGAACCTACAGTACAGTTCTGATATTAAAAGTTCATGCTTATTAGTTATGGTTTATCCTACACTTGTTGTATGTATACAAAATTGCCTATAGCTGTCTTCTCCAATAAAATCAGTCATGCTTCTGTTAAGTGTTTACGATGGAGAGAATCACAGTTTAGTGATGTTGTGTTGCCACATGGTGCCTAAACTGCAGGATAAGTTTTGTATAAGTTTTGTCCAACTAGACAGCAGCATCTCTTAAATTAATAAACACAACTTTGATTATTTTGTCCTGAAGAAATACACACTATATAGCCAAAAGTTTCTGGACACCTGATAATCATACAGAGACAGTACGTGATTTCTGAATATTCCATTTCAGATGAAGTCAGTCTTTAATATTTTATGAAGGCTGTTCAAGTCAATCCAGGATGTGTGATTACATTTCTTGTGAAAGAAGAGCTTAAATCCCTGAATGATGTTCCCAGCCAAGGTGGCTTGGAGCCCACTTTTAGTGAGTCGAACGTCTAATCCATAAAAATCGACAGTTGTCGCCTGCTTGCGTAGAGTTGCGTCTGTCCGTGGGAACTGTACACACAATAATTCATCACCACTTGCAAATTACAGGAACTCGGCTGAGAATTATTCCACATCCCCCCGTACTGTCCTGACCTCAATGAGTGTGTTTTCCACATGTTTGTGCCATTAGGACTTCCTGGCAGTCCGATCATGGTTCCAGAGTGCTGAAAAAACTTTCCACCTGGATGGTATCCAAGCACTAGTGAAATGCTTGGATAAGTGCATCAGAGTAGCAGGGGATTATATAGAGGAAAGGTATTTTCTATTGTTCTCTAATTAAAAGTCCCAGTTTGACTTCAACTGGAAAGGCTCCTAAATTTTGGACTGTGGCTCTGGGAATTTGTGGTCATTCATCCACTAAAGCGTTAGTGAGTTCAGTCTGTTGTATCAGCTGATCAGGCCTGGGTGGCTCCAGTTCATCCTAAAGGGGTTATTAGGGTTGAGGTCAGGGGTCTGTGCAGTATGGTGTGTGCTGGTCAGGTGTCCACAAACTTTTGACAATTTAATGAAGCTCACCTTTCAGAATTTTTTATGTGTATAGTTTGTTGTTTTTCTTTTTGTCAGATTCACACATTGAAATAAATTTCTAATGTTGGTTAAGTTACTAAGATGTTGCAAATGTGTCCTGAAACCAACAACATTTTTCAACAGGACATCAAAGGCCAGTGTTGGACGGATGAGGAATCAGATGGAGAGAATGAGCCTGAACAATTCCTCTATGGAATTCAGGTAAACACCAGTTAACATCAATTAAAGCAAGCAAACGAGAAAATCATTACATATAATAGTTACAGTTTAGCCTGATTATGTATTGTGAGGTAGAGTAACATGCTGTGTTGTGTCTGTGCACTCGACTTGGCGTTTATTAAAGGTTTTCTAATACAATCCAGTCAATATAGTGGCAGGAAGTATGAAATGAAGAAAAGTTATAATTATAGATGGGTTAAAATCACATAATATTATGAAAAAAAATTAGGGGAAGAAATTTAAAGGCTTAGAACAAAGCGTTTTCCAATCAGATTGGGGAAATCTGGTGTTTCAAAAAATCAATTAATGGTCATCTCATTGAAGTACAAATTAAAGAAATTGGTATAAAAAAAATAATTTTTTCTAAAATGTAAAGTTAAGGTTTTCAATTCAATTCAGTTCAATTAAAGCAGCTTTACACACTCAAAAGAATTATTTAAGTTTGTATGAAAAGTGAATGTGTATGGATCAAAATGATAAGATTGTCCCTGATGAGCAAGCCGAGGACGAGTGCGACAGTGGCAAGGAAAAACTCCCTGAGATGGCAATAGGAAGAAACATTGAGAGGAACCGGACTCAACAGGGAACCCATCCTCATTTGGGTGATACGAGCAGCGGGGATTGATCTGCATAATACTGTGTGAGACTGGACTTTTAACGTACTTGTGAGTCCAAATTACAAGAATAATAGTCAGTGAATCTCTATGACTATAACACTGATGTTTTAGTTAGTAGAATTCAAAAAAGCACTATATGTTGTACATATTTGGTTTATTAGAACAGTAAAAACCATATCTGGGTTTAATAGTGCAGATACTCGTATTGTATTCCCGTAAGTACAGAATGTGATAAGAACTTCGAGCTGTGTCCAGCTGTGTGTCCTTAAAAAAACACTTGTTAGTGAGGCTCTTCAAAAAGGCTTGAATATGCTAGCGAGCATAAAGATTGGAATTTTTGTGTGTAGGCTTTCAGTACATACTGTACAGTATATAGACATAATGGATAATCATGGTACAAGGACAGAATACATTATTTGAAGAACCTTCATCTTAACTATATTCAGAGAACTCTGAGAGTTGTGAGAGTTTTAGAGCACATAGAGATACAGTATGTGTGAATAGAGACTTAGGAAGCAAATCGCGCTGTTCCCAGCATTATAATGAACATGTCTGTTCTCATCACCCAGGGGAGCTGTGCGGCTGATCTGTATCGCCATCCTCAACTGGACGCTGACATCGAGGCTGTGAAAGACATTTACACGGACAGTGCCATATCAGTCAGGTACTGTATGGCAAGACGGGTCACATCTTGGCAACAAAAACTCATAAATATAGTGGTGGTGCTTGTTTAATTTGATTTAAAAAAATCACAGACAATTATATTGTACTGTCGGTTACTAATTATTAATTAAGAGCTATATATAAACACATTTTACGGAACACAAGTTCACCTACTCATTCATGGGCAGACTGGTTTGAGCTGTAACTAATAAGGCTGTAAGGGCTACTGTAACTAATATAACCACTTTGTGCAATTGTGGTGAGCAGAAAAGGGAGAAGGGCTACAACAGAAGAACACCACATTAGGTTCAACATCTGTCAGCCAAGAGCCGGTAGCTGAAGGATGGTAGGATAAAAATTGGTTGCAAGTACAGTAGCATTAATTCATGGACCCGCCCTGCCTTGGGGTAACAGTTCAAGCTGGTGGAGGTGGTGTAATGCTGTGGGGAATGCACATTTTTTAGATAAATTTTGTGTGTGCTAATATCAGTGAATTCCTTCTAATCTGTCTTCTAACCCCATCTTCTAACCATTATATCTAGCATGATAATGCACAAGTCACAAGTCAAACTGGTTTCATGAATCAGACAGAGGTGATCAGCTGCCTTCTCAGTCACTGGATCTTAATCCAATAGAACACCTTTGGGATGTGGTGGAGTGAATATGCACCTGAAAATCATGTCAGTGGGCCAGTATCTCAGGCAGAAGATGTGTGAAATCCTGACATGAGAAAATGAGGCAGTTTTGAGGGCAAAGGAAGGCCCTAGCCAGTAATAGAATAGTTTTCGTAATAAAGTGCTCGGTATAAATGTATGCCTGGATTTACTAATATGGAAGGAAGCATTGCTATGCAAGAAAAATCTCCCCATTATCTTCTCATTATTTCAAGGAAAGCATCTTGTTATTATAAGAAAACATACTGTTGTGAAAAGAACTAGTGTGATTAAGAAAAAATGCATCTTATAATAATTAGAGAAGATCTAGTTATTGCTAGAAAACATTTCATTGCCGTAAAGAAAGTGTCCTGTTATTAGATATTATAAGATAAGCTTTTTTATGATGAAGAACTTTTATTTTAAAGAAAAGTTCTTGTTATAACAAGAAATGGAAACATATTGTTGTTAAAAGAAAATAATTACAATATTACAAGAAAACATTCTCATTGTAACGAAAAACATTAAAAGAAAAACAAAAAATGAGAAAATGACAAATGAGAAAGTGACAAACAGAATTATTATTATTATTATTAATAAACAAGATATTATAATTTCATTATGTAGTCTAGACCGAATTTGTAAATCCCATCATTTCTAAATACTGTCTTATTACTTGTTCGATAATAATCTAATCATTTAAATGATTTTCTGTCCTATGATTGTGTTTTGTTCCTACATCACGTAGAGAATATGGCACGATCGATGATGTGGATATCGACCTTCATATCAACATCAGCTTCCTGGATGTACGTACCATAATTCTTTCATCTGTACACTTCTAAAATGAGTAAAACCACTCCTAGTATTTTGTCATACATCACTGTTATTCTGTTATACATGTGGTTTTCTAGGAGGAAGTTGCAACAGCATGGAAGGTTATTCGAACAGAGCCCATCATCCTTCGCCTCCGCTTCTCCCTCTCGCAGTACTTGGATGGACCCGGTAAGCGCCTGTAGACACAGCTGCTGGTTTATTTTCCTAAGAGCCGCATGAAATTGTTTTGTGTGTGAATTGTACAAGATGCCCAACAGATTGAGGTTGAGAGTTGAGGATCTTGCAGCAAAGTGTCCTCTGTTAGTACGGAACATCTCACTTGTCTTTTTAAAACAATGACAACAAAATGTGGTTCAATATTTGCCATTTGAAAGAAAATCAGGAAGTAAATAGAGTAGGTGCACATTGTGGACACATTTATGGACATTAGAGTTGAAACACTTGGTGGTGGTTTGGAAAACCCCATCAAATTTTCTTTTTGTCAGCCAAACAAGTCTCATTTATTACATTTTCTACAAAATTCCCCATTCACAAGCTAACTATACCATATCACACCACAGCTATCAGGAAAGGAAAGTGCTATCCGCCCTCTTTTGCCTACTAGTGATGGGACGATAGATATGCTTCTGTCTCGATACGATTTGATAAACGATATCGTGCTCACAATTCAATACAAGCACAATGCATTTTAAAGTTCAATGACAACAATGTATGAACACTTGCACTTTATTCATTTTTTCCTCTTCCCTTTTCTTGCAATGGTTTGTTGATGTAAACAACAATACAAATAAACAACCATATATGCAACAAACTGCAAATAATATTTCTCAAACGATGACTGTTTCTAATAATAATAATTATAATAAATAATATGGGTACAATGAAATCAATTTTTTGAATTAAAATAAGTTAGAGGAATGTGTGCTGTAATTAAAAACAAAACCACAAAGACTGCAATACAGCCATGCGTCATCAGAAGGCGCCTTAGTTATACATTATGAAAAAGTCGATAGTGCCCTCTGCGGGCAACGTATGGAATAGGCGAGGAATTTTTATTGAAAAACATGGCTATTCCGCCCTCTGCCGACAAAATGTGGAACAGTCGTAAAAATTGCATTTGAAAAGACCATTTTGTCTTTGCCGACAAAGTATCATAGATATAGACGAAGAATTTTTTTTTTTTTTTTAAAGGCGGCGAGTGTGCCCTCTGCCGACAAGGTATGGCATAGGCGAGGAAATTTTTTTTTATAAAAAGACGATTGGCGCCATCTGCCGACAAAGTATAGAATAGGCGAGGAAATTGTATTAAAAAATCGATTGCGCCCTCTGCCGACGCAATATAAAACAGGCGAGGAAAAGTATAAAAAAAAATAAAAAAAAAAGACGATTGGCGCCCTCTGCCGACAAAGTATGGAATAGGCGATGAAATTGTGTAAAAAGGCGATTGGCGCCCTCTGCCGACAAAGTATGGAATAGGCGAGGAAATTGTGTAAAAAGGCGATTGGCGCCCTCTGCCGACAAAGTTGGGAATAGGCAAAAATTATGACGTAATGAGACCGCATCACTTATTGTGAGATTAAATGAAATATTTCGTCCTTATTGTATCAAGATATATCTATTATATCCTTACACAATATATAATTTTTTATATATTTTCCTGTCCCTGAGGCATACATTTGCTTAGATATACCAATGACATTATAACCAAATGTTAGTATAAATATAAGCTAATGAACTGGAAACTACTGTAGAAATATTGTACGTATGTGCATATACAAGCTTTTTGTTTTCAGTGTTATAGTGTTTATCACTATATCCTTTACAGAACCCTCAGTCGATGTCTTTCAACCCTCTAATAAAGATGGATTCAGCCTTGGACTTCAGCTGAAGAAGTAAGATAGCTCTGGAGTTCAATTGATTTCACTTTTAAAGACTCTGGCAACATTTATTTTCTTTTCTATAAATGAAATGCTGACACAATATACATTTCATAAAAAATAACACAAATAAGTAAGGAAGAAAAAAACAATGTGATAATTGTTAACAAGAGGCCTGAGGCAAAGCAGATTTACTCTTACTGCCACAAAACGGATTATTTTCTAAAAACAACATCATTTTCATCAAGCATTACAATTTTTATGAATTGAAGAATAACACATTTTATTAATGCATTTTTCTAATAATGTATAAAGACTGTGAATCAAGTGAGTATGTGGTGGAAAATTTTGTATCAGCTCTAACTTTTGCTAAGAACTCCAATATTTAAAACAATTACGTTCATTCAAAATACCAAGATTGTGCGGTTATGTTAACTGCTGGAAAATATATATATTGTTTTCATTATTGTTACAACACAAGTGCATCTTTTACTTCAGGATCCTCAGCACCTTTATCTCTCAGCAATGGAAACACCTAAGTAATGAGTTCCTGAAAGTTCAGCAGGAGAAGAGGCACAGCTGGTTCAAAGCAGGAGGGACTATAAAGAAGTTCCGCGCAGGCCTCAGCATCTTCTCCCCCATCCCAAAGTATGACAGCTTCTTCAACTGACTTTTTCTTCTTCTACATTGTCATTTTTACTGTATTCGTCAAGTGTTTCATGGAGAACAGAATACGTCCCTCTCATAGGAGATACCATGATCATCACCAGTACCAGTTCTGAGATTTAGTAGACCTGCGAGTCCTTTGCTAGCTCACACAACCTTCAGAATTGGTAACGCTCAGAGAAAATGATACATTACAGGCCCTTTTTATAGCTCACATGGAGCTCTGAGAGGAAGGATTTTAATTATCATGACAACCATCACTGCATTAAAAGTCTGTGGATTTTGAAAGGTCTATTTAACCTGTTCTCTGAGGATACACGGAACTGTGATAACTGATTGTTCATCATTTGTAATGACTCTGTTTCGGCTCCAGATCTCCCAGTTTCCCGCTGATCCAGGACTCGTCGCTGAAGGGTAAACTGAACGTGCCTGAGCTGAGAATGACCCGTCTTATGAACCGCTCCATCTCCTGTACCATGAAGAACCCGAAGGGGGAGCTGTTCAGTTATCCTCCCAACAGTCAGGTCAGACTCCAGGCCTTTCCTAACACTCTCACACGTCACACTTCACCATTTATATACTCTATTAATACTTATTTATTACAAATAGAGAGTTGAGACTATTTATTGAACGTATGATTATTGAATTATGTAATGTTATTCTTATTCGAAGGTCAAAATCAATGTTCGTTACAATGACAGCACATCTCATGACATCACTAATACATTGATAAACTAATATGACCATTTCCAAGTATGTTTTTTCGCTTGTTGCACTGGTTATATTATGCATTATGACCAACAACTGCCTAGAAAATATTTACTCTACGGCCAAAAGTGGACACCTGACGATCGCACCCATTTGTGCCTTGTGTATTTCAGATTTATTCTAACTTTCTTGTTATGATAACCTCCATTCTTCTGGGAAGGCTTTCCTTTAAATAGTGTAGATGTTGGGATTTGTGTTCCGTCAGTGACAAGAGGTCAGGCCCTGATGGTGAGTGAAGAGGTCTATGTACAGTCAGCTTTCCAGATCGTGCCAGTGGTGTTGAGGTCAGGGCTTTGCACAAGACACTCCAGTTCTTCCAGTCAAACCTTCCAGTCAAGCCATGTCTTCATGGAGTTTGATTTGAGCACAATGGCATTGTTACGCTGGGACAGACTTAGACGTCTTAGTTCCAGAGAATTCTAAACAATTGTGTGGTTCCAACTTTGTGACAATAGTTTGGGATAAGGTTCAATTTTGGATGTGATGGTCAAGTTTTCATATCCTTTTGGCCATACTGTGTAAATTGACCAGTGAGACCAGTTGCATATTCAGAAATTGATTTAAGCAAGAATGAAAAAATATAGGGATTAAAAAAAATCACAGTAGTACAAACATTAGATTTTTAAAATAAAATAATTAAAGGCATGATCTATCTACCTGAATCTATAATGGGTGAAAATGTTACAGTATGTTATTACATAAAACCAGATGTACCAGACATACTTTTCTTTCCTGCCAGTAAACCCTAGAGCTCAGAGACCAAAGAACTCTGGATCATTATAGATGGTTCAACCCAACAGCACCTCTGACTGAGTCCATGGAAAACCATGAGTGTTCTACTGTACATGGTGCCTGTTCATTGTGTATTGAATAGGGAATTATTCTTATATGACACTAGTCTTGTATCGAGGGAATCTGCCATGTGGACTTGCATTGATGCTGAAATCATAGCTTTAAAAAGAAAAAACGTTAAAAAGGGAAAATGGCACCATCTCTTCAGCTAGGCTAAACTTGGATATGCATTAACTTGGCTAAACTTGGCCATGCTTCCAGCCATCAATATGCTGTCCGGGGCAGAAGATATGCTGCTGGATTTGTAGATATGTAGAAGTACAATTTGCCTTTGGAACATGGCCACAGCATGGGCAAAATGTCACTGTTTCAGAAGGGTCAATTGGAAAAAGGTCATGTGGTCATAAACCTATTCCAGAGCAATAGGTGGGTGAGGGTAGGAAGGTGCGATGCACCCATCATGAATAGTGACCACTGTACTTCGTGTAAAACCTCTGCAGGCAATGTTATGATCTCGGGTTACTTCAGTTGGTCAGATCTAGACTCAAGACGCAATGTTATGTGGCAATAAAATGAAGTCAGCTGTTGACCTTGGATGTACTGAATGATCTGAATGTACTGAATGACCAGTTTTTCTTGCCTCAAAGCATGAGCACATTCCACAATGCAATAGTGAACAAGTGGTTCTGGGAGCATGAATGAATCACACGTGAATCGGCCTCTACATTGTGCGCCCTATTCAAAACTAAAGGCAGTTGAATTAAATCTGGATAGATAGTATGACCTGCTGGTGTTTAGGCAATACCATGTTTCCTTACACAATAAATGGCATGTTTGATTGTGGTGCTGACTAAACATTGATTTCACCATCCCTGAGATGGTCTGTTAGTCTCCTCAAAAAAAAAAAGAAGAAGAAGGGCCTGCTCTGAATATAAATCAATTCCTTCCAAGGTCCTTGTCCTTGCCTGAGAATGCCTAAAATTCTTGAAATATTTCTGAATGTTAACGCTGCATATTGTTTACAGATGAATCATATCTCCGAATTCAGCTTTAACTGTAATCTCCAAATGACTCTAAAACTTTGAATGGCTTGCAGTTTGATGCATATTACTGTGATAATGAATACATATGGAGAATGTTTATTAATAATGTGGTCCATGAATGCAAAATGCAACAACAGATCCAAAACCATACCAAAAATGTGCAATGCTATGGTAATACGGTTGTGCTTTTGGTTTTGCATTCATGATTTTTAATTTGTGATTATATTTTTAATGTTGTTGTTAATTCTTGGGTTTGTTTACTGGGTTTTTGGTTTTACTGTTTTTGACTTTGCTGCAATGATGGTTTTGTTTTTTTGGATTTGCTTTGGTGGTCTTGTTTTTGCTATCAAATGTTTTTGTGTTGCTTTTTGAATTTGCTGTAATCATTTTGTTTTACTTATTTATTTATTTATTTGCTGTATTTTTTGGATTATTAGTTTGTTTTGCACCTTTGGACCACTGTAGTCTTTGATATATTATAAAGGATATTTTCCTTTTGTTCAAAACTCTTCTACATTTTTATACCTGCAAGCTGAACGTTTCCAGTCAAACACTTCTTTACAGCTGAAATTCAGTTATGATGAAACCATTTTGACAGCTGATGAAAAAAGGCGTTTAAAGCCATCCAGGCTCCTCTCCTCAAGCTTGCTTCCCCCCTCGTCTGCCTCTGCCTAACATGGCTGGCTGGCACCCTTTCCCATAATGCTTTGTCTCCATTGACCCATCAGACTGTGGCAGTCCCGGTGGGCAGGGCCCCGGCGCAGATTACCACGCGGCAGCTGATTGAATTGTTTTTCTCATCCCAGGCGGGCGGCCACTGCAAGAACATCCCCACACTGGAGTACGGTTTCTTAGTGCAGGTATCCACTCGATTTAAGCTCTAACAGCAGGAAATCAATACAAATCTTCACACATAAGCAGACTAACTTCATCTTCCAACAAACACGGAATGGATTTGATTCATGCTATTGTGTTTTATTAACTGCAAACTTAACAATACTGCACTGGTTCATCCACACATATGCATGATTCATGCGGCAGCGTTGATGATTTGTCATAAATGTGTCAGAATCATCAGTGATGTGTGACATTATCATGGATATCTCACCGTTTACTCATCTGTGTGTTTGTGATGTGAAATGTTGTAAACCTGCTTGATAATATGAATGCATTCAGTAAAAATGTATAAAATGTATAAAAATGTATTAAACATAATAGGACAAAATAATAGGAATACCACTGGATGTAAGACCTTTCTAAACAGATTAAAAGCCAAAAATCATTTATTCGAAGCAATTAAAAACATATTATTTATTAATTAGAAGAAAGAAACTGATTTTCATTAGCATGTTTTCATTAGCTATTTTTGGCTGAATAAATGTCAGAGATTATTTTAATGAACACACAGACAAACAACTGACTTAGATTGTTTTCATAATATTCAATTTCTTCAAAGCATGAAATAACGAAACAAAACACTTCAAATTAGGAAATAATTTTGGGTACAAAAATAATACAAATGTTTATCACATACATATTTTTTGGAGTAAAAAAAATCAAGCTTGTTTTGTGATTGTTGTGATCTACATCAGATATCTTTGGGAAGGAGAGGTGAGGGACACTGCCTACATAATATTTCTTTAAAAGCAATCATCAGTTTATCAATCAATCAATCAATCAATCAATCAATCAATCAATCAACCAACCAGTCAACCAATTAACCTATCAACTAACCAACCAACCAATCCACCAACTATTGACCCAACCAACCAACCAATCAACCAACCAACCAATTCATAAGATGACATTCATAAGATGACTCAATCAATCAATCAATCAATCAATCAAATACAAACACAAAAAAACCCTAAATTTACTTTTCCTTACATATGATTTTTCCTGAAAATCGAGGTATCTTGCAGGTTCAACTATTCTATCAGAGAGTTTTAAAACAGACCACTTCTTTAAGACTGTAACAAATTTCAAAACTCTGACATGTATCATAAGATTAACATAATTGTTTTGCAAGCTTCTGAATTAGCCATTGTTGTCTTAATCCCCTTTTTCTTTTGTCTCTCTTGTCCTCTTTCAGATTATGAAGTATTCTGAGCAGCGGATCCCGACGCTGAACGAGTACTGTGTTGTGTGTGATGAGCAGCACGTCTTTCAAAACGGCTCCATGCTCAAGGTTCCCCCCCCAGTCACTTGACACACAGGCATTATAGCCACATTACACCCATTGCTGTGAGGTGGTTTATTGTATAATGAAGAAGGGGTGTATTTATTCTCTCTAGTAATGTGGTAATCTTTCTTTCAGCCTGCAGTCTGCACCAGAGAGCTTTGTGTGTTCTCTTTTTACACTTTGGGAGTGATGTCAGGTGCAGCTGAAGAGGTGGCTACAGGAGCTGAGGTACACACACACACACACACACACACACATAAATATACAGTATAAGCATTTAATATACTTGCAATTACATGTGCACACATACAGGGTTACTGTATAGACCTTTCATACTCTGCTGCACTCTAAACTAAATTTCTACACGCCATTGCATTAACTAACCACATTGCTTTGTAGTATTTAAAGTGGGAATGTCACCACCTGGCAGCATGGTGGCTCAGTGGTTAGCACTGTCGCCTTGCACCTCCAGGGTACAGGTTCGATTCCCACCTCAGGTCTGTCTGCATGGAGTTTGGATGTCCTCACCATGCTTGGTTGGTTTCCTCTGTGTACTCCAGTTTCCTCTTAGAGTCCAAAGACATGCAGATTAGGCAAATTGGCTTTCCCAAATTGCCCGTAGTGTTTAAATGTGTGTGCTCTGCGATGAATTGGCACCATATCCAGGTTGTACCCCACTCTGTGCCATTAAGTATCCTGGGATAGGCTCCAGGCCTCCCGCAACCCTATATAGATGATGAGGGAGTGAGTGATGCCACCACCTGCTGACTATTGTGCATAATTACATAAGTGACTTGCCTTTCCTTCAACATACACCTAATAACACAACTGCTGTTTGAGAGCTGGTTGCAGACAGCAATGCAAAAATGTTGTTGTTTAACACTTGCGCACACAGATAGAAATAGGAATGGTTAACCGACTGGTCAATGGTTCCTCTAAATCCAAGTTCTGAATAATGTTCCAAAACAACAACAACAATAATACCCAGAGCTCAGGAGCGCACTAGCAGCTCCATAGCACAACCCTGCAATAAACACACAGAAGGCCTTACAGTCATTGCTGATTCAGCTCACATGTGTGTGTGGGCAGGACGACTGTTTCTGAAGTTGTAGAATGCCAGAAGTGAGTAAGCGTTTCATAAGATGATCGTGACGTGGCGTTTAACATGCACTAATAAAACATTTGACTGGCAGCTACAGTATGACTCTGTCCATCTGTCATACCTGCTGTGAAGAAGAAGCGAAGATTATAAAACTTCCTGTAGTGTATGATCAGGCAACAGATAATATGTGGAAACTGTGTATATGTTAAAAGGGGTATCAAAAAGTTCCACAGATCCTATCACTCTGGCCATACGTCCTCCCTCAGACACTTTAAACCTGACAGTAGAATTCACTATTGACGGTCTGGGCCCTGGGGACAAATTCTTGATGCACAATGTCATGAATGTCGAAGAGCTGATGAGACTTGGTTGAGCTGCGGACCTGCTTCGCCTTTCCCAGCCGTGGAGATGATTGGTTCTTCCACTGTGAAGACTGTTGCTTCGTCTCAGGGTCATACCCATACACACAAGTTTTGTCACCGGTAATGATCCTCAACATGAACCGTGGTCATCCATGGCACATAGTCAGAGTTTTTGCCAGACTTTGATGCAATGCTCCTCCTGGGGCATGCTCTGCTCCTGGGACAACAACCTGGGGATTATCATGATTAAATCACATGTGAGTAAAGAACGGGACTGTTCCGTATGACACACCTGGCAGCAGTATTGTGAATTGTTCTCTGATCATGCACAAGTTGACCGATCTATAGACTTCTGCAGATTTTTCTCACATCATGTGACTCTGAAAATTGCTTTTTATTTTGCAGAAATGATAAATTCACCGACTGTGTACCTTTTGAAACTGCACATAAGGCTTACTGTTCACGTTGTTAGTAGTCACATCACACAAGTCCTTGCATTTTGTCTTTTACATTTACATTTTTTTCAAAATTAAAATTATTTTATGCATAACTTACAGTAAATACTGTTCTTATGATTTCTGCTGTTCAAAAATAGGCACAAACCTGACAAAACACCTCCATCATAAATAGACTTTACATTTCTTCCCGTAGTTTTATGAATGAACTCTATAAAAGAGTTACTGTATTTTAGCCAGTATTGTTGTAATAATTACCTGAGAAATTAAACAAATCTATGTATGTATGTATGTATGTACTGTATGTATGTATGTATATTTGTATCTTCTTGTGTAGGTTGTGGATCTTCTAGTTGCCATGTGTAGAGCTGCTTTAGAGTCTCCCAGGAAGAGCATCATCTTTGAGCCATATCCCTCGGTAGTCGACCCCAATGACCCCAAAACACTTGCCTTTAACCCCAAGGTGACTGTCCATCTTCTCTTATGCAATTGGATTATTTTATGCTAATTCTTTTTATAGATTCTATTGTTTAGTCAGTCTTTACCATTAATTACTCTTTCTGTGTCTATGATATATGTTTGTCCATGGACCTTGGGCCACAGAAGAAAAATTATGAAAGACTGCAGAAGGCACTAGACAGTGTTATGTCCATACGAGAAATGACCCAGGTATGAGTTTGTATTGATGTGAATACTAACACCAGGTTCCAGTGATAAAGCACTGTTGTTATTCATGGGTCATCTGTTTTTTATAAATGAACCAGTCTACAATTTTACTGCACAATAATATGTCTTTAAGTCTGTCCTTTTGCTTTTAATTTATTGCAAATGAATCTGCATTTTGCTTTAACTGTCCTATGATGGCCCCATGTTTTTGCTGTGTGTGTCATTGGAGCAACTGCCATATGAGCGATGAGTGAGTTTGACTTTAGTGTTATTGTCCTATGAGGGATGAGTGAGTGTATCCCTGGTGTTACTACTTTATGAGGGATGAGTTAGTCTGTCCTTGGTGTTACTGCCGTGTGAGGAATGAGTGAGTGTGTCCTTGGTGTTACTTCTTATTGAAGGATAAGTAAATGTGTCCTTGGAGTAACTGCCCTATGATGGATGAATGAGTTTGTCTTTAGTGTTATTGTCCTACGAGGGGTGAATCAGTGTGTCCCAGGTGTTACTTTTCTGTGAAGGATGAGTGAATGTGTCTTTGGTGTTACTGCCCTGTGAGGGTTGAGTGGGTGTATTCTTGGTGCTACTGCCCTATGAACTTTGAGTGAGTGTATAAATTAGCATGTCCTTGGAGTAACTGCTCTATGAGGGATAAGTGAGTGTGTCCATGGAGTAACTGCCCAATGAGGGTTGAGTAAGTGTGTCCTTGGTGTTATGGAATTAATAGGGATGAGTGAGTGTGTCCTTCGTGTTATTTTTCTATGAAAGATGAGTAACTGTGTTCTTGGTGTTACTGCCCTTTGAGGGATGAGTGAGTGTGCCCTTGGAGTAACTGCCTTCTGAGGGACGATTGAGTTTGTCTTTAGTGTTATTGTTTCATGAGGAATGCCCTATGAGTCATGAGTGAGTGTGTCCTTGGTGTAGGGCCAGGGGTAGCTCAATGGTTAAGGCATTGGACTACAGTTCGGAAGATCCCAGGTTCAAACCCCACAACCACCAAGTTGCCACTGTTGGGCCC
>JAQMYG010000037.1:27556126-27566265 GCA_030014215.1 Clariallabes teugelsi
GCTCAGATGTGTAATGAGATAAAAATGTAAGTCGCTCTGGATAAGAGCGTCTGCCAAATGCCTAAATGTAAATGTGTAACTTCTCTATTACTTTAGGTATACATAAGTGTGTCTTTAGTGTAACTCTACTCAGAGGGATGATTGAGGTTGTCAATAGTGATACTGCCCTTTGTCATATGACTCTTACTGTACTGTTATGGGTTAGTGAGTGTATCTTTGGACTACTGTACTATGTGCAATTAATGAGTCTGTCGTTAGTGTTAGTCTGCTATAATGCATGGGGATAATTAATAATTTTTATGAGAAGAAATGATTGAGTTTAAGGACAAAGTTATTATGTCTTTGATGTATTTGTACAAGGAATGAGGTAGTGCTTTTGTAAATTAAGGAATAAATGCATCAGGTTTTGTGGCTGTGTGTATAATTGTGGCTGTGTTTATTTTAACAGGGATCCTATCTTGAGATAAAGAAACAAATGGATAAACTCGACCCCCTGGCTCATCCTCTATTACAGTGGTAAGTGACATGGGTACATTTCCATATGCAGTTTGTGCAATTCTATACACAGACAATTGTGTTGTTTTTGCTATGTGACTGTTTTCCTGTGTCTTCTGCAGGATAATATCCAGTAACAGATCTCATATTGTCAAACTGCCTCTGAGTAGGGTATGCTATTCTTTTTTTTTTTTTTGCTGGCCTGTCATTAATGAAAGTCCATACTAATTTATTCATTGACATTTCATTAAGTTTTATGCTTGTACTGTATATTATTCATGTACCTTTTACCTGATTAGTCTGGGCCATATTGTCTGTTTGAGCAGCAGCTGAAATTTATGCACACGTCCCATCAGTTCTTGCTCCTGAGCAGCCCGCCTGCCAAAGAAGCTCGATTTCGGACAGCCAAGAAGCTCTACGGCAGCACTTTTGCATTCCAGTGAGCAATTTCATTTTTACTGAACAATTGGTGTCATAACCATGGAGTTTATAACCAAGCTTATATGTAGGTAACTATTTACTATGAGCCTATTCTAGTTAATCAAACCGTCATATACTTAGTTGATATTTGTTAAAAAAAGTCCTCGTTACTGATGTGTAAACAAGATCTCAGTACAGATTGCAGTTAAATAGGATAGAAACAACCTCTACATTTATTGAATAATTATCTCTAAAAAACGTTCACATAATTAAATCTTATCCTCATATACAGTAGCATATCCCTCTTTTGTTTTCTACCACTCTAGTGGTTCTCATATCGAGAACTGGCACTCTGTTCTGAGAAACGGACTAGTCAACGCCTCCTACACCAAATTACAGGTGTGTATATTTTTTTACTGAAAGGTGATCTGGTTCAGAGTCCAGATTGGCTGCTTGACCACTGATAGCAGCTAGTGGCATTGTACTCTTATAGGTCATAAGAGACATGATTGCTGTGCTAACCCTATTGATATCAGTGTGATGAGATCGGCTCTGGACACACAGGAACCTCTGATTTGAATAAAGTTTGGAAAAAGGAATAAATGAATGAATTTAATCTCACTGGTTGTTTTTTTGTTTTTTTGGTTATATTTTTGTTTTTCTCCAAGGGAATACCTTATACAGCAAAATGTATTTGGACATCTCACCATCACATCCATAAGTGCTTTTTGAACATCCCTATCCAGATGTATTGCTCCCTCCACGCCTCTGGGAAAAGGCTTTCCATTAAATTGTAGAGCTGGGCCGTAGGGATTTGTTCTTATTCAGCCACAAAGGCATTATTAATGTTAGGAACTGAGGTCAAGTGAGAAGATGGTGATCCAGTTCATTACAAAAATCTTCCATGGGGTTGATGTGCAGGACTACTGAGTTCTTCCACCCCCAGCTTTAGCAAATCATATCTTCATGGGCCTCACATTGTCATACTGGAATAGGTTTGGGTTTGTGGTTCCAATAAAGGGAGTAGGTGTGATGATCAGGCGTCCACAAATTTTTGACCATATAAGGTAAAACTGTAAGGTGTCAAGCTGTGAATGTCAGTGAAGTGATCTGTTTAATCTAAGTTGTTGTTCAGTTTAAGTATATCAGCTTGGATGTTTTAGATTTAGCGTTTTAGTCAACGTCAACTAGAGCCACGCCTAACATTCATAGTTAGACTAATATCAGACGATCTTCCTTTCTTCAACCCAAGCTGCATGGGGCAGCCTATGGAAAGGGCATCTATCTCAGCCCCATCTCCAGTATATCTTTTGGATATTCAGGTAGGCCTTAATTGTGTCATGGCTCCATCCGTCTCTGTCACGCTCACGTTTTTCTCATCATGTCCTTACGAAGCCATGCTGTTTATACTGTATGGTGCTTGTTGATGTGTTTTGCCCAAGTTTAACATCATTACATCATTTCCCATTGTACATGTGGTTCAGGTCAGTCATTTGTATCGTTTGTACATTTGTTTAATGTATTTAACCAACAAATACATATCAGATGTAAGCAGGAAATACGTATCAGATGTGGGGGCGTTCAAGTCAAACTGGGACTTGTGATGACATTTCTGGTGAATAAAGATTGACAAAGAAAAACTGATTGACATTTAAAGAAGACTTTAAGCACAGTAATACATTTGATAGGTGCAAATGTTTTAAATGAGGCTGTATGTCTGTGAATGACTATCCCGGCTGAGATGTCTTGGACTGTAGTCATTCCTGTGAGGGTGAGATTCAGAGGATGAAATGCCTGATCTTTATAAATCGAAAGACCTGACCTCGCTCCAAGACATTTCTACGTTTTTGGGTCATTACAGGAGTTCCTGGGAGACCAGTGTTTCAGACATGAAGCAAGGAGTCCGATCATGGCTCCGGTGTACTGAGAAAACTTTATACCTCGTTGGTATACAAGCACTCGTGAAACACTGGGATAAGTACACTGGGGTAGTAGAGGGTTATATAGAGGAATAAAAGTAATTTTTACTGTGTTCATAACTGTGTTCTTTTATTTGGCACAACCAAAGTCCCATTTTGACTTGAACACCCCTTGTGTGAAGATAAAACCTGAGCCTGTGTCGTAACTAAGCGAGAAGTGGTGTTTGTGGTCGTTTTTATTTGTGCACAAAGTGGGTTTTATTTTAGTCGGTGTCACAATATGGATAATATGTTTCATGTGAATCTCCGCCATTAACCAGTCATGCATATTTCATGTATCATCAGTGCTTCATGATGTGTTGCATGGGCCTCAGTGGACATGCTATATGCAAGTCTTGAGTATTATAGCTCAGTTGTGTGTGTGTGTGTGTGTGTGTGTGTGTGTGTGTGTGTGTGTACAGGAATGGGAAAAGGACAGCACCGGATGCCAAGTAAAGATGAACTGGTGCAGCGCTATAACCGCATGAATACAATCCCACAGGTAGGACCTTCAGTATCTTCAGGACGGAAACGCAATTGGACTGCAAATATTTTCTTCTTCTCATCTTTCTTTTCTTTTTACAGACTCGCCCGATTCAGTCACGGTTCCTCCAGAGTCGGAATCTGAACTGCATCGCACTTTGTGAAGGTGAATAGCTCAAACACGACTAAAACCATTCACAAGCAGACCAGCTTGCTAATTTAGAGCTAGGTCAGGCAAGATAATATTTTCATTCTAGGAGACCCTAGATCTGTAGTGTTTGCTAGATGTTACTGTAAACTAGTGCAGGAAATGAGTTATTCCCTCTGTACTGGAGATAGTGTCTGGCCTGCAGATTATTTTTGCAGGTGCAATAAATATTATCGTTTCATCTGCGTTCCTAAAAATAAATCATGACAACTCATTTTTATTTTAACTTGCATGGTAGGCATAAATATATAACAAAGTTACACAGGACCCATTGGTCTATTTGCCCAGTCGGATTATTTTATATTTAAAGGCTTAAAGATTTACACTGTTTACTGAGTTTGTTCCATGGTGGATTTAAGGCCTTAGTCTGAACCCGGATACCCACTTGCAATCATTTCCTGCAGAAAATGCCCAAACATCAGTATCAGGGATAGAAGGGGGCATTTATGGTATGTTCCTGGGAAAGGAACATTTCTTGCTGACTACTCAGAAGGTGGTAATTGATTTTTTTATATTATGAGGGACGTTCAAGTCAAACCAGTACTTCAAATCTGAAATTGAATGGTGATAAAAAGCCGATTGGACTCTTAGCCGCGGTAAAACATTTGAACGGTGCAAATGTTTTGAAGAAGTCCGTACTACCATGAATGAAGATCCCGGCGAAGGTGTCTCGGAGGCCACTGTAGTCATTCCGGTGAACATTCAGTCTGAAAATCGATGGATACTTGGTCTCCAATTTGCGGAGGAGACACATCAGTCTGTGGGAACATTACAGGAACTCGGCTGGGAGTTATCGCCACATCACCCGTACAGTCCTGACCTCGCTTCAAGGCTTTCCACATGTTTGGGTCATTAAAGGAGTTCCTGGGAGGCCAGCGTTTCAGACGTGTAGTGGGTAGTATGATCATGGCTCTGGCGTACTGAGAAAACTTTTGATATTCCAGCACTAGGAGTGCATTAGGGAAGCCCTTAAAGTAGCTCT
The DNA here is from genome assembly GCA_030014215.1 of Clariallabes teugelsi. Classification (NCBI taxonomy): domain Eukaryota; kingdom Metazoa; phylum Chordata; class Actinopteri; order Siluriformes; family Clariidae; genus Clariallabes; species Clariallabes teugelsi. Next base: position 27,560,673 of record JAQMYG010000037.1, read on the forward strand.
AATAGTAGTGATGACTTTTATTCAAATCGAATAGGTTTATATTAATACATTATGACTTTTACAGAAACACAAATGTAGTGACTCTGTTTTCAGTACTTTTGAGTTTATGTTTCTGCAGTGGGAGTGTATAATATTGGGTTGTGTTAGGTTTGGGCCGAGGTCACAAAAGTGTGTGTGTTAAATGTTTATTTTTGATATGATCTGTCACAGTGATCACATCCAAGGACCTTCAGAAACACGGGAACATCTGGGTGTGTCCTGTTTCAGACCACGTGTGCACACGCTTCTTCTTTGTGTGAGTACCTCTGTATGTAACAGTGTGTCACAGAAAGTGCCTAGTGTGTATGATTTCCACCAGGGGGAGATGTTGGACCAAACATGACTCCACATTTACATCTCTGGCTCAGTTATACAGTATCCCAGAAAAGCACGAGCTGGTCATTTTTGCCTGTAGAATGTTTGCAGTCGATGTCACAGCTCCACTATCGGCGGTTCGCTGTCGGCGATGCTTCCTGCTCCGCTACCATTTCATTCGCCATTCATTCGTCTTCTCATTAGTTTTCTGTCTGTAAAACCATAAATGCGATAAATGAGAAGTGCTGTATGCTGCAATGTTTCCAGCCTTCATCAAGTTCATCAACTTATACGGTTATCAGATATGATAATAATAAATGTCTGGCCACTATAAACCTAGCACACAGTGAGTAATCTTCATGCTTCATGGTAAACAGCACATGTGGCACGATGGAGAATTTAAGTTTAAGGAATTTAGGTAACTTGTTATTTGTGTGGAGAAACATGTTATCGCTTTGGGTATTGCAAGAATTTGGGGCAAGAAGCCAGGGTGCGAAGTCTGGACACACCTTCTGATTCCACAGTCTTTCTTGATTTTTATTTCTTTCTACATTGTAAATCAATGCTGAAGGCATCCAAAATATGCAATAATCTTCTTTCACCAGTTGATATTGAGATGTATCTGCTGCTTATGCTCTGCTAAGCCCTCATAACGGCTCTAATCTGAGGTGCTGTTGGTCTTGCTTTTCTGGGAAAGTCTTCATGAGAGCCAGTTTTTCATCATTTGATGGTTTTGCAAATGCACTCGACAATACTGTTCTTGCAAGAACCTGTTCCAGAACAGCTGACTTTTGTGCCTGTTGTTGTTGTTACCTAATGAACTAATTCCATATGTCTTATTTCATAGTACATACATATATAGTGCATGATACAGTGCTTGACAATTTTCAATATTGTGAAAAAGTTAAAAAAAAAGGCTTGATATATTTTACCTTAGTTGTAATGAATCTAGAATATATATGAGAATAATATATGAAAGTTTCACTTTTTAAATGAAGTTACAAAAGAAAATTAACTTTTTTACTATATTCTATGTTTTCGAGATGGAAAAAATGTATTTACTTACTTAGAATCACGATTCATTTCATGTATTGCCACATTGACTGCAAAAGTTTTTTTTTGATTTATAATAGAGATGCACCGCTTGATCAGCCATGTCCAATCAGCCTTGGATATAAACAACTCAGTGCCAAGCGCACGAACTTCTGAACAGAAATGCATTTTTATAGTGTTACTATTATTCAAAGGTTGGTTGAGTTTAAAACACCTTCGTTCAGCCTTTTTCTCCAAATTCTACCATGAGCAAATTAGTCATGCGCATGCCCGTATGCTCGTATACTGAGATGGGGTCATTTTATAACAATAATCCATTTGTCTCATTGTGAAGTTTGAGACTTTGGAGGCATTTCAGGCAGTTAAACGTCGCAGTTTCTTTGTAATCCTATTTTGAACTATTTACACATTTTCCTCCGGTGTTGTAGGAGTGAATTACTTGCTAAGTTTGTTTAGACATAACAATTTTGGCAAATTACATAACAGAAATACGTGCTGCTCAGTAAAGATTTAGGTTTTTTGTTTCATTTAAGGTTCAAGCCTAAGAAATGTAAACATACACATTTATGTACAGTATATAAACCAAGTTTCTCAGGCTAGAGGGTAACAGCACACTACAGTCCATTAAATGTATGGTTTTATTACTTATTAACATAATATGCAAATAATAATAATAATAATAATAATAATAATAATAATAATAGCATGTAATGTCTCTGAATTATTAGTATTATTTAAAATAATAAGTTTTTTTAAATTATGACAAAATTAAAACAAATCTGATGGGAAAGGACTTCATATGGTCTCGTTTTTTTTTTTTTTTTTTTTTTGCCATAATAAATTGAAGAAAGAATAAGCGAGGCTAGTAAAGGGAACTTCTGTTTATAGCTGCTATAACATCAGTGATAATGGGAAGTAAATGTAGCTTTAACTGGATAAAACTACGATGTGCCTTTTTTAAATAAATTAAAACTTGCTTTCATTGTCAAATTGCCCTCGTAGAGAAGGAATAAAATACTTTGAGACATTGTGGTGGATTATTTTCCTATAACAGCATGTCTCACTGTTTTTTCGTTCCTTCTAACTCTAAGTAAGACAGCTCAGGCTTGAGCTAGTGGGAGTTTGTTACACACTGCCCTTACTTCTTTCTCTCTTTCTCTCAGATATGAAGATGGCCAGGTAGGAGATGCTAACATCAACACCCAGGAGCCCAAGGTGCAGAAGGAGATCATGCGTGTGATTGGCACTCAGATCTACTCGGGCTGAGAGGGACCTCTGGGCTATCTGCAGGGACTCGGCGCTGCCGAACCAGCTGTAGCACCTTAGCTTTTGCTCAGAATGAAGAAGCAGGAGAGCCGAACATTTCAATCCCCCTCTGTCCTCCTCTCTGCTTCTTTTCTGCCTTTGTTCTTTCTTCTTCTTCTTCCTGGCTTTCATGAGGAAGTTCGGATGCTCCAAAGGAAGTTCCACTTCCTTTTCCTTGTGTGGTTTGTCCTGTTTGGGGCAGCTGAGACTGATGGGCCATCTTCTTCCTCCTCGAGTAGCAAGAAGTGATATGAAAGTATAATGGCAGAGCAAACTTCATGTGGAAGTATTTTCTCTGGCACGCTATTAACTTTGGGCACACTGTACCCATAGGCAGTTTCACAGCTAGCGAATGCTAACGAGGGAACAGAATATCGCACGACTCGTGGCTCAGACTCTCGTCTAAATGTCACCTCGATCCACGGCGATGGACGAGATGGCTGATTGGATCCCTAAATCTGTCAATCAAAACTGATGTGAACTCACCCAAGCATGGGCTGCTATGTAACTTTCTATCCTTCGGACACTCGGTTTCATTTCCTTTCAGTCCTGAGCTTAATAACCGCATCGTTCCGTCTGCGCTCTTCGACTCTTTATAGCTCTCTCGTACACCAAACATTTATCATACGGAATATCTATAAATACAAAGCAATTTAAACAAACCTTATTATATTTCTGGTCTCTGGATCCGTAAGCAACGAATCTTCTTGCTCCCTTATTGCGTAAAAAAAAAAGAAAAGAAAAAATCCTTGTCTTGATCTGTTTACTTTCATATTCTTTGAGTAATGGTGTATTAATATCCAAGATGCGGTTATCTCCGGGACTGCTCTTGTTCAGCAACTCCTTCTGGTGAAATCAATTTCCTTTCCTTTTGTCTCCGGTGCACAGCATGGCAGGAACACGAACACGAACATGCACACACACACACACACACACATACGCACACACACTCTGGAAAGATGTTTACTGCAATTTATCAGTGGGAGCACGGGTGCTTCTGTTTTGACAAATTAAATAACCAGATTTTATTATTGCTCATATTCACAGCTATTCCTCCTAATCACTGGTTGCTCTAATTTCATTATGTCCTGGGTGGGGAAAGCTCCCTGACAAGGTCATTTAACATAAACCGAAGAACCACATTTAACGTTCCTTAACAGCTCCGGTTACGGACACAGCCTTGTTCTCTGTAGTATAGGACTATCTGGCTTCTTATCCTCTAGCTGCACTTCTTTTTTTTTTTTTTTTTTTAAATATACTCCTTCAGCTTGGTGTGAATTATAAAACATTCTGTGCAGCCATAACTGTGTATATCTCTACATACATCTACAGGTTGTCCAGTGGACCCTGTTATTACTGTACTTAAAAAAAAAAAAAACCCCGTCTCGTACAAACGAAATAAGGAAGTGAACCAACACTATGGACTTTATGAGAGTTTGAAGCTGTATGAGGATGTTTTATTAAATACAAGCAGGTCGTAAATAAAATCTGTGCGTTAAAAGGAGACGACAGAACAGCCATCGTTGGTCTCCTTTACAGGCTCCTGGTTGCTTTTATGTTGGTCCGGTTCAGTTTGATTGCTTTTATCATGTGCCGGGGCTAGGTGTATAAACTGAGCCGACGAAAGCAGGAACCTAATGAAAGAAAATAAAGAGACACTGTTGACAGTTTGTAGATAAGACTGTGTATTTGTATCAAATTTTAAAATCACCCAGAATTTTAATAACCATATCGTTTGTTGGATTCTTTACTATTCCTCATACTGTATACTCCATTTCCTGTGATAGGCTCCAGATCTACCTTGACTAGGAATTCAGTGCATACACACATATCCTGATTTTTCCTTAATAATTCTAAAGGACCATATGTAATTTATCCACCAACCTGACACATGCCCCGCCTTAACCCTTCTGCATAACCTGCGTTTGTATATCATTTTATTTTCATTCTCAAGTTTTTATAATTTTGTCCATGGAAAGGAAATAAAAACATATTCGACACAATTTTGGATGGCTTTTGGGTGATGTGGTCTTCATGAGGGGGACCGACAATAAGTCCCAGGACATGTTGGTATTCACCGCAGTTCTCCTGTAGAGGGCGCTCTTCCACAACAATATCACATACACACTCCCAAAACCCCCGTGTGTAAAACGAGGCCTGCCTGTGGGAGACGAAGGCTTTTAAACTGTTGCTTCTGCACCGTCGTAAGCCAGTTGAACATATTTGTAACAGCCTGGATTCTCTTTAGAGCATGCATTCTCAAAATGGCTGCCGTTATGAGTCAGCATGGTGAGAAGAACTGTGCTATGGTCGCCGTTCAGATAAAGTCATGATTTCATTTCAGTTCATTTATCAAAATATGCAGATGCTTTACAAAGCTTATGTAGACCATCGATAACCAGACTATGTGCTGATTCTAAATACGTCAAAAGTGTAATGAACAATGGTCCATGGGAATAAAGGAAAATGGACCAGGTTTGGGTTGTGACCATAGCAGCACATGGTGAGGGGGTTGTATTCTTCTTATAGAGTTTTCTATGTTAGTTATTAAAAAAATAAAATAATCCGTTTTTATTATTAACCTTGGCGCCACGTTGGCTTAGCACAGTCGCTTTGCAGCTCCAGGATTCGGGTTTGATTCCCGCCTTGGGAACTATGTGCATGGAGTTTACATTATCTCCTGCTTGGTGGGTTTTCTCTCCCAGTCCAAAGACATGTAGATTAGGCTAATTGGTGTTCCCAAATTGCCTGTAGTGTGTGAATGTTGATTGGACTTCCTGCCATGGTCATAGAAATGGGAATAAATACAATGGTCACTATTGTCCTCCATGGTCCTTAGTTAGAGTACAGATTCCTAGATGGATAGATGGATTATTAACCT
>JAQMYG010000037.1:27584529-27599005 GCA_030014215.1 Clariallabes teugelsi
ACAAAGGAGTTTTCATTTTCTGCAATGGAAAAGTACTCGAACTAGTTACTTTTATCAGAAAGTAACGCTGTAATGTACCTGATTACTTTTTAATGACAGTAATTTTGTAATGTAATTAGTTACGTTAAAAAGTAATGTCCCCCCACACTGGTTTTGAGCAAATCCAATGACTTTAACTGTGATTTCTGGATTACCCACATTTAAGCACTTGTGGCCCACCACACACCTGTGATGTGATCCATGGTGTATTCCGCCTCATGCTCTAAGTCTACTGCAATAAGCTCCTGAACCCTCTTAAGCTTGTAACCAGGATAAAGTGGTATAGACAATGAGTGAGTGAGGGAGTGAGTCCCACCAAAAATTCACACAATTCATCTACTAGTATGGTTATGGTTATGAAAAGAGGGAAGATACCAGTGATCCTTAAATGTACTCAGCGAAAAGGTGCAAAAATGCCATATTAAAGATTTCATGAAATTCTTGACTGTTCCTGGTCACTTGACTATTTGACATCACATGCCTTAAATCATCTACGAAGAGACCATACATTAGCTATGAAATGTCAAGATGCAAATATGAATCACTCTTTGAAACATGACGAACTCATAAGAGCTGTCTAAGAACTGTTTAAGAATTGTCAGGATTTATATACCAAAATACAAAATAGCTACAACACTCTACAATTAGCTAAGTTAAGTAATGCTGGAATTTTCCATTTTAGCAGATTTGCCTCTCCCCTATATAAGAGGTTTTATGAGTGCTTCAATAGTTATAAATCAAAGTTATGATCATCCCAAATTCCAAACTGCTACAATCCACCTTTTTTGACACCTATAGTTTCTCACGTACTGCAAAAATCTGCTACTAAATTTGTACGATGTTGTAAAATTAAAGAATATTTGAAAGCCCTCTAAAGAATTGTCTTTAACATGCGTCTAATATATGATATACAGTACCTGAGCAAAAGTCTTGAGCCCCCTTATTTCTTCATATTTTGCTTAATGAGACAGACTTTCTTGTATTTTATAAAGCAGACTTTAAAAATTGTTCTTCAGGCTTCTTGAAGGACTTTTTTGGCTCTCATTTTTGGTGAGTTTTTGCCACACATTGACCTACAGTATGAATCATTCAAGCATAAAAGAAAACCTATAATATAAGGCATGAACATGTAAGAAACGGTTGCAGATGATGACAGATGATTAATATACTTGTGATGCTGAATGCTGAGTGGTTGGAACAGACGAGAGGGGAAATGAGGTTGCTGCTGAGGTTGTACAAACAAACAATTTTTTAAATTGTATTTTTAGCCATGTTGCAGCCTGTTGCAGTAAAACATTTGTTTCCATTTGTTTAATTGAATCTACAGAATTTAATTTATTTACTTTAATATGAAGAAATGAGGGGTGGCTCAAGACGTTTGTACAATACTGTATATCACTTATTAATAATGTAATCTGTAACATATATCACTTCTTTATTCATCGCATTAATATAAAAAGAGGGCAACTTTAACAGCAGTGTCTAGACACTGACTGTATTTGGAGACATGGGATCTTAGATGAAGAATGATACTGAGGTTGAATACCCAAGCCAACACTTTCTCACGAGTGCAAATGTATAACACTTCTCAAGGGGCACTTGATAATAAAATGTATGAATGGCTATGATTGGGGTGAAAGATGAGGTTAGTGCCTGTAGCATTTCTGATGACTTGATTCATATGAATTGCAAAGAAATCTCTCTCTCTCTCTCTCTCTCTCTCTCTCTCTCTCTCTCTTATATACCCATTGAATTCATATGAAATGAGTATGATGTTGAGTTGTCCAAGCAGTCAAGATCCAGCTCTGGACCGAGACTATGCTGCTAAAGTCTCAGGACTGAGACACAAAGATCAATACTGCAGATCTTTAAAGAATTATGCGTGTGTGTCGGACATAAGATTCAGCAGTGAATAACTATCTCTGTCCTCCATGTTCCTGCCACCCCACTCCCATCTCATTATCCCATCTGTCCCATACTGCTCTCCATCATTCTTTTTTTCCACTTCATCTTATTCTTCTGAGTTAAAAATTACTCCTTTTCGCAATTTTCTTTGTTTCTAATGATTAAATAATGAAAAAATAGGGAGATTGCACAGACAGAGAAAAAGGTTAATTGAATTGTAATTACACCAGGAATGATTAATTGATAGCATCTGTAAGTTTGGATGCTCTCATTGTAAATGTAACTGATGAGGCAATAGAGGGCAGATGGACTTCACACTGGAATTTCACACTGATTGGTTTCTCTTATGGTGTTTAATACTAAGATGTGGATAAGAGAACTTTCACCAATAATGCAGCTACAGTATATAGCTGTAAAACCCAACAGAAAAAAAAACATTTTGATGTACACTGATTTCTACTGTCCCATTACAAAAAACACACATGGATAAAATGTGTAAAGGATAACCAACGTTTACGAAACGTTTCATTAGCAAAGCAGGCAATCCAAGAGCAAATCAATGATAGTTACGTTTTCTGTAAAGTGATGTTTGTTTAACATTTATGGAAGGAGTCTCCAGATTTAGTGCACTCTAATGGTTGCTAGGTTTTTGAGCACAAGAAAGTATTCCAAGTGGAACACTTTAGACATTCTAACTTCTTGGTAAATTTGTGTGCTTATCAAATATTAAAGAGAGGGGGGAAAAGAGATGCTGGAAACAGAATGAGAATGACATCTCTGGCTGACACATTGGTCTGTCATTGGTCACAGTAGGCAGTCTAGATGTCTCCAATAGGTTTTTCTGATGATCAGAGTTGAAGCTGAACTGTGGAAGCTCTCATCGTCTTGGACTCTACCTTAAGTCACAGTAAATCATAAATGGGTATATGGATGGCGCAAACAGCACCTGACTGTTGGTTGGAACATGTCTACTTACCTCAGTTACCACAAGCTAAGTTTAGCTTAGCATTAAATGCTAAAGTGACAACTGTTAATTTATATGCATTTGATTAAACTTTGTCATCCATACCATTCACATCGTTCCAAGGTCAACTCCTGCTTGTGGTAAAGTAAAACGATGCTAGTTAGCTGGTTAGCTAAACTGATGCACAGCACTCAAATCAGCCACGCTCCAAATTATGCATTTTTGTATGGCTTTATATAATTTTAACTGATGAGTTTTATATATATAAAAAATCACCTCTGCACATAATGGAAATGAGAACTCTAGCAAATGGCAAATAGAAACAAAAGTTTTTTATTATAACAGGCTATGAATATGTTTGTCTCTGTTGTAAAGTTGAGGGTATTTTAACATGGTGGTCTGTGGAGATTGATTCTCATCGCCCAGTGGTCATTCAAGGAACTGCACATTGTGGTATTTCTGCCTGGGATTGATTGAACAAAACAACGCTGGAGCAAAACAATATGAATAACTTGCATAGGAATAACATAATAAATAATTTCGGGATAATAAGTAATCTAGGAATACCTTTTACCAAATTTTAAAGATGCGTTACCACCAGTCAGAGGTGGATAAACCATATTTAAGAAATTGACTGTTTACATGCATTTAGACTCCACTACAGCTCTATTGTGTTTATGAATAAATCAAATAAGGAAGAGATGATGGGAAATATTTGCAATATAAGAGAAATAAAACATGCTGCTATTGGAAACTTTTTTTTTTTTTTTTTGGTGAAAATAATGGTAGCACTACTACATGTCAGAAGCTCATTGACAGGAAAGGGGCTTCAGTCCTGCAAAATATTTTGGTAAAAATTACCATGTAAATGTAGTGTCAGCTTAACTTCTATCAAAGCAGGGTAGGGTTGAACAGTAATTTGTATTTATATTTCCAATTACAATACAATTTCATGAAACATGAAAAAAAAAAGTAGTTTAGTCAATTAATATCTTAACTTTTAAGGAATGGTTGGCTTTGTTCATGTTAAGATGTCATTGGCATTCTCGGATGTTTTTCGTACTGATTAATGTGAGATCGGGCAGCATGTCTACGCCAGAAAAAAATGCTTCATTTTTGCCATGCTTTGATATTTCTTTTCTTTTCTTTTTTCAATTTTGCATCCACAAATAAAGACACAAAAGGCAACTTTCAAGCTCCAGATCATATGAATAATAACAAAAGTCTGTTATCTTTTGGATCTTGGGGATGAAAGAGAAGTGTTTTGCATTGCAAATGCTGAAAAACCACAGATATCTGCTCTGTGGGCTGCACAAAATATACACAAATATAAAGAAAATGTCTACTACACAATGTTCACAGTGTTTTTTTTTTTTTTTTTTAACTCTTTCAAATAAGCTGCTCATTAAATAGTAAGGTGGCTTGAGTGTTTACTAGAGCCCATGAGTAACATGGCAGTGGAGGACCACAGGAGGCTGGAATTAAGCTAATCAAATAAGCCGCAAGCTAGTCCATATCAGGAAGCGCCAGACTGGAGGAACACTTTACCCACGTCTCTGAATTTGCATTTCTTTCTTGCCCTGCGGGAAAGAGACTCTGTGTTATAGCTTAGAGCAGAATGGGGAGAGAGAGAGAGAAAGAAAGATAAAGAAAGAGAGAGGGAGACTCTAAAATGCTATTGCTATGCTGCCTGTTTGAATCCATCAGTTTTGGACATAGGATATTCAAACCAATTATTAGTTGTGATTAATTTACCCCCCCAAAAAAAGCAAAACAAATTAGAACTCTCAAACCTCTCCCGTTCCTTCCTCAATATGAGTGCCCTCAAACTGAGGCTTCAACACCACTTTAACCCTCCAGCTCTGCTTAGCCACCTGTGCAACCACACACTCCAACAAGCTAATATGAATCTCAGCCTGAAGGTAGCTGCAACCTTCAGATCGGATGCGATACAATATCAGACATAATGACACAGATGGAGCGGGGCTTTTGTCTCGGCATCTGGGGTGTGAGAGATCCTGGAGGCCAAGTGAGAACGGTTCCTCATGCATACTGAACATCTAAAGCTGAAGCCACGACTTGTAGGATATTATCACAACTCTTAACTAGAGGTGAGCAGATCTTGTTCCATGTAAATAACAGGAGCTGAATTTTTCATGAGGTGGCACGGTGGGCTCATACCTTCAGGGTCGAGGGTTCAATTATCACATCAGGTCTTGTACGTGAAGTTTTCATGTTCTCCCCATGCTTGGTGAGTGCTCTGGTTCCCTCCCGCAGTCCAAAGGCATGCAGAGTACGCTAATTGGTGTTTTGAAATTAGTTTGTAGTCTGTGAGTAAGTGTGTGCTTGTGTGCCTTGCAGTGTATTGGCACCCTGACCAGGATAGTCCCCTACGATAGACTTTAGGCCACCTGCAACCAGGTACGGATAAGTGCTTTAGGGAATGAGTAAGTAAGTGATTTTTCATTATATTTTACATTTCCAATATTTCCAATCTTTGAAAAATATATCAAACTTAGGATCATGAAAATAATCTATTTGGCCATCCCAAAATAATTGACACCACAATGACAGAAAATAGGTTGTTTTTTGTTTTTTAATTTTTGCAACTTTAGAGGTACAAAACAAAAATGGCTTTGTAAAAGAAGCACCTCTTCAAAAAGATCTATCCAAGGAACTTTTTTCATCCTTTTATTGTCCTTCTACATTCCCTGGTGGATAGTGTGCTACCAACAGACAAAGTCTGTCTTATCAGTCTGGACTTGTCTATCTTAGCCACAGATTTCAGTTTCTCATTGGGAATCCTTAGACTCTTTTAAATCCAATGTGATATAGAGTAATCTGTCGAGCAGGTCATGGGTCTGCACCAGGGTCTCTATTCCATGGGACATGTATGACTTAACTCCCCTGAGAGCCAACTAGAGGACATCCTTATGTAATACCCATACCACTTATTTGCTACATTAATACCATTGACAATTTGCCTTACAATATTCTAGCAAAATTCAGGTCTCTTCATTTTCCGCATAAAGTCAAAGGTCAGTGCTAATCATCTAAGTTTAAACTGTTTTTTTTTTTTGGGAGATTGCTGAATAGTGTTGAACAGTGTGATCACCATACAGATACAAGTCTTTTACAATCAAGGTTAATAGATGGCATGGTTACTCTCGAGACAAAATATTATACTGCTGCTTAAACTTACTATAAACTATAACTGCAATAAATGTTATTTTTTCAACAACAAAAAAAAACGAGTAAATCAATTATTATTATTATTATTACTATTATTATTATAAATGACCATTTTTTGTTTTACAATTCAGGTTCATGCAGATGGGTGACCTCTTGAATCAGGAGAAACAGTGCCCTTTATTCGCCCTTAGAGCAACGACCCCTCACAAACTCACATCCCTGCTTGAAAGTTAATGTAAGAGAAAAGAGAGTAACACATCATATAGCTGAATAAAGCAGAAGTGACACTTGGCAATAAAGAGCAGAAATAAAAGAATATTAATGAGCTAACTAATGAGACATAATGAGACTAAATCTGAGAGATGAGGGAAAGACATGAAGCACACAGGTTCATAACACTTGAGTTACCATAACCATATTTGCATGGATTTCATTTGAAACTCAATCTGCCCTCTTGATTTCCATTAAACTGCCATGTTCTATCAGATTTCACTGTTTTCATTGTGTTCAAAATCTCTTATTTTAATAAATAAAGGTTTTCAGGACAGATGGGTTTGTGCTATGCGACTCCTTTTGTGACAGGACAAGCTGCATGCTTTAGTCTTATTATGCTCAAGCAAGAGAAAAAGAGAGACTGATAAGGAGATTAATACACAGTAGCTGCTATAAGGTAAGAGATAACAGGAACTAACTTGTTTTTATGAAAGTTCCACAAAGCTAACTGTCAGTGGATAAAAATGATAATGTACTGTTTATAAATAAATTCAAAGACATGCAGATCAGGCTGTTTGACGTTTTCAAATTTCCTGTAGTGTGTGAGTGAGTGTTTGAGTGAATGCGTGCTTGTTTGACCTGGAGTGGATTGGCCAAGGTGTACTCCGCCTTGTGCTTCAAGTCTCCTTGGATAGGCTCTTTTCCTGTCACCCTGAAAAGCACAAGCAGTATAGAGAATGTATGAATGAATGAATGTATGAATGAATGAATGCATTAATGAATGTGCTGGTATTGGGAAAAAAATCCATTTTGTTTTAGTTACTGGCATCAACAACTCACCATGGATAATTTTCGGATAAAATCACACCCTGTTGATTTTTATCCCTTTTAATCAGTCCATTATCCATTTTCTTTTGCCATGATGTTTCACATGAGTAAAATTACTATGGAACAGGATGATGGAGCAGTGTAGTCATATCTGAAAACGAGCATTAGGGTATTTTACGAAAGTAATTCAAATGGTCCAGTTCCTTAACTGGTGTGGTAACATATTTTGAAATATGTTAATTCCATTGTATCCAGTAACAAAACTAGAAACTAGCAAACTTCCCTGAACTATATCATCTAAATATTTTTTCCCCTTCAAAGCAAATGAATCACTTACTCTCACTCTCACTCATCTTCTATACTGCTTTATCATGCGGGGTGCCTGGAGCCTATCCTATGACTTTTGGGCATAAAGCAGAATACACCCTGGACAATGTGCTCATTCACACACTACAGGCAATTTAGGAATACCACTTAGCCTATTCTGCATATCTTTGGGAGGAAACCCACCAAGCACACGGAGAACATGCAAACTCCACACACTCAGACCCGAGGCAGGAATCAAACCCTCGACCCTGCAGGTGCAAGGCAACAGTGCTAACCACTACGCCAGCGTGCTGCCCACAAATGAATCAAACCACATTCTTTTTCTTTTAATTGCTATTAATTTTTTTATTTTAACAATATATTTTAACAAAGCAGTCTTGAAGTAATCTTCATCTTAAACCCATAACATTAAACCCACTGACAGGAAACATGAGCAACTTTAGACAGCAAATGACGAGACAAGCCTGGTTTATGCTTCAACATCAGGTCTACGCAGAGCCTACGCCATGTGCTATACAAGTGGCCTGTGACATTGTGAGCATTTTATACTTGTGTGCAGGTGTTCCTGCGTCGAGCTGCAATTACACCGACAAACTGCACACAACTAGATGCCATATTGGTATAGGCCAAAAATGTCAGCACCACTGTAATTTTGGTGGTACAACTGTTTAATATGAGGTTACTGACTTGAATTTAATTGAGACAATCAACAAAATAGTAGTTATTGCAAGTAACCTTTTCATCCTGTGCATGATTATGGTGGATATGGTGGTCCAAATACTCCAAATTTAGTGTAGCCAATCCATCCATTTCAGTTATTAGCATAGTTTTGGGAGATGGAAGCAAAGCCTGCAAAAATCCAAGTGGAAAATAAAGAAAACCTGAGAAACTTCATACATGCAGGTACTCAAGATCAGGTTCATTAACCATGATTGTAAAACCAACAACCTTTTAGATGCATGTAGTGATGAGAGTGTGGAATGTACAGTATGTCTAGATCCAGTGATGAGTTGTAAGAGGTTGTGGACTTAATTAATGGAAGTCAGTCCCCTCAATTCATCCATTATTTGTATTCTGTAGACACTTGTATTGTAGGTGGGTCAGTCAGGTCTCTTATCCCCAGTGAAGAGCAATCTTAATGCTTCAGCATACAGAGACATTTTGGACAATGCTAAGCTTCCAACGCTGTGGCAACAGTTTGTCGAAGGCCCTTTCCTATTCCAACATGACTGTACCCCAGTGGACGAAGCAAGGACTATAAAGACATGGTTTTGATGAGTTCGGTGTGAAAGAACTTGACTGGCCCACACAGAGACCTGACCTCAACCCCATAGAGCACCTTTGGGATGAACTGGAATGGAGATTGCACACCAGGCCTTTTCATCCAAAATCAGTGCCTGACCTCATAAATGCTCTGAAGAATGAATGGGCAGAAACACTCCAAAATCTTGTAGACAGGCTTCCAAGAAGAGTGGAAGCTGTTATAGCTGCAAAAGGGGACCAACTCCATATTGAAGTATATGTATTTGGATACAATGTCATTGCAGGTTTGTTTAGCCAAGTATTTTTGTCCATATATTGTAGTGTATGTGTAAGAGGGCTAGTAGCACATTTCTCTAATGTGTTATGATTTGCACTGATCAGCCACAACACAAAACATTATGTTGTCACTATTGTGTAGGTTCTTTTTGTGCCACCTGGCCTCTCAGGCTGAGAGCCAGGACTGGGACCAGGACGTTGGCAGCATTCTTTGGGTGCTGATTGTTGTGGGTTGAGGCCTTCATGGGTGCTTGGTCAGATTGGGATCTGGGGAGTTTAGAAGCTTGGTGGCTTTGGGCTTTTTGCCTGCTGGGTTCCATGTGTAATGGGCTGTGGTGCACTGGTTGTTCTGGTGCCTTTCTATCATGGCAAACATTGACTTTTTTCAGTGAGTTGTGCTACACCGGCTTTTAGTCCTCACAGGAATAAATGAGCCTTTGGTGCCCAGGATCCTGTCATCAGTTTAATTGTGGAAAAGATCAAGAACTAGCAGTACAAAACAGTACAAGTCAAGTTTTTAAAGCCTATTTAAGTGCTTTGTGAACGGCTAGGTTTTCTGGCTTATTTGTCTATATTTCTGTATTACTGTATGTATTCTAAACATTTCGGAACTTAGCTCTCATATTTCACATTAGCAATAATGGAGAGAGAGAGAGAGAGAGAGAGATGAATTGGTTTTACTATTTGAAACGTATATGCTTACATTGAACTAAGTGTTATTACAGCATGATTCAATTTCCCAAGTGATGTATGTGTACGTGTCCATTTCATCCATCAATTCAAAATCCTTTATTCATTTGTCGATGTTGTTTGTGTTTACTGTTTACTCTTTGTCCGTTGATGCATCTGCTGACAGCATTTACTTTCATTATGAGCCTTCAATTAATACTCCCTAATGCAATTATTATGACAGTGTGTGTGCTGTGTGGCTGTGGAATGAATGGTGATGGGGTGTGTGTCAGAATGACACCGATCCCCCACTCTCCTTTCTTTCTCGTCCCTTTTTCTGTACAACTGATTTGGCTCTGTTTGTTCTGTAACACATGAACGAGTCCTGAAATTTGGTCAGAAGGATTACACACACACACACACACGTGCAGATTTGTCAGACAAACACTTATGGGCATTACTCAATCTAGAACTACTGTATAAAGGGATAAAACAATCATATAATGGTAATTGTTGGCAAACTGTTGTAGTATAGAGGGAATACACCACTTTTATAGGAAAATAATCCATTTCAAATTTGTGAAATTCACATTGTGGTATAGGACTCACACTCTAGTGTGTCTGGAGGCAGATTATAGGGTCTGTTTGTCCCTGACAGCACAACATGCCATTAAAGAAACCAAATGTGAGACTGGAATGGATGAGAAAGTGCACGCTGGCCACCAAAGAGCTCACCTGAAGCCAAGTGTCTTAACTGAAGCAGGAACCCATGTTGTTCTGGTGTACCACATCGTAGCACTAAACACAGAACAGATTACAGGAGTAGTGCACATGAGGGTAATCGTGCTCATGTGCTAGAAGATTGGGAAAGAAAGTTGGGTGTTTAGGAACATTAGGCTCAACATAAAGAGTACCATGGTGAGACAACTCAAAATGGGTTTCCAAATAAGCAGGTTTTCTCTTTCTAGTCTCCTTTTTACTCCTTTTCCTTGTTGTTTTGTCCTTAATTAAGAGGTAATTCTTTGTTCTTTTGCTCAATGCTTTCTCTCTATTTAGGAATGATTTTTTTGTCAGTTTCCTAATTCTAATTTCCTTTCTTTTTTCTAAATGTTTCCTTCCTTCCTTCCTTCCTTCCTGCTTTTAATTTTTTCTTTCTTCTTTTCATTCTTTAATTCAGAGATCAGAATAGCATGTTACATTTCACAGATCTACAGTACGTCCACCCACAGAATAAGGCATTCAGAAGGCTCATAAAGAGGTGTAGCCTCTTTAGTGCACTGTGTTTGGGCTGATTACCCACACGAGGGTGTTGCGTAGCAACTGGTGTCGGGTCTGTGACAAAAGCCCAGGTAGGTGGTTGTGGATTTGCCAGTGAGGGCCCTTGTGGCATTATACGTACACTGGGTCACATCACAACATGCCCCATCAAGTTTTATTGCTTTACCCATGTCGCTGAGCAAAACAATGCAGAACAAGACACGTCATGCATTTAATACATTTCTATTTGTCTTTAACTCATTACTTCTTTAACATTCATAAGCATATGTATAACTTACAGTGCAATTGTGTTCTAAGAAAGTAGTCTCTTGTCTCTTCTTGTTTTGATCTTTTGATGGATCTTACAGTTTAACTCTGAAACCTAATCCTCATATACAGTATCTTTAGCATATCACACAATTTACCCATAATGCCATTCATACACGTATTCTTCTGTACATGAAACACAAGAAATATTTCCAAGGTCATCATCAGGCACAAAACACACAGCTGTGGAAAGGCATAGTAGACACAATAACACAGGGAAAGGCTTACAAAAGGAAGCAGTAGGATGTTAATTGTATTATAAGGCAGTAATGATAATGCATAACTGCTCCCTCTGCCGCTCTAGTCGCTCATGTCTCTGTTCTGTCATGTTGGAGTCTTTCAAACACAGATCATTTCATCAAAAGCTTAAATTTTTTTTTTTTTTTTTTTTACGTGTACTTAATACAAATAGGGCTCACTTAAAGATGAATGTAGAAGACATTTATTTATTCCTTTTTGGTATTTTGTTTGTTGTTGTTCCTGCCTGCACTCACTCTCCCTCATCAACTGTACCATTTTATTCTGTATTCAGGGTTTTCCTTGAAGACTTAAGGCACCAGGCGGCATACACCCTGGACGGGGTGCCAATCAATTGCAGGGCACACACATACACACATACACACACACACACACATGCTCATTCACAGACTATGGGAAGGTTGGGAACGCCAATTAACCTAATCTGCATGTTTCTATACTGTGGGAGGAAACCAGAGCACGTGGAGGAAACACACCAAGCACTGGACATACAAACTCCATGCACACAGACCTGAGCCAGGAATCGAACCTGGACCCTAGAGGTAAAAGGAGACAGAACTAACTTCCTGCCTGTAATATTTAACAAATATAGTTTTTTTATTTATTTATTTTTATTTTACCAAACTAAAAGTTTAATAAATTATTAAACCACATTATTGTTTAAAACACAGACCCTGACCAGGCAGTTCCTAAGGATGACTGAATGGTGGGGTAGTTCAGTGGTTAAGATCTGAAGTATGGTTGGACTATGGTTTGAAAGGTCCCAGGTTCAAATCCAAGTTGTCTCTGTTGGACCCTTGAGTAAGGCCCTTAACCTTCAACTGCACAACCTTTTTACACTGCACATTTATGCTCTTTGTAATGTGAGCTAAAGAGAATTTTTATCTGAGTAAAGTATTCATTCCTATTGTGCAGTTAAATCCCTATTTGCAAAATTTTGCAGTAATTTGTATGTGTGACACTCATGTCAATCAAACAGATTGTTAAGTTTAAAATTAATTAAAGGAAGAATTATTGCTTGAGGTGTCCGCCACGCTTCGATTTGCTCACCGGCTGACCTCGAACCATGCACGTGCTGTGGGTCTGGAGTTCTCTGTTTATTATCAGAAAAGGCAGCATACAGTATGTAAGCATTTTGGCCACAGGACCAAAAAAACTGAAGTCATTAACGTACAGTATAAGTCATATGATGACCCGAAGACAGACAGATGACAGAAAGCAGATATGCATGTTGTATGTTGTGGCTAGACGAAAGGGTTCCAGCGAGCCATTTTCAGGATTGTTCATTCTTACACAGGCTATAGGTATTACTGCACAAGTTATCAAGAAGCACAACAAACGGATTATTTTATCATTGTAGAACTAGATGATGTTTACACATCACTTGACTCCTCAATCAACATTGTCTCATCTCATAATTAAAAAGGAGAAAGTAGAACTATTTATCACATGACATTACCAAAATGGAGCTGTAGATGTTGTCTCATTCGAGCGCAAAAACAAAAGGGAGAGTGGTACAGTATCAGACGTTCCTCCATAATTCTTGTCTATACAGTTCTGGAGAACCTTGAGGATACTCACATAGACCCTTGGAGAACATGAACCTCGAGCTGTGACAATGAAACGTCATTGCTCTTGCTTTCACCTTCTTCTTCGCATTTAAGTTTTAACCGTATGGATGGTCAATTGTTCACAGTTTGATTGATTTAGTCTGGATGTGATTAGTATTCCTCCCGGGCTGAAGGCAGTAGCCGTTACACATTGCAATCATTTGACGTCTTTATCCAAGTGTTAAGTATCCTTCACGCTCATGCACTAATTAATAATGTCATTGCCCAGCATTAAAATGCCTATCAAATATCACCACACCATAGCAAAGCTTTAACTGAGAAACTAAGAGAGAAATCTCTCTCTCTCTCTCTCTTTCTCTCACTTTCTTTCTCTCTCCTCCATGTCCACTCATTTTCTCTTTTATCAGACAGTCCTCCCTTCTTCCCTTGCGTGCACTCATACTGCTGCTCTGGGTCATGCCTTCCTCGCTCTCGATAGCTCATTACTCCTCTCGTTCCCTTTTCCTAATTACAAAAAGACAAAAAGTGGAAAAGTTTGTTCTTTAGGGCGAATGAGGGAGAGAGAGATAGAGATAGAGGAAGAGAAAGCGAGTGAGACAGAGTCAGAATAAGAAAGGGTGGAGTCACACATGGCTTGATATTTATTACACCAGCAACCAAGGGAGCAATAGCTACCGTGGTGTATATCTCTCGATGCTCGACAGGCTGTTCCAAATTGAGTTTTAAGACCATCAAGAGTTTCCCCTTTCTTTATCCCGAGGGTACAACCCAAGGAAATTGGGGAAGCGCCCTTTTGTTTTACTGCTCCAAAAATCCGGAACACACAACCCCTCAATATTTGTCAGCCTGCGCTGACCTCATACAAATCTCCAGAGCCATCGTTTTTTTTTTGTCTTCTTCTTTTCTTTTTGCAGAAACTGTTATGGTTTTGTTCTGATTATGATTATTATGAGAATTACGGAATTACCATAATATATTATACTTTTTTGGGGGGCCCATAGTAGGGCAGTTATATGGACCAGGCAATTCCTAAGGATGAATGAATGGTGTTCATGGTCAGGGGTAGTTCAGTGGTTAAGATTTGAACTATGGCTGGACTATGGTAGCGGACTCATGGTAAAAGTTGCAACATGAGAATGATGTGGTTGGACTTGTTAAATTATTGTGAATATCCCAAATTTTACCTACTTTGTAGGATCAGAAAATTGGCAATTAAAGATTTACCATTTAACATTCTCCAGCACTTTGTCATCAGTGCTGTTTTACCTTGCTTGCCACCCAACGTGCCTAATTAGTTGTAAAGTAAAAAAATATACTGTATACACTACCGTTCAAAAGTTTGGGGTCACTTGCAAATTTCTTTGTTTTTGTTTAGTGATTTATTTTC
>JAQMYG010000037.1:27613180-27623801 GCA_030014215.1 Clariallabes teugelsi
ATATTATTTGTTCATACATATGTCCTGATTTGAATATAATTTTATATTCAGTATTATTATTATTATTATTATTATTACAAACATTAAATTGTTTTTGCTTTAACAAAGTCTAATATACAGCATAAGCATAAATAGTATTTAAGTGTGTTTAAAACTTTCCATGCAGCATACATAACAGTACTTTTCACACATGCACATCACCCTAACAATATTTAATTCATCACCGAAACAAAATGTACCCAAAGCTATTTATTGTAACACAAGATATAATTGCAATTCAGCTTTTTCTAACACCTCCAGCTCTTTTGAGTGTTCACTGCTCAGGTATTTTTAGCTAGCAGGTGAGCATCCCTTTGCTTACATCTCCTTCCCTTAGCGTGTGTGTGTGTAAGTGTGTGTGTGTGTGTGTGTGTGTGTGTGTGTGTGTGTGTGTGTGTGTGTGTGTGTGTGTGTGCACGCGTGCATGAGTGCTCCGTCTGCTCCGTCTCCGAACTGCAGTCATCGTTCAGATTTTACCGGCCACTTCCTGAGCTCACAAAGGTCCGCCACTGTGGGATTGAGTCTGATCTGTGTAATGTTTAATTTTATCATTCATTACTTGTGCCCCAATAGTCTTGTATAAAATATGTAATTGGTTTTAAATAGCTTTACAAATTGACTCTACTGCATACAAAAGTGCGAAAATGTCAGAGGAAAGATGGGGCTGCTTTAACGAGCCAGAATAGATTGCGTGCCGAATAGGAAGGCAGCTTCGTGCATTGTTATTTCTTCCGCTACGTTACTCCTTCTTGTCTCTTATTGACATTTTTTTTCTGATTAACAAGCAAACCATTTGACAGAGCTTACATCATATACAGTAGTTGTAGTTATTTAACTATAAAACTTTCAGTCCAGATGATTTTGTGTGCATCATGAAGAATTACGACCAATAAGTTTGTTTACTACATAATCAGTGGCAGAGTATCTCTCTTTCTAAGATGCACTGTATAGAATTTGAATAAATAGATGATACACATTCATTACTGAAACTGCTAGGCACAGATGCCATAACCCCTTTACTACAACTAAATCCGTTACTTACAAGTATAAATGCATAACTTCTGTATATTAACTACAACTGACTTTAAGACGCTATGCATTTATACTTATTCACTAACAGACACACAGGCCACCTGTCTTTTGTGTCACAAAAGGTACATAAGTACATAGCGCATAGACCAAATCTTTATACATGTAACTTATTGGCTATTTGGCCATCCATGTAAGTGCCAAGGTTTAAAGCAACACCTTCTTTACTGGGACTGATTGACTTAGAGACTGACAGGATATGAGGTAACGCCTCTTTCCTGATCATTGACAGGCTAAGAGGCCATGCCACCTTCACTATCAGTAATAGGCTCAGAAGCCACACCTCCTTTACTGTTACTGACAAGCTCAGAAGCCACAATGCTTTCACTATCACTTACAGGCTCAGAAGCCATACCTCCTTCACTATCATTGAGCAGCTCAGAAGCCACGCCTCCTTCACTATCATTGACAAACTCAGAAGCCACGCCTCTTTCACTATCACTAATAGGCTCAGAAGCCCCACCTCCTTCGTTATCATTGAGCAGCTCAGAAGAAATGCCTCCTTCACTATCACTGACACACTCAGAAGCCACACCTCCTTCACTATCACTGACAGGCTTAGAGACCACACCTCCTTCAGTATCATTGAAAAGCTTTTAAAGGTCGAGCCTCCTTTGCTGGAACTTATAGGCTTAGACACCACACCCTCTTCACCATCACTGACTGGCTCAGAAGCCACACCTCCTTATCTGTCACTGATAGGCCCAAAAGCCACACCTCTTTCACTATCACTGACAGGCTCAGAGGCCACACCTCCTGTTTTGGAAATTGCAAGCTGACTATTCACGCCTCCTTTACTGGGACTCACAAGGTTAAAACCCACATCTACTTCACTGGGACTGACAGATGCACAAATAGGCTAAATAACATTTTCCTGCAGTTCTATTTTCAGTGATATAAAATGCAATTTGCATGTTGATTAGAGACCAAAATCTGCACAAACTGCTGTTTTCAAAAATGGCTCAATGCAGGTTGACAGGGTGTCAGTGATGCCGCGAGTTTTTAAAATTATTTTGTCAGTTTTGTTAGTACAATTTCTCTCTAGCTGTGACAGGGTATGAAATCACTGGCACGAGATAATCTAGAGATCAGATAAAAATATCTGGAAGTCAAACCAGCAATTCACAGTGGGCTCTGATCCTTATCCATCATTAACATCCTTGTGGTCATGGTCGGGGTCAGAGAGAACCCATAATGATTAGTAATTTACTCAGGATCATCGTGGTTTCTGGAAGAGTTGAAACCAGCTGACATGATATCACATTTGCAAATCCATTTATAATTCCCACAACTCGAGTCATATAAAAATGATACAAAGATTAAAGGTTATGTTTAGGGGTGGGGCAAATATTTGTATTTTTCCTTGTGATAAATTCCATCTTTCTATAGTTCCATAACCCAATTAGCTCAAATTTATATAAATGATCATATCATGTTAATCCAGCAGATAGTATTCTCTAGTAATTGAGGATGATTGGGTACTTGGAAACATAATACTAATAGCAAAATGCATCCCTTTAAATAAGAACTCTGGTAATAAAGGATCAGATGCACTAAATATCTGACATGGGCTGTGGCATGTTTTTGTTCCTGGAGATTAGGTTTTCCCAAAAGGACAGAAATATATGACCGTTTTAACCCTGTCAGGGAAAAAAAACACCAATAAGTGTGCGTATCTGTAACGAGTTTCAATAAAAAGAGACCCACATGTGTTGGTTCGAGCCACCAGCACCAGCACCAGCCTGAATGATGACACCGGTTGAAACTGGTGCTTTTTTTCTTCTTCTTTGGGCTTTGTCTCTTTTATCCTGGGGTCACCACGTTGGATTATTTGATCCAGAAGATTTGGCACAGGTGGTACACCAGATGCCCTTCCTATCACAACCCTCCTCTATTTTCTAACCAGGCTTGGGACTGGCACTGCATGAAGCGGCTGAGTTGCATGGGGTGTAGGGTTTAGGGTGTTGCCCAAGGACGCAGAAGTCGAGCTATGACGCTGAAATACTGCACTAGTTACCACTTTTGAGTGACTAAAAAAATTGTTGCTGTTTTTCTATTGATTTGTGTGCACTTCTAGATTGAGGGGCAACAACCATCCTGCTAATCATCCATTAGCAGAAAAACCAGTTAATAAGTCACTTAATAACAGGCTTGCCTGGTGAACAAGGTTAATAATAATAATAATAATAATAATAATAATAAACTCTTGTTATATAGTAAATCTTAATTAAATCTAATATATGTAAAGTGTAATTTCAGACAGTGTGTCTATAATATTCAGAAGCATTTCTGTTCTAAGATATACCCCGAATAGTCATAACATTATGCATGCATGGCTCCGTCTACGTGCCACCCAGCACCATATATAAATCAGTTGTTTCTGTGGCAGTTATATACAGTGTTGGGTTGCCAGCTGGACATCCGATTGTATCTGAGCACAGAAGGTGAAGGACCTTCTTCAAGGGTCCAACAGACCCGGCGGCATTGCGGCTCAAACCTGGGACCTCCTGGTCAGCAGTCCAACACCTTAATTACTGACCCACCCCCGCCCCAATAGCATTATTAGCACCCACTTAATATTGCGTAAGTCTCTTCTTTTACCATCAGAACAGTATTAACTGTGTGTTCTGACTCCAACATGAACAATTTCAGCAACTTGTTCTACAGTAGCTCTGCTATTAGATCGGACTACACGGGTCAACCCTCATTCCCCACACACATCAGTAAGCTTTGGCCGCCCATGACCCTGTGGCCGGATCCCTGGTTTTCCTTCCTTGGATCACTTTTGGTATGTCCTGACTATGCAGACTGGGAACATCCCACAAGAGCTGCAGTTTTGGAGTTTCTCTGACCCAGTCATATCATCATTATAGTTTGGCCCTTGTCACCGTAGCTACAGTTACAATATACAGAGGTGTGAAAAAAAAATAGCTTTTTGTTTTTTTGCCATAATTGGTATCATTTATTTAGAGGAAAAAGCTGTCCAAGCCTATCTGGCTCTATATTAAAAGTTATTGCCCCATTATGAACTGTGATTTTTGCAAAGCGGAGTTAAATTTCACTTGCCACACAGGCCTGATTACTCCCAAACCTGTTGAATCAAGAAGTCACTAAAATAGAACCTGTCTGACAAGGTGAAGCATGATAAAGAACTTAAAAAGTGACACAATCTAAAGAAATTAAAAGAGAGAGGAAAGACAATTAATTTTCCACATACCTGTAGGGCCAGGAAGGTGTGGACATCTTTTTTTGGGAAAATGCTTTTTCATGGCATTGTATCATTTCAATGGCATCTGGCATCTTTTTCATGATGGTAATGTGTTGGAAGTGTAAAAGAATGGGCAAGTGTAAGCATTTGAGTGTATTTGACAAGAAGAAAACTGACGAACTGGCGACAGGAGCATGGGCAGCCAAAGCTCATTGATACATGTGGGGAGTAAAGGCTATCCTGTAGTAAAGGCTATCTGTAGTCAGATTTCAATCCGATTGCTGTATCTCAAACTGCTGAAAAGGCTAATGCTGGTTTCAATGGAAAGGTGTCAGAACACTCAGGTCATTACTGTTTTGGTGGCAAAAGGGTTGGGGCGGGGGGTGGGGGGTTCTACTCAATATTAGGCGGGTGGTCATAACGTTATGGCTAATTGATGTCTGTCTGTGCATTAGACATCCATGTGAAACCCTTGTTCCCCTTGGATAAGAAAAGAAAAACATATCTCGTTCCCAATTCCCAAAGATTTTGTTATAGTTTCACATCTCTCACAATGTTTTGTGATGAAAACATGTCGACGCTGGCCAATGCTCAAACACGGCTGAACAACCACTAAAAACAGCCTGTTAGGCCTTGTTTAGAGTGCAGGCAAATCTGATCTGTTTCACAAATCAGATCTTTATGACTGACAGTTATTTGAAATCGATTAGATCAGATTTGGCTCTGTTCAAATTGGCAGCTCGAATCTGACACTTTGTCAGATTCACGTTGCTTGCTGTGGTAGTGATGCCAGAGGATGCTGTTTTGCCCTGTGTTTTATTACTGTCTTTTATCTCTTTATATTTTGTCTTTAAACTTTTATTTTCCTCTGCCACTATAGCCATGTCCATCTGAATCCCCTGTCTCACATTGCTGCACTATATTTCCCCATATATCACCCTGTTTCTGTACATTCCTTTAAGTTTTGCCAGTTCTGATGCATCCTCCATCAAAGTGCTATCAGACATATCACTCCGTCCTGTGTCCAGGGAATATTGTTCTCTATTTCCATTTCTTCCATCCTCTTCCCCATGTACATACCACATGACGTCCACGCCGTGTTGCGAGTGATGTAATTGGCGGGTTGAAATCCGATATGAGCGGGTAGAGCATCCAGACCGAGACACGTCTTTAGGAATCTGATCTCAAACTAAGTCTGGATGTGGTACAAATAGGATTTGCAAAAATCTGATTCAATCTGTTTTCAGACTACATGAAAGCAATCTGATTCCAAGCTGGATATGCCAAAAAATCCGATTTGTGTTTCCAGTCTGAATAAGGTCTTAGACTGTAGACTGAATAATTCAGTTGTGTGGACATTCATCTAACTATTTCTCTAAAATTTCACCAGATAGTGGCATACAAGGGCGTCTGTGTTTCAGTGGCAGGCTTCTTGTCTGCCATGCGGAAAGCCCAGGTTTGATTCCTAGCCAATGACAAAATCCAACCACTGGATGCAGGTTTCATGCCTGGATACAATGGGAGTGTTGCGTCAGAAAGGGCATCTGGCATAAAACCTGTAACATATAGCCTCTTGACTTGATCCTAAACATCCATAGTGATGATGTTTATGCAAACAGTAATATCTGTTTTTCATGTGTTCATATTTCTCTGTTAGAAAATTATACATTAACAGAGAAATCTTGTGCTCATTAAGTGTTAAGTCAGTCATTTTGACACACTTTAACATCCCACCACCCCCCAAAACCAATTCCTGCAGGTTATCATGATGATTAACATGTAGCTCAAGGGATTATCATGATTATCATCTGCATCTGTGGAACACTTATTTATTTATTTATTTATTTATTTATTTATTTTCCCTTTCCAAAATCAAAATTTCTAATTAGGCATCATTAGAATGTAAATGGATTCAGTTCTGTACAGGAACTTGTTTGTTGTGTTGCAACAATTACAGTTGCAGCACTGCTTTAATAATCATAATAAATAAATAAATAAAAAGATTTTAAATTAAAATGCTTCTCCCCCCCCTCCCCCTTACTATTTTATTTTCCTATTTACATTTATTTAACCACAGAGCATGAAAACGAGCCCTGATTAAAGAGCATGAGTGTCAGTAATGCTTACTTTGCTCATATTCCTTTCACATTTCAGAAACTTTTAGTCAGACATTACAAAGCTAAATATTTGCACACAGATTTAGAGATTTGTTCCACTTCGTCATAGCAAACCCTGGCTTATGGATTTCTTTCTGTATGAGGTTAGGTTGTTTCTGTGCACTTGTACATTCTTAGAAAGTTAAGTCTGAAGATTATAACAGTCTTTACGCAGTATTACGAGCCCTAATATTCAGAACCGGGCTACAAACATGTTTAAAGGTAGTAATAATAATAATATGATGATGATGATGATGAGGAGGAGGAGGATAGACAGTACTGTAAAAAAGTCTCGAGCCACCCCTGATATTTTATATTATGTTTTCAAAAAGGCAAGCTTTCTTATATTTTAGAAGAAAAAAATATAATAATAATAATAATTACTATTATTATTATTATTATTATTATTATTATTATCATCAAAGTTTTGAGAAATAGTTCTCCAGGCTTCCTGAAGGACTTTTTTGGCTCTCATTTTCAGTCCTGTCCCTGGACTTGAGCAGTTTCAGAGGAATGTTTTAAGTGACCTATAAATCATTGAACCATTAAAAAAAAACAAAAAAAACATCTAATTTAAGGCATGAACCAGTGAGAAACAGGTGCAGATGATGACAGATGATCAGTCTAATGATTAATATACTGGTGATGCTGAATGCTGAGTGGTTGGAATAAACGAGAGGGGAAATGAGGTTGCTGCTTTGATTGTTACATAAACAAGTGATTTTAAAATTGTATCTTTAGGCACTTTGCAGCATTCATTTAATCTATATAATTTAATCAAAATTTTCATAAATTTTAATATGGGCCAAGACTTTTGCACAGTAGTGCATAAATGAAATTATAGCACCAGAAGTCTAGAATATTACAGCTAAACTTTCAAGTCTGTGCATTTCCACAAATGCAGATCCCTCCATGCTTGTGTTTTATTAACGACAAACTATCCAACATGACTAATTTACAAATAAAATGTCATGCAGCCCTCTTGAGTTAACATTACTTGCTGAATTTAGGGTTGCGAAGCTCATTCTTCTAATTATTCCAAGTTGCTGGGCCTATTTGTTTGGTTGAAAATTAGCAAAAGGTATGGGTCCTCAACTCTGAACAGAGCCTAGTTGTAGACTAACGGCTTAGGATTTATACCTAGTGTAGGTCTGATGGGCCTTTTTTGGTGTTTCACTGAGGGAAAAACAAATTAAATACAATAAAGAATAATACAGCTGTAAGCTACTGGATGCTCACTCACTCGCACCTCTCGCCTTCCTGTGAGCACAAATGACTGTGATGTCTTGGCTCCATAACTGCAGAATTGTGTCAGTTATTAGGATGCTTTTTCATTTTCAAATATTTATTATCAAGGAGCTAAGTTAAAAACTCAAACAAAAAAAATGATAATCATAAGCAGAAGTGGATGTTCTTTAGAGATTAGGAATGTAAAGTTTTTAAGATTAATCTTCTTCTTCTGGTTATTATCGTAGTGTCCTGTAAATTATGAGTTATATTTATTGCAGTTTCAATAGTTTTTACATTGTTTAAATAATGTACAAGGACCGTTTTGAATGCGCAGAATAACAGGACACAGTTATGAGAGTAAAAACTCACTTTATTTCTCTATACAGTATAATCACCTGCTCCACTAATGCACTTATCACAGCGTTTCACTAGTGCTTGGACTGCTTACAGTACTTCGTTCCCGAAACGCCGGCCTCCCAGGAACTCCTTCAATGGCTAAAACACATAATGTAGAAATGGCTTGGAGTGAGGTCAGAGCTGTATAAGAGATGTGGCAAGTGGTTTTTGGTGAATGATCGTGGGTTCAGCCCCCACAGACAGATGCGTCTCTTCCACAAGTTGGTGACAAGTTATCTGTCAGTTTTCAAGGATCAAGCGTTCCACTCGCTGAACGTTCACAGGAATGACTGCAGTAACTCCGAGCCACCTTGGCTGGGATTGTCATTCACGGATGTACGGCCTTCTTTAAAATGCTTTGCACCATTCAAATGTTTTACTGCGGCTAAGAGTCTCATCTCCGTACTGTGCTTGAAGTCTTCATGCATGAGAAATTTCATCATAGGTCCTGGTTTGACTCGAATGCTCCTCATATATTATCACAATAATAGCTGTATAATGTATAATTGTATCATAGTTAAAAAGAGGGGAATAAAAAAAAAGTATATATATTATATATAAATAAAAAATATATATATATACAATAAACTTACTTACTAATAGTAAGTCATACCACAAAATATTTAAACAATTAACAAAACAAAGCAAAACAAACAAACAAGCAATCATTTACTTGATAGCGTTAACAGTACACAAGCAAACAAACAAACAAACAAACAAACATTTTGCCTGATAGAGTTAACAGTATATAAACAATTAAATAAACAGCAAATCTTACTCAGCGAAGTTACCTGTTAATGGTAAACAAACAAGCAATCAAACAAATACACAAACAAACATTATTTACTTATTATAATATATTAGACACAAGCAAACTGAAAACAAATAAAAAAGGTGAATATAAATACAAGCAAAATGTTTTTGCTAGATCTGCATTAATTTAGTTAATTGCTTTTGATTACTTTTTTTTTTATTCTTTTTTTTTTCTTTTCTAAATGATACAATGGAAACTCACTGACTTGGTGCCTGATTGTGTTTTTTCTGTGTGTGTTGTTTTTCAGGATGTGCCTTTCTAACTTACTGTGCCAGGGAGTCTGCGCTGAAGGCCCAGAGCGCTCTCCATGAGCAGAAGACTCTGCCCGGGGTATGTTCCCTCGCTTTCTTCTTCTCCTTTTTCATCTCGCTCCCTCTCTCCCCCTCCTCCCCTCCGTCTCTCTTTGTCTTCTGCCTGCTAGGCCCGCTCGTCCTCAGCTGAACCCATAATCTAACCGATACAAGTCATGTCAGTCGAACGCCTGTGTTTCTGGAGTTTCTGGCCGTGTGCCATGCCTGCTCGGCCTCGACGCTGTCTGAACTCACGATTCCATTTAACGATGCTGCGCGAGGCTTCGTCTGGTTCCTTCCGCGGCTGCGGAGGCGTAGCGCCACTTTCCACCAACGCACGGCATTTTAAAGTTGTCAGAAGCAGTTCTCATCTCGGGAATGCATTTTAAAGCAAAAGTTTTACCAACTCCTTTGTCAACCAGCTTGGTTGTTGTAGCGGATGCAGCAGATTATTATCTCTGGTGTTTGCTGTTGCTGGTTGAATTAGACTTTTCTCTAGTATTCACTGAAACATTAGGTCATGATTGTCTCTGGACCAGCGTGATCTCGGAATAGCAGAGGGATCATCAGGAAGGTTGTGGTGATGTGGGAGAACTCATAGACAGAAAAAAAAAATTGCTCAAAAACCTGAAAAGTCAAACAGCGCATGCGTATTATAAATCGCGCGTCCATCAAACACGACACTCGTTAGCATTTTGTGCTACTTCAGCTGACCCTGTTACTCCCCCTTTATTCATATCGTTTCTTATTCGGTTTCAAATGTCACTGCTTATCCCCTTCCTGTTCCACTTCCTGCAGAATAATTGCTGTCATGACCTATTCTTGCCATACTACAGCCACAGCTAATTGCTATGCTAACGGACACGTTTAGCAGGTGAGCTTCATCAGGGCCTGCGCGGGTTTTCGCCTCGTGTCACCGGCTATAACCAGCTGCAATCCTGAGATTCCTGAGATTCCATGTTAGGATCATGATTTATTCATGTATTTGTTTTATTTGATTTTTTTGATGTATAAAATCTTACAGCCTAATAAGAGCGTGTGTGTGTGTGTGTGTGTGTTATTGTGTTATTAGAAAAGAAGACAGGTACAGAATGAGGTCATTTGTTATCATTATGTTCTATGTTTTCTACCCAGTCCCTCCTCGATCTCTCTTTCTTTCTTATCTGTCAGCGTCCTTTGTGAGGTGAAAAAATCTTGCTAACGTTGTTGGAAAATGAATTTTTATAAGAAATAATCAACTATATCCAGCATCAGATCGACGTGGGATAATAAATCTGTCTTGTTGTCTCAGTGAAGTTTTAAAACTCAAGTTTTTGTAATTTTATATTGTATTAAATATACACACACATTATCTATCTATCTATCTATCTATCTATCTATCTATCTATCTATCTATCCT
>JAQMYG010000037.1:27635227-27650227 GCA_030014215.1 Clariallabes teugelsi
CTTACCTCATGTAGATGCAAAACACTCCCGCCCACACACACACACACACACACACACACACACACATACACACACACAAAATAAAGATGTACAGTGCCGTGAAAAAGTATTTTCCCGCAGTATTTTTTGGCATATTTGTCACTTACATGACTGAAATCATTAAACTAATTTTAATATTACACAAAGATAATACAGTTTTTTAAACAATGACATCATTTGTTAAGGGAAATAAACTGTTTAAACCTACCTGGCCCTATGTGAAAAAAGTAATTGCCCCCTAAACCTAATAACTAGTTATGCCAGCCTTACAACTGTATTCAAGCATTTGCGATAACTGGCAATGAGTCAGGAGTCTTTAACATCGCTGTGGAAGAATTTTGGCCCACTCTTCTTTGCAGAATTGTTGTAATTTAGCCACATTGGAGGGTTTTCAAGCATGAACGGATTGATTAAAGATTTAAATCAGATATCATAACCCAAGTTCACAAGACTTAGGGGGCAATTACTTTTTCACATACTTTTTTTTTTCCAGGTAGACAACTTTTTTATTGTTAAGAAATGAAATAATCATTTAAGTGTGACAAATCTGCTAAAAAAAATTTAATTGAGGAAGGGGGCAAATACTTTTTCAGCCCACTGTATATCTTGTTTTTATATTGTAACCATGATACAACAAAATACTCCATAGTTATGAGTTGCCTAGCAACAGCGTCCTTAACCATTAACCACTTGCTCTCCCACATCAGAGGAACTTGCTCCTTTCGAACGCGACGGCCGACAACCTGGGAGTCCCGTCATGCTCTCCTACAGACAGACGGACAGACGGACGGGGAGTCAATATGAGCCAGAGGGAAACCGGGTTCATCACGGTGCTGGGAGGTTGTGGTCGCTGATGTGGTTGATTGACAGCGATGGCAGATAAGGCGCTGTAGCGCGAGGCCGAGCAGAGCTGCACTGAGAGATAAGAAACAGATTAACACCAAAAGATTAAGAAAGAAAAAAAAAGAAGAGAGAAGGAGCGAGCGTGTATATAGAGCAGAGCTGCAGATGTACAGAAGCCCTTACTTAGTATGTAAGGGGTGTTACGGAGCTACACCTTCGTCTTTGTGGATATAACTTGTTCGACAGTGTGTGTGCGCGTTTGCACGTGTGTGTGTTTAGTAGAATTTCACACATCCCTATTTGCATAGTTTTGTTTGAGAAGCTGTCATCGAAGGATTATATGTTCATGGTCTACATCTCCCATCTGCCAGGCTAAACTGCTCCTAATACTGTGTGTGTGTGTGTGTGTGTGTGTGTGTGTGTGTGAGAAAGAGCGCGAGAGAGAGAAAGAGAGCGTACCCCTCTAGACCATAAAAAAACAGGATTTAGATCCTAAGCCAGACAGACAGACAGCAGCCAGACAGTCAGACGGATAAATACATACCACCCTTTCATCTTTAGTAAATCATATACAATAGCCTTCACAAACACCAATTGGAGATTTTTGACAGAGCTCTCCACCACCATCATCATCATCATCATCATCATCATCATCAAAACACCAACTGTGAGGATATCCTTAAAAGACCGTACAGTAGAGTACTCTGTACAGCCACATATCAGTCAGAGAGATTTCTTTGCACCACATTCAGTTTGTGTACATGTTATTCCACTAGACGTGTGTGTTCCATGACACACGGTTACAATAAACACGTGCCAATATCTTAACATCCAGTAATCAGATAAGTCTCTAGTGATCCCATCAAAACACAGGAAACAAAAACCAGGATATAAGAGGTGCACAAATGGATTTCCGCAATGCTCGCAAATTGCCAAACACACCCAATTTCACACTCAAGGCTCTGGGGAAGCTGATATTAAACTCGAGCTATTCGTGGAATTAGAGGCAGAAAAATCGCAGCAGAACATCTCATTTGAGAGATTACACGCACTCGTTTGGAACCGACGGGTAAAGCAAGATGGGTTCTGTGTAGTTAAGAACCGAAACCGTGGTTCCCGGGCATCCTTGAGATTTGAGCTCACGACCTTCTGACCACAAGTGTACAACCTGTAACCTCTGAGGGGTGAGCTCGCGATTGCCAAGAAACGCAACTGCTTAAGCGCTGTAACTAGAGCGCTTAGGATCCATTACGTGGCTGTGTTCCATCGCCTCCAGCTGCCGTTAACATTCACATGCAGAACGGACTCGTCTGGGCCATAAGTGGAACAATCAATGGCTTTCATAAAGAGAAGAGAAGTCAGCAGGGTAGAGTTTAGAGAATGGCTAATGTCTTCTCATTTACAAAGCTTACATAAAGATCATTGTCTTTAACTGAAAACGGAGCACGCACTTACTATGTGCTTAAAAAGCCTCTCAACGCACTACTCAGTGTTCTGATATTTATGAAATTGTCCTAGGAATCTGACAAGCTGATTTTTCAATATTACATTATTTTGTACTTGTATAGGAATCAACAGTGACACTGAGGTGGGGTCATGTGCGCCGATGCAAAGTGAAGTGTTTTGTTCTACATAACTATAACTTATGCATTAACACTTTATATTTATATTTATAAAAGAACACACATCATAATGCTTATCCATTTGCAGCTACGTGTAAAGCGCACATATTATGCAAAATTCACTTTTTAGTAATTTTTTAAACATTCAGTATGGAAATGGTTTAAACAAGCTGACCAGATTTTTCTCCCCTAATGTGACCTCATAAAAAAGATCCCCTCCCCAGCTTGTTGTTCCGCTTTTCAGTTCTCCGAGAGGGCGCGGCTCAGCTGTGGTTTTAATTTACATAGACGCTGAAATGGCACTTTTGAAGGAGGAGTGAAACAAACACCTGTGTTAAGTTGTTAATTAGTAAAATATGGGACCTTTAAAATAAAAAACTTTAATGTGATGGGATTCTTCAGATGCAGTGTTACTGGGAAGCCGCAAAACGCAAAAACAAACCAGTGTTTCAGGAAACTTTAACCGCTGACACTGGAGTCTGGTTTAATCACACGTAATGTTTAGCTGTTAGAAATGATAAGGCGTTAGATTAAAATTAAAATCGATCAGGTTTCCAGATCATTTGCCTATCGAGTATGAGAAGGTAACACACGGATGCTTCTAACGCACTCCGTTCATTCTTATCGTGCTAATGGCTTATTGACGAACAACTGATATTGGCGCAATTTGTAAAGACATAATCGTTAAACAATTTATGTTTTGTTTTCTTATGACTTCCCTTCTATTACATTCGGACATTATACGAGGGGCGTTCGAGTCAACCTGGGACTTTGTGAACGAAGGCGTAAAAAACGATTGACAGTTAAAGAAGATGATTCGACTCTTCGTCGCAGTAAAACATTTGAATGGTGCGAAGGCCGTACGCCCGTGGCCGACGAGGTGGCTCAGAGCCCAATAGAGTTGTTCCTGTGAACATTCAGTGGGTGGATAATATTTCACCAACCTGTGGAAGAGACGCTGTGGGATCTTAACACACACTCATTCACCACCACCACTTACAAATTACAGGAACTCGGCTGGGAGTTATTGCCTTATCTATCCGCTGTACACTCCTGACCTCGCTACAAGCCTTTTCCACATTCTTGGGCCTTTAAAGGGGGTTCCTGGGAGGCCAGCGTTTGAGAAGAGAAGCAGGCTGTACTAAACCTGTACTAAAATAATGATGGTATCCAAGCACTAGTGAAACGCTGGAATAAGTGCATTAATGTAGCAGGGGATTTTATACAGACAAATAAAGTCAAGTTTTACTCTAGTAACTGTGTTCTGTACAATCAAAAGTCCCAGTTTGATTTGAACACTATCTATATGTATAAATTTTACATATTAATATATACTGGTTATATTAGGAGAAAATGATGGAATTTCATTTCATAAAAAGTAAATCTTGAATTGAATATCTTTTCTGGTCAATAATGGAAGCACACACACACACACACACACACACACACACACACACACACACACACACACACACATAGACCCACAAACAGGAAAGATCTCCGTCTATAGATTAATAATCCCTGTAGGAAGCAGTCTAATGGATAGAAACAGAAAGCATCTAATCCAATAAAAGCATTACCAGAGACTCAGTGTTGCATTAAAACCAGTCAATAATCCGCTGCTTCATTAATCAAGTGCTTATGTTTAAATACATGAATACAATTTAAGCATATAGTTAAATCAATACAGCGTGTTACCTGGGGATGAACAGCAGACAGCTCTTTACTTTTTGTTTTATCATCCTTTAGCTTGTTCAAATCTAAAGGAAGATGCTGAATTTGATTTGGATTCGATTTCATTTGAGTTGATTTGATTTTAATTCTCCCCAATATATAAATCGTAGGCTCGTCCTAACCTTATGAGATTTGTTGATGGAAATTGAAACCAACGTTCGGTAATTGATGTCCTTCAAACTAAGACATACTGAGGTTTTAAAATTGATTTTGAGATCTGCCAGTTATTTAGGTCATTTGCATGGGTTTTTATTATTTTTTTTATTTTGGAAGGAGTCTCCAGTGTCAGTCTAACGCAACAGCCTGTAAGTTTGAAATGAGAATGAGAAACATTTTAAGGTTTTGTCTGTACGTTGGTCAGGACTCGCTCTTTCAATTATATCTTTACGTTGAATACATTGGAGGACCTGAAACCAGTCTCAGAAAAATTTGCATTTATTTCTTGTTTAGTGATAAATGCTAAGCATGATGTGTGCATCGCTTTATGCTCCTCTGTTCTCACCCTGACACGCCCATCACTCTGGAATAGAGTCAATCTGGACACATCAGACCACATTACCTTTTTCAGTTGCTCAAAAGTCCGGTCTTTATGCTTTCTAGCATTTTTTTTTTTTTTTTACTATGCAACTCCACCAAGTCTTAACGTCATCACAAATCACATATATTTTTTATTTTATTTGTACTTCAGTATGATCCTTCTAGGTTATAATAATTTCAACAATCTCAGATGTTTTTTTATTTTGCATGATGCAGGCTAATAATTTGACCCCTCTGAAAAATGACTTTTTTCACCAGGCACTGTGTATTCTAGAACTGCAATGAAAATATATTGTATATTTGTCTGCATTTGGAGATGAAAGCAACTGTAAATGGTACTTTATGTTCCAGGAAGTACACCAGACGATTGTGCGTATAATGTGAATAATGTCAGTATCTGCTTTTCTGCCTCCAAGGCAGCGGAATACTGCAAATGCAGATTCTGAACTTTTCACCCACCGTTTTCCTGGAGATCATCCAGCGAAAGCGTCTTTTGCTTATATTTATATATATAAATCACACCAGTGTATATATACGTGACATTAACATAATGATCATTCTGATAACCACAAAAAAAAAAAAAACAAAATATATATATATATATATATATATTTTTTTTTTTTTTTTTTTTTTTTTTGTGGTTATCAGAATGATCCATTTGCTTATATGAGGTCCTGTTGTCTGATCAGCGGAATCACTGTTTAACTTCATAACACTGTGAGCAAATACGACTTTTCATTAGCTGGTCTTTTCACTTCAGTGGACATGCGTGAGAAAGATAATGAGAGCAAATGCGAAACATGGAATGGGGTTTAATGGGATTTTTACGGGAGATGAATATGCGATGGCGGTTTGTTGGTTCTTTTGTGAGCGGATTGAAATGAAACGTCACGTCAGACAGGATTCGAGAATAAGTAGCACAAGCATGAGTTGGGTTTAGATTGGGTTTATGTTCAGAAAGTATAGTGTACACAGTCGATTTCGCATTAGCTCCAGGCAAGAGTAGCCAAAGGATAGGACAATGGGGGGGAAATGCTTTTAGGGGAGGGTTACAACCTAAAATCTGGATGTAAAAGGCAAAACCAAATGTACCTGTACTGTATGTTACTGTGTTATTTTTACCCATAATCCATAAACTCCTGTGCTATAACAGTTTAGTCAATTGGGCTATTTAATTAGACTTTTAATTAGACTTCTCTTGAGAAGCCAGACCAAGGGAAAAATAAGGTCTTCACATTTGTACTGTACAAGTTTTTTTCCATAACCTTTTTAAGGAAATTTTACTAAACATGGAGTGTGAGGTCAATCAGTAGTAAAAAGCATTTACAACTATCAGTCGGTTATGCTGTATTTTCCTTATTCAGAGACTAAAGTTAAGTGCAAATATAGGCAGATGATGCAGCAGCTTTGAGTAGGTTCTCTCAGTGGTCCTGCCAGATTATGCAAATGAACTGGTTGTAAAAACTGGTAATTTATTGTAACACTCTGAGCAGCGACCTCATTTCCCCTCTCGTCTGTTCCAGCATCACCAGTATACTAATCACGGCCTGATCATCTGTCGTCATCTGCACCTGTTTCTCACTAATTTATTTCTTAAGTTCAATGTTTTTTATGCATTAAAGATTGAAAGGGCACTGTGTGGCGTAACAGACAAAAAAACATTCCACTGAAACGGCTTAGCTACAGGGACTGGACTGAAAATGAGGGACAAAGCTATTCATCATGACTACATTGGAAATACACAAAGTTCATATTTTGTCTCTTTTGAAATTAGTGTGGTTTAAGACTTTTGCACAGTGCTGTAGGAATAGAAAATTATGACCAATTTAGGTGATTTTTTTAAATCGACAAATAATTGCACGCCTCGAAATAAACTGATTCCAGCATATTGCTAATATATTGCTTTTTTTATTACTAGCAATAATCAATAATCACAATAAATTTGGTTCATATAACAATTTAATATTTCCATATTATTATACAGTACATTATTCATCAGGGCTATTATTATACTCTACTATAAGCCTTGGTTGGTATATGATACAAAATTGTTAATAAATGGTACTGAAGGAAAAAAACAAACAAATAAATAAAACCAACAAAAACTGTCACCTACCATTAAAATTTTTGGGGGAGAATGTCAAACAAGATATAAGGTTTAGAAGGTTTATGATGGCATTAGTCACCCTTCCGGTCTTACAGGTGATATTTGTTTCTGCATTGTGGGGTGTGTGTGTGTGTGTGTGTGTGCGCGTGCGTTTCAACTCAAAGCTCCTAACGAGGATGTATGGCTTCCTCCGTCTCCATCTGAGGCCATTTTTCTTGCGTCTTTCGCCCTCTCACACCCTCCTCCCACCATCCCTCGTTCAGACAGGCGTGCGTGTCTGGCCGGGATGCGAAATGTGCCATTACGTGACTATTACCGCATTCTCACCGGCTGACAAATTACAGAGCTAAAGCTGTTATCAGGGGTGTAAGGCGCTTCTGTGGCTCCCCAGACTTCTCCATCCCATTTCCTTCTACCCACGCCGGCCAGCCTTACCTACCCAAGCATGGCTAATACCTTATTATCATCTCATTTCTATGTGTAACTGATTAATTAGCAGATACTTTTAAGGCTTTTAGGCATCACCTTTTAATACCCAGAGATTATATTGGTGTGGGGTTGAGCAGTGAAGGCTTGATGAAGCTTACTTCCAGCAATATGAGCGGTAATGCAGTTTATGATTTGGAAAACTAAGCATGCAGATTTGACACGCAGGCGTAATTTTGCACATCGCCGGGATGTGTAGGCGCTGGTGCGAAACAGAGCCAGTCGGGAATAAGTAGTGCAACAATAACAGTACGAACATCGGACCTGGATGGAGTGAACTTTTCTGGCCTTTTTGCATTTTTCTGTCCTCATGAATCGGTGAAAATCTCACATTTAATACAACTGCTTTACAAACGTTCTACCCTAAAGCAAAAATGCAATAAAAAAAGGTCTGTTTAATAGGAGGGGGTGTTCAAGTCAAACCGGGACTTGTGATGAAATTTCTCATGGATGAAGGCATTAAATTGATTTTTAAAAAAACATGTTAATGAAGATCACGGCCACGGTGGCTCGGAGCCCACTGCAGTCTGATCCTTAAAAAATCAACGGACTTGTGGCTGACTTGTCAGAGAGACGCATTTGTCTATGGGAATTGAACAGACGATTATTCACCAACACCACTTGCACATTATACAGTAGGAACTCTGGGAGTTATCGTCACATCCTATTTCTAAACGTTTGGGATAAGTGCATTAGTTTCTCATATTCTGTACAATCAAAAATCCTGGTTTGACTTGAACACTGCTTATATCGAACAAGTTTTCATTAAGTTTATTTAATTTTTTCTTCTTTTTTTGATTTCCAGTCACAGTTGATGTTCTATGATGAGTTTGATCTGGGTGTTAAATGCCACAACGATTTGTGTGATTCCTTTTTTTTCTTTCCCTTTCTGTACTTCAGCTTTGCATAAATGCAAACATCTGCTTGTGCGGAAAAGAAATCCCCCATTTTCTCCCTTTCGCCAGCACTAATCTGTTGATCCTCCATCCGCACAGTAAAGCTTGCACCAAAAAGCACTTAAGTTCCTCTTAAACGAGCGTCGAAAAGCCTTAATTCCCTTTTCATCCACCTTCCTAACTCGCACTGCAGCGCATGTGGCCCAACTGCTGCCCTTGAGTCGAGAGAGTGAGCAACAGAGAGAGAGAGAACGAGAGAGAGAGAGAAGACTATAATGCCCTCAAGGTCTCATTGCAATTAAAAGGCACCAGAAGTATTAAAAAGGCATTAGAGGAGCTGGCAGGGTTTCTAAGCCGAGCAGGAAGCACGTCTTAAACCCTGGCTAACCTTCTCTCACACACTTACGCACACTTACGCGCAGACAGACAGACACACACTCACACACACACACACACATACTTGGTCACTCAGCACTCACTCTGCAGATCGCCCGTCTTCGCCAAAAGTAAGTACACAAACTTTTTCCCCTATAAAAGTTTGTTCGAAAGTGTGAAGAAGAGTGTGAAAGAAGTGTAAAATAAAACACTTTAAGATACCCTGTTATAGGAAAACTACAGTAATCAACGACAGGGTGAGGTGATCCCTCGGAGCACATTTCGCACCCAAAGTTCCTTTAACATGATTAACAGGATGTCCTGAAGTGTCTGGTTCCTCTTATAACCCCAAAGTGTTGACAAATACCCAAAAAGTATTATTTTGATTACTTTTAATCCATTTAAATCACATTTAATGAAGTATTTCTTGTTGTAGTGTAGCGGTTGGCACTGTGACCTCGCACCGATAGGGTCGGTTCTGCGTGCGTGGTGTTCTCCCTGTGCCTTTCGGGTTTCCTCCAGGTCCTCACATATCACATGCCTGCAAAACAAATCCAAATCATCAACCCTCCACTGCCATGCCTGATAGTGGGAATTACAGTAGGAGTCTCTGCTGAAATGGGTTTTTCACCACTTTGGTTTCTTCTGTCCATAGGACATTGATCCCGAAGTCTTGTGGTTTGTTTAGATGCAGTTTCGTGAACCTTAGTTGTGCTGCTGTGTTCTTTTTAGACAGAAGAGATTCCAAGCAAACCATACTTGTTCAGTCTTCTTCTAATTGTGCTTTCATAGACTTTACCATTTAACTTGCTCAGTAAGGCTTGTAGGGTCTGAAATGTAACTCTTGCACATTTTGTATGAGACATCCACTTCTGGGAATTTGAAAAAGGCAAGTGCCTTGAATACTTTCTACCTGAAAAACTCTTAAGTTGACAAGTAGAGGGTTTTATAGCCTTTTCCAGATTGATGTGCAACAATCGCTTCTCTAAAACCATTGTTTATGTCCTTCCTTCTCGCCATTGTGTTAACACTCACACTTGAAAGCTCCAGAGCAGCAAACTGCCAAAACTTTAGCTTTTTAGAGGTCTGCACAGCTGACGATCAATAAATCAAGGGCTGATGATTAGCAGCACCTGACTGCAACCTCCCCTCTTACACACTGTGGGAGCAGTACGGGGGTACGTAGGGGTTGTACAGCCCACATGTCTTTCTTGGCTTACTTTTCTTAAATATAATTTCCATCCCCCCCCCCCCGATTTTTCCAGATTTTCTCCCTTAATTTAGTCGTGTCCAACTCCTCCTAGTCACTAGGGGGCTCCCACATTAAGCTTCTACCGCCACTCAGCCGGGAGGGCCGCAGACCGCCCACATGTTTCCTCCGACCCATGTGGCGTCACCAACCATTTTTTTCGAACTGCTTGCTCACGCACCATTAGGGGCGGCGTAACACACTCGGAGGAACAGCACTATCCGCTCCCTCTGCCTACGCGAGCTCACAGACGCCCCTGATTGGCTGTAGAGCCGTCGTTAATGTGGGAGCGCGAAGTACCTCTCATCCCTCCCCTCTGAGAGAGCTCGGCCAATCAGCTTTCTCTAGGCCTCCGGCTGTGAGAGGCAACAGCCTCACCCGGGGTTCGAACCAGCGATCTCCGGATGATAGGGCGAGCACTTTACCACTGCGCCCTAAATTCAATTTTATTTTTATAGCGCTTTTAACAATGGTCATTGTCTCAAAGACGCTTCCACAAATAATTAATGGCACGGAAAAAGAAGCAATAGGTTGTTATTCATCTGAGGTCGTATTCACCTGATAATAAGACCTGCTTTAATCAAATCACTTTTATTATGTTTTTTTTTACATGATTGTAGGTTGTGTTACATTGATGGGCGTAGACTCTGCATGCATACAAGCATTAATGCAAAGGTTCTTGCTGGCAGTTTAAAAAAAAATATCTCTTTCCTGCTTACGACTTGTGGTATTGAATTAAAGATCCTCAAGGATTCTCTGTTTGATGTGGATTTTAATTAAAATTTTTTTTTTTTTTAAATGGCTGGTGCATAACCTGATTCTGAATACAAGAAACTTTCCCCATTAATGTTTGTAAAAAAATACTTTTTCCCTGATTCCATGAACATTAGTTGGATAAATGGTGTTTTATTTATTTTTGGGTAAATCATCCTCACAGTCTTGTAGCAGAAATCTGATCTGATAAGGAATCACTCTGATGTAGGGTTCGAAACCTTTCCCTGAGAGACACATGTGTACGCATGCTTAACAGTTTGAAATTTTCTAAGAACGAAACTCTGCTGTCGTTTATCATAAACTGTTTGTCACTTCTCATCTTTATCACTCCGTCTTTATTTTCTTTCTTTCTTTTTTTTTTGTTCGTGTGTGTTGGCGATGCCGTCGGGTACAGGCCGGCGCTTTGGCTTTGTTTAGAAATCTAAATAAACCACACAGTCCCAGCTGACGGCCTGTGGCTAGTGTCATTCCAATAGCAGCACTCAATGTCAATCTCCTGGAAGCTGCGGAAAGGAAGAGTAGCCTGCGGGGGAGAGAAAGAGAGAGAGAGAGTTGGAGAGATTATGGAGAGACTCGGGAAGAAGGTGAGACAGAGGAACCGAGACAGAAACAGAAAGCAAGATTTGGAAAAGAAGACAGAGACAGATAGAGGAATGAATGAGAAAAGGGAAGACATAAAGTGAGAACGAGGGAAACGGAGACAGAGACAAGGGAAAACATCTGGAATAGGTGATAGACGTGTGAAAGAGAGTGAGTGAAAGGGAGGAAATGAAGGAAGGAAGCAGGTATGTAGAGTTGGAAAAAAAAAGGAGAGAAAAAGATTGATACGTCAGGAAGAAAATGAAATAGAGCATGCAAAAGTGAGAGAGATGGAAATAGACATGGAGAGAGTGAAATATGGGGAGGAGAGAGAGAGAGAGAGAGAGAGAGAGAGACAGAGGGGAAGGGGTAAATGGCAGCCGTAATTCAGTCTTTAGCCGCTTTGCTGCCTTTATACAATGTCTGGGAGAGAGATATTTCATTTTTCATCATCAAGAACGAGGGATAGAAAAGGAAAGAAAGTGTAGCTGTATTTGCTGGGTGCTAAAAGAAATACCTGAGAAAGGTGATGAGTAGGATTGTGTGTGTGTGTGTGTCCTCCTTTCTTTTCCACCTTCTTCCAGCCTTCATCTCTCTCCTTCTCCTCTTCTCCTGACAGTAATGTGACACACTCGAGGCCTCGGCGCTGAGTGATTGTCAGTTTGGCAGCGGTGGGCGTCGGCCCGAGGTGTGATCCCTGAGCTGTGATTGGCTGGCAGATTGATAGGCAGACAGACAGGCCTTTGTGAGGCGTCACCGTGTCCCCCTGGAGGCTTACAGGACGCTCTTGGAGACAGGAGCGGACGGCGTAGCTGAGGGGAAGGTGGCAGGATCTGTGATTACGGCGACGGGGCTCGAACACAGACACTGCCGAGGGTTAACGCAGGACTGAGAGGCGGTGTGCGTGTGTGCGTGTGTGTGTGTGTGTGTGTGTGTGTGTGGGACTCACGTTAACACAGCAGACCTCACACTGAGCTGTGTGACAGCACTGACATCTCTCCAGTTTGCATTTGCCTCTGCTGTCAAAATATGATTTGGGTTAAAACCGTAGAAAGCTTTGTCCTCGAGATTTGGCGGATGACTTTGCTTGTCGATCATTCCTGTAGCGGCAGATTTATCCGGAATATCCGGCGTATTAGACCGGGAAAACTTCGCCATTCTCACTACTTTGTCTTGGTTATGTAAACAAACAAACAAACAAACGAACAAAAAACACAATTACTTTTAAAGTTATGGGAGAAGAGACATAAATGCTAAGCTTCTTAAAGGTATTTCAAATACTAAAATATTTCAAAAGAATAAAAAAAAATGCATCATATAATTCAAGGAGCGTTCAAATCAAACCGGGACTTGGGATGAAATTTCGGCTGTAAGACTTAACTTAAGACTTCGAGAACAGTACGGTGATGGCTAAGGTGACGTTCAGCGTTTGGGATGCCTGATCTTTGAAAATCCACAACTAACTTGTCGCCCACTTGCAGAACAGACGCGTCAATCATTCACCAACACCACGGGAACTCGGCTGGGAGTTATTGCTACATGTACAATCCTGACCTCGCTCCAAGGCATTTCCGCATTTATATTCCATTAAAGGGGTTCCTGGGAGGCCAGCGTTTCAGATGTGTTCGATAAGAGAAAACCTCCAACCTGGATGGTATCCAAGCACTAGTGAAATCATGGGATAAGTGCATTAGTGTAGCAGAGAATCACATAGAGAAATGAAGTGAGTTTTTACTCTAATAGTGGGGGTCTGTTATTCTGCTCAATCAAAAGTCCCGGTTTGACTTGAACACCCATCATACAAATACAGATATGATTAGAAGGAATGTGATTTGTTTTTTTCCCTCTCTCTCTCTTTCTCTCTCTCTCTTTCTCAAGGCAGTAACAAAGCAAGAAATTATAGTCATATGATTATATGTTTATTTTTAAACACATTTTATGCTGTAGAGAATAAGATACAGAATAGATTTATTTTTTATTATACTGACATTTATGATCATTCATCCATCCATTGTGTGTATTGTTTATCTAGAGTCAGGGCACAAGGCAGGGTACACCAAAGACACAGTGCCAACCCATCACAAGTCACACACACACACACACACACACACACGACACGAAACCCACAACACGACGTTGGCCAGAACGGAGCCAGAACGGAGCCACCGATTATAATTTATTGTCAGCCAGGAATGACACAGAGATGATGACAAAGATGGATGAAAGGTGTTTTTTATTTATGATTTTTTTTTCTCGCGCATGGAAACATATGTGAAACGAAAGCAAGCATATGTAGAGTGAACGTGGAGGCTCTGTACCTGTCGAATGTTAGCTTACTCAGAGAGAGAGAGAGAGAGAGAGAGAGTGTGTGTGTGTGTGTGTGTATAAATACACCAGCTCGCACCTGTTCTCTCCACTCCAAACATGGCTGATGCGTCTCCTCCTCCTGTGTGTCCTAATCATCGCTGACGCGTGTGCACACACTCTTACGCAGACGGGTTAAATACTTTACACAGCAGTGTTAGAGCTGCGTGTTAACATCTCCCTCTGTGTCTCTTTATCGCCTCGGATGCTGACAGACCCAGCTTTACCTGCGAACCAGTCAGCAGTTTTTTTCCCAGAGACGTTCCTGTGTGTGGTTTTGGACAACATGCACTGGAACGTGTTTCCGTCCAATTATTTATTCTCATCGCTTCGTTTTTCTCTCCTCAGCCCTCGTTCGGTTAATGAGCATGCTGTCTTCATGAGCATCGCTTCTCGGAAAAAAAGGCCTCCTCTGGCCTGATGGGA
Source organism: Clariallabes teugelsi (assembly GCA_030014215.1). Taxonomy (NCBI): domain Eukaryota; kingdom Metazoa; phylum Chordata; class Actinopteri; order Siluriformes; family Clariidae; genus Clariallabes; species Clariallabes teugelsi. Next base: position 27,649,259 of record JAQMYG010000037.1, read on the forward strand.
CCCACTTCCTCGTGCTCCCAATACACACACACACACACACACACACACACACACACACCAAGGTACTGTACAGGCACTCCATACACACATACACGACAGCTTATCACACAGTCTTTATCCGTCCTGTTGAGACCTACTTATCTGTTGCTTTCTTTCTCCTCTCTCTCTCTTTCTCTCTTTCTCTCTTTCCTGCCACACAATCTCTTAAAAAGTATCTAAGAGGAGCGCGGAGACAGCTCGGCCCACTCCGAGTGCCTGTAAACTTTAGATTGGGAGTCGGACTCGTCCTTCAGAGAGCAATGCAGCCTGACATTAGGAGGATGATGGTTCGCCAAGATGATGGCAGATGGAGATGGTGTAGTTTTATTGCTCCTGTGTGTGAAGGGCTCTCTAATGCAACACACACACACACACACACACACACACACACACACACACACACACGCGCACACGCACACACATAGCTGGAGAAAATGCTTAGCCCCCTTTTTTAAAATCCCTTTTCATCTCTTAACACCGTCGTCCAAAACGAAACGCTTAAGATTAGGATAATTTATCGACACTTAAAGACATTATAATTCCAAAACACCAAGCAGACTGTAACCTGATTGGTCAGAATATGTTCTTTTATTGATTGATTTATTCATTTTTATGTAACAGCGGCTCTGATGGTGAATCCAGCTTTTATTCAAATGACAGATTAATATTAATGCACTCGTTACAAAATGATCATTCCTGTGAGGATATATAATAATATTAAATAATATTTATTTCTCGATATCGTGACGATTGTTCCTAAAGCCTCTAATGTCAGCTCTTTGTAGTGGGTGGAGATAAAACCATAACTTTTAATTCTTCCAGTAGGATGTCTCGGTCATTACAGGACCTCTCTGTAACATACAAGGTTGGATTTTTTTTTTTTTTTTTTCAGCGGCCAGCAGCTGTTTTTTTTTTTTTTTTTTTACTTTT
>JAQMYG010000037.1:27700780-27716287 GCA_030014215.1 Clariallabes teugelsi
CCAACTTTGCACGCGCGCCCGAAGCCAGCGACCCCCCACCCCCCCCCCCCCCCTCTCTCTCACTCGCTCCTTCTCCCAGACCCTGCAGCTGCCAATCATTGGGACTCCCAGCACTGCTATGGAGATATTCGCATAAATTAGCATGTATTTGCATATTTGCCTCACTTGGCTCTCTCAACAAATGGCATTCCTCTCTCTAGATCTCTCTCTCTCCGTCTCACACACACATACACATAAGCATTATCCCATGCAGTGTCATTTCATTAAAAAAAAAAAACAAGTAAGTTTTTAACCTTATTTTACCCCATTACATTAAAACATGATCAGGAAAAAATAATAATTTATGACTGGACAATCTTTATCATGTTTTTGCTTTTTTCTTTTTGTATAAAATTGATAAAGTGTTTCTGATTATCTTTGGGTCCTAAATGTAGATATTCAGAGGAGTTATTTCATTGCCTCCACTTTGTTTGTCTAATTACACTCTTACACACACTCTTTATCCTACTAATATGTATTAACATTGATTATAGCACTGTGGCCTTGCACCTCCAGGTCTGGGTTCGATTCCCGCCTCGGGTCTGCGTGCATGGAGTTTGCATGTTCTCCTCGTTAGCTTGGTGGGTTTCCTCCAGGGTACTCTGGTTTCCTCCTACAGTCCAAAGGCATGCAGATTAGGCCAATTGGTGTTCCCAAATTGCCCAAATTGGTCGTAAAATGGGAATAAATACATCACTATTGGCCTCTACGGTCCCTAGTTAGACTACAGAGGTTCCTAGATGGATAGATGGATTTATGGATGGAACATTGATTACGCTGTGATGCGGCTCCCTTAGATATCATGCACTCCTACTTAACAAACAAACAAAAAACCTTTAAACCCACACACTGGGCATACTTCCCAACGCCTAACAGTAATAAACAGTCAGAAAAAGTAAGCTGACCCCGTGACATCAGCATGGGTTTGGACTGGTGCTAATAGGCTGCCTGTTTCTCCGCAGAGTCCGCGTGAAGCAAGGCTAGGCAGACTTACTAAAGCGCTCTCCAACTTCCTGCTTGCTTCTTTTTTCCTTTGCTGGATAAATAATTTACGTTGTCCCGAACGCCGAGCGGGTGTCGAGACGAGCTTTTGGCTGCGAGCGACACTCCTCCACAGGTGAACGCAACGTGGAGTGAAGATGCAGCGGTGCTGGAGCAGCCCACAGCAAGGAGAACAGATTAGCATAAAGTTCAAAGCGGAGAAAGCTAAAAGCGAACCGTCTCCGAAACTAGCTCAGCATTATCATATGAGGCAGAGTGGGTGTTTGTGCGATGGAGCATTAGAACAGTTTGTAACGCTTTTTACCCGGAGATATGAAGTGCTTTTGGGGGGGCGCGGGCGATACAGAGGGCTGGCATATACAGTATATATACGGCGTGAAGTGAAAAGTGAAGCAGATAACGAAGCGAAAGCTTACTCTAATATTTTGAAAGGGATGGTTAATTAACATACGTTCTCTGATACAGTGAATGAGTAAACGACTACCAGTATTATCCTGTATTCAACACAAACTCCTGCTTATAAAAGTTGAAATCTTATACAGCGTCCTTTTTGGCTAATTAAAATAGCTCTCTGAGCTGTTTCATTCCTACGACTCAGTATGTACACATACTCAAGATTCTCTGGAGGTTCCTACAGCTTACCGAACACAGTGGGCTGGTTATTTAGTGTTTTAGCATTCACACAATGTAAAATCTCCCTGCATGTTTTCTTACATTTTCTTTATTATTATTTTTTCCCCCCTTAATCAGCTGAAGAACCACAAAGAAAAACACATATTTGTAGAAAAGTTTCTTTTTTTACATTTTTATGTTTAAATAATTTTCTTTAACTTTATTATTATTACTTAATTCATTCATCTTCTACACCACTTAACCTGTACAGGGTCACAGGAGGGCATGAGCCTATCCCAGTAGACTTTGAACACGAAGCAGTGTACAGTACGCCCTGGACAAGGAGCCAATCCATTACCGGGCACACATGCACACTCACACACTCATTCACACCCTATTCATAATATAATTTGGGAATACCAATTAGCCTAATCTGTTGACTGTGGGAGTAAACCCGAGTACCAAGAGGAAACCCACTAAGCACAGGGAGAACATGCAAAGTCCACGGACTCAGACACAAGGTAGGAATCGAACCCTCGACCCTGGAGGTGCAAGGCGACACTAAGCCACTGTGCCACCATTATTATTATTATTACAGTATATGGAAGCATGGTGGCTTAGTGGTTAGCACTGTCTCCTTGCACCTACAGGTCCTGGGTTCGATTCCCGCATCAGGTCTATGTGCATGTTTTCTCCATGCTTTATGGGTTTCCTCTATATTCTCCAGTTTCCTCCCACAGTTCAAAAACATTCTGATTAGACTAATTGGCATTTCCAGATTGCCTGAAGTGTGTGAATATTGACCGGAGGTCCTACCACAGTTGTACAAATGGGAATAAATACAATGGTCACCATTGACCTCCATGATCTTTTGTTGGACTAAAGAGGTTCCTGGATGGATGGATTATTATTAAATAGACTCTTTGGATAAATTATTACCCTAGATGGGTGACAAACCATATATGGTTGACTTCACAGACCTAGGTTTGCAACATAAAAAGAGACAAAAATGAAAAAAGAAAAAAAAAAAAGACAAAATTAAAAAAGTAAATAAAGAAAGAGAATAAAAAATATATAATAAATTCTTAAAAAAGAAGACCTTTCCTAAGAAATGTTAAGTTATAACTAGAGAGGTACATTTTCTGAAGAAAATGTGAGTGGTGCTTGCCGTGGCAAAACATTGGAGTCATGCTGGCAACATGCTAATCACAGTAGCATCATGCTAGCAACATGCTAATCATGTTATTAGCGTAATGCTAAAATTGTTAGCATCATGCTAGGAACATGCTAATATTGTTAGCATCATGCTAGGAACATGCTAATATTGTTAGCATCATGCTAGGAACATGATAATCATGTTAGCATCATGCTAACGGCATGCTAATGATGTTGCTAGGGGGTGTGGCTTATGAGCATCTTGATAAATGTGAAAGACTGATGTTAAATAAGTGCTCCTCCGTGTCTCTATGACAATGGTGTTCAGTTTCAAAATTGCTATGGAATTTACCCCTATATGTTAATTGCCCCCTGCTGGAGCATTTTCCCACCCACCCCTTAGAAAAGTCATGTCAAGCACCCCATTCCCAAACAAGCCGTCAAGATTTTCCTCAATATTAAATCTATGGGATTTTTAGAATGATACAATTTCCCCTGCAGGGGCAATTTACCCCCCACCTCTTTACACAAGCATCATACCACCCTGTTCCTGAATGAGCCGCACAGTTTGCCACCTCTTTCATGGGTCTATGACGAACGGTACAGGAATAGTTACGCGCCAAAATCCCCATTATAAGTCAATTACGAAATTCTCGCTCTGCGATACAATCCGTCAAAAAAAAAATTGGTCTCAATGTTAAGTCTATGGGACATTTTGGGCCGGTTAATTCCGCCATGCGGTGGCAATTTACCGCCGACCCCTTAGAAAAGTCATAGCACCCCATTCCCGAATAAGACGACACCTCATTCATGGGTCTACGACAAACGGTGCGGGACTAGTTACGCGCCAAACTTTTGTACGGAAAAAGGGAAAAAAAAGGGAAGAATAATAAGCCTGTGAGATAACAATAGAAGTGCTTCGCTTCACAAGCACCACTAACTACTTTAGTGAGTGTTATATAAAGTTTTGAAATCATTTTGAAAATTTTACAAGATTTTCTCTTTTCTCTCAGTTAGGCAGATTATCTAAATTGCTAAATTGCATGGCATCCTTGGATGGCCTGTTGTCCCATTCTGGACAGATTTTCCTCTCGTGTGCCCAGTGTTCCTTGGAGAGGCATCAGATCTGGTTACTGAAGATAAACAAAATTCTGACCATTGTCTATCATTAAAAACAGGGTTTAAAAAAATAGCACAAAAAAAGAAAATAATTTATAATATGGAATCCATGTGAATAAGACTTTTAGTCCAATTTTTCTTTTTCTTTTTTATATTTGTATTTGCATGCAATTAGCTTAACTACCATCTATTGTCAGAATTGTTGGATGCCTAAATGTACTGTAATTGGATAAATAACTACAGTACTGCGCAAAAGTCTTCAGCCAGCCCACATTTCTTCATCTTTTGAGCCAGACTTAATTGTATAGTTCTTCTGGCTTCCTGGAGGACTTATTTTGGCTCTCAGTTTTGGCAGTTTTTTGTTTCTCATTTTCAGTTCAATCCCTGTACCTGACCAGTTCCAGAAGAGTGATTTCATTTGTTAAGCCACATAGTCACTTACGAATCATTCAGGCATTAAAAAAACATCTAACATAAGGCATGAACCAGTGAGAACCAGGTGCAGATGATGACAGATGATCAGGGCAGTGATTAATATACTGGTGATGCTGAATGCTGAGTGGTTGGAACAGACGAGAGGGGAAATGAGGTTGCTGCTGAGCTTGTTACATAAATTACCATTTTAAAATTGCATCTTAAAACATTTGTTCCTATCTTCTTTAATTTAATCTCCATCATGTAATGTGAAGAAATGGAGGGTGGCTCAAGACTTCCACAGCACTATTAATAAATACATAAATAAATAATATTGCACATACTGTATGTTCACACGCTGCTTTGTACAGTATGATGTATAATTTTACATCAGACAAGCAGTGTCTTCTTGACTTGATCCTGTAACACTCTGACGGATGTAAAATTTCCCTTCAAATAAGTGAATGTGTGGATGTGTGTGGATTTGATGTCTGATGTTTTGATGTCTGATTATCCTAATTCACCACATCCTCATATATAGTACGCATTGACTTCTCTTAAATTGGGATGCCAGGGTTCAAGGGACTTGTGAATTCCATCTAGACCTCAGGGCGTGAACCCTACTTATGCATTTCAGTAAGCAAACCTTCTCTCTTTTGTCCGCTACTTTAGAGAACAATGCCCCATCCGGATATCCTTTTAGCGACTACTGTATGGCTTCTTTGTTCCGAATGGTCAAACTATTTGTGCAAACGGTCTTACATAAGGCTTATTTGCATTTTAACAGTCAATAAACAACACATTTTTTCCCAAATGTTTTCAACATAATCACTAACGGTAAATGTCTTGTACGTTAGAAATGTTGCAATATACAAAATATTTATTTTCTCTGACATTTGAGAACAAGGGAAACAATGTACTTTTAAATGCTTATGGAGCAGAGGTCAGATGCGAGCGTGAGTTCCCTGGTGATATTTCCAGGCTTGTTTACACCACTAAGCATTTATAATTAATGAATCAGGACAATGTTTTAGAGAAATGGCATTTTCAGTAGACTTTCCAGATCACTGCTTCTATTAGTGATGGAAATTGAGGTGTTTTTTTGTGAGTCAGATCATTTGGCTCAGTTCACCAATAAGAGTTGACAAATTTTGGGGGTGGAGCTGGACCTGATCCAACCAGCCTCACAATCCCTAGGCTTAACTTATGAGGCACTGTACAATATGAAACAACAAATACTCACCCAAGTAGAAGAAGCTGGATCAGGTCTGACTCCAGCCCTGGACTTTAGATTTATGTACGCCCATGTAGAGGGAACTCTATTTGGGTAGACTCTACATTCTGGACATTTGGTTTGACTCAGGTAGAAGGATCTGGATCTGGTCCAACTTCACCCCAGTCTTTAAATTCATCTACACCCAAGTAGAAGGACCTGATCAGGTCTGACTCCACCCCTGGACTTTAGATTCTCCTGCACCCAGGTAGTAGGAGCTAGATTAGATCTGTAGACATTTGGTTTGTTTGCACCTAGGTATGAAGAACTGGAGTTCTGCAGTTCACTCCCTGGACTTTTAATTTGAATACACCCAAGTAAGAGGAAGAAGAGTTGGTTTAAGTCTGAATCCCCTCCCTTTGCAGTCATCCAGGCAGCAGGGGATGGATCTGGTCAGACTTCCACACCCTGAACATTGGGTTTGACTCTACCCAGGTAGGAGGAACTGCACCAGTCTCAACTCCACTCCCTAGACTTTAATTTGACTACACTTAGGTAGGAGGATCAGGCTTGACTCCACCCTTGGACTTTAGATTCACCTACTGTACACTTCAGATAGAAGGAGCTGGATCGGGTCTGACTTTATCTCTGGACTTTTAATTTGACTACACCCTAGTAAAAGGAGTTGGATCATGTTTGACTCCTCTCCCTGGACTTTTGGTTTGACTACACCCATTTACGCGGAGTTGGATCAGGTCTGACACTTTCCCCTGGACTGTTGACTTTGTATCATAGTCCTAATTAAATGGGCACAGCAGGAGGATCTGAGTGTTGACCTGTGTCAGTTTCTCTCATCTCGCTCTTTTCCAGTGGTATGGCGTGGCATGGGAAACATTTATGAGGAAGCCAACTGAAACGACCTCTATGTCCTTTTTTATTTTATCCCTGTGTGTGTTGTACATCATTCGCCGCTGCTTTAACAGCCAATGAAATGTAACCAGACGAACTTCTAGAGCGCCCAGTATGATTTTAAACAAACCTGCATTATACATTATCTGTTTTGCTAAACTTGCTGATAATGGTAAAAAAAAAAGTCTCATTTAAACTCTTATCTAAATATTCAGTAGGCTACACATATTAAACATACTGTATGTCTTCTAAGCCACATTATATGAAGAATCTAATTCTTTCCATGCTTTTTTTGTGTTTAAACAGTCGCAATATAATGACCACTGCAGTACTAGTAAAGTACTGTAAAGTACTAGTAAAGTAACATACGAAGCTAATTCAGACGAGCAAAGCACAAGAAGCAATATAAGAGTCACGGCTTCATTGAAAGTCTAAATCTAATCGCAGCTCTGTTTTTTGTGTCTCTAGTCATAGTTTTGTTTAAAAAGTTAGCATTTTTGCCTAAAAAACTTGAAATCTCTGTTTGCTAATGGTGACGTCTGGATTTGCAGATTGTTGGCGGTCGGAAAGCAGCCTCACCTTATTGTGTAACCATCCAGTAAAAAAATAAAAAGAAAAAAATTACCAACTTCACCTTGGCTTTCCTTGGCATGGTTCTAACAAATCAGTTTGACGATGCTATGAAGACGCCTTGTCTGATTGGTTTATCTTTTGTTTGTTTTTTTCATGTTCCCTTCAGACTTGACAATAAAGGCGCAATACCGTGTTTCACCACACACTCACTACACAGTATTTAGGGGGCGCTGTTTCATGCACTGTGAGAGAGAGAAGAGACGTCAGTCAGCAATAGCAATTAGGAGTTTATTACCAAAACAAAAGTGTTAAATGAAGTGTTTTATATATATATATATACATGTAGATTATTAAAATGACAAATACACTCCAAAATCTGGGGAAGTCTGGCTTTGCAGGAGAATATCATTGCTCTTTTCAACTTGCCCTCTAATTCCTTTATTGCTTATTCAGGCCTTAGGGTGGGTCTGACTTTACTGTATACCGTATAATAAAAAGTCAGTCCTCGCTCTGTACTAGTAATCACAAGGTTATGAGTTCACATTCCAGAACTTGTTTTGCCCTTGAGCAAGACACTTGACCTTGGGTTTGTCCTCATTTGCAAGTCATTTGGAATATATAAAAAAAAAAAGTGTCCAATGAGGTATAAATATTTCTTTCTTTCTTTTTTTTTTATTCTAGCATTTATGGCATGGAAGAAAGTTTTTTTAATGTTTTTACATATATTACAATACTATTCAGGACAATATGATTTAAAAAATAAATATGAACAAATATAAATCAATGAAAATATATTGATGTAATTTTCATATACAAATGCAAACAAACAAATAAATAAATCTTACTGAGCAAAAATATCTTGAAAGGTTATATTTTATCTGATTATAAGAAATACTCTAATATTAATAATACAAATGATAATTAACTAATATTAATGTTAATAATACTAATTTAATCTAATATAAATTACAAAAAAAGAATGAAGAAATATGATTATATATTGTAAATGTTAGATAAAATTCTTATAAAATGTTATTCTAGACTCTAATCCATAGATTATGAATATAATTGAAATGTATATTAGTTTGATGTGTGTGTGTGTGTGTGTGTGTGTGTGTGTGTGTGATGTATGTAGTGTTTACAGCCAGGTTTCTCATCTAGGTTAGACCTATAGGCTGCTTCTACAGAAGAATTCCTAGTAAGGAGATGAGGATGATGATGGTGATGATGATGAAGGTGATGGTGATGAGTTCTATGCCATTGACCACAGATCTACTCCAGTTCCGCGAGCTAATTTAACCATTCGTCTTCGGCGTAATTGTGGCACTCTGCCAACACGCTGAGCGTTTTTTTCTCCGTCAGACTGAACTAAGTGCGTTACAGAAACAGAGTAAAGCATGGGCGGAAGGTGTGTGTGTGTGTGTGTGTGTGTGTGTGTGTGTGTGTGTGTGTGTGTGTGTGTGTGTGTCAACAGCGTCAGAGGAAGGGAGCTCCATGATGCCTAAAGCCAGAAACGTTGTGGTAAAGAAATGCTTGAGTGTGTGTGTGTGTGTGTGTGTGTGGTGTGTGTGTGTGTGTGAGAGAGAGAGTTTGAGTTTTTAAACGTACTTTATTGTGACAGTGTAAGGAAAGGGACTATTTACATTTTTACTTTATATACATATTTATATACATTCATGCACACACACACACACACACACACACACACACACACACACATGCACACATATACAAATACTCAATGTATTAACATGTTGACAACTGTTTTTTCTATTTTTTTTTTTTTTATGTAAACCCCGGTGACCCTCCACCCCACAATAACCCCAAACTCTTTTAAAGTCTTAGATCAGTTTATTTTCATTTATTCGCACTATTACATTTCATAGTCCGGTTTATAGTCTGAGTTATGAGTGTGTAGTTGTGTTCATTGTATTATTCTGACCCAAACTGCTGCCCGTCTCCATTCCTTGCTGGGAGCAGGTCTCAGTTTCTTGTTGGCTGATGCGTGATTGTTGAGCATTTGACTGTTTCCTGGAAAGAGTTTAGTGACCACTCGTTTCATTTCTCTTTCAGTTAGCTGTAGGAATGGCTTCATTCGTTCCTCCACATCTCTTTCGGTTCTCCCTTTGTGTGTGTGTGTGTGTGTGTGTGTGTGTGTGTGTGTGTGTGTGTGTGCTTTTCCGCATCCTGCTTCTTCACTATCCAGTGCTGTGGCGTTCAGAGTTTGGCTGCAGGTTTTTGGGTCCTGTGGTTAACGTCTCCTCTCTTCTTCCCCTGAGCTCCCCGTCTGCACAGCTCCGTGCGGACAGCTCAGCTTTTTATGTCCGACGTCTCCGCACTTAAAGCACCGTGTAACTGCTGTTCCCCTCTTTACATTTAATGTCTGTTCTTGGTTATTTAAAACCATTAAAATTTTGTGGGCGGAAGGACAGGACGTGTCTCACGCTGGAGCTCTCATGGGGCTGACGAACTTTCCGAAGCGGGCCAGCTCCCTCATGATCGCCTCGTCCTCAGTGAACGGAGGCGCGTTTGAGATCAGCACTCGTGTCGCAGGGGCAGGCAGAGGGGCAACTTGTACCACAGATCTTCTCACATACACAGTATTCCGCTCTTTATGAGTGCACTCGCAAGGTTTATCTTTCTCCAAAACACCACCACCGCCAGCAGCACCTCCTCCACCTGTACACCGTCCCCCGGCACAGACCTAACACCATTCCGCAGAGACAGAGTTTCCTCTCTGGCCTTAGAGGCCATGGAGCCCCGCTCACTCGCTCTCACCATGAACATGTAACGCTTGTGTTGTTGTTGTAACAACATACACTACAGTAATTCACTCTCCCTGAAGAGAGAGAGAGAGAGAGAGAGAGAGAGAGTCTGCAGCGTCAGGGCTCTATATGCCGACACTGTGATATAACACAGGAGGAAAAAGACAAGCTGACATAAATGACCGACATCAACTCCCCCTTCTCGTCTCTTCTCTTCTCTTCTCTTCTCTCTTCATTTTCCTTCTTTTCTTTCTTCTAAGCTTTTCTATTCTTTTCTTGTTTCCTCTTCTCTGTTCCTCTCTTCTTTGGATTTTCCTACTCCTTTCTCATTTCCTTCTCCTCCCTTTTCTTTCATTTTCTTTTTCTCTTCTTTGTCTCTTCTTTTATGTCTCATTTTCTCTTTTCTTGCCTCCTTCTTTTCAATTTTCTTTCTGATGGAACTTTTTTCTTTTATTTTCTCTCCTCACTATTTCTACTCCTTTCATATTTTCCCTTCCCTTCTTCTAATCTTTTTCTTTTCCTTTTTTCCACTTCTTTGCTCTTCTCTTTCTTATTTCTCTCTTTTTTCTCATTTCTATACTTTTCTCCATTTTTCTTTGCCTTTATTCTGTTTTCTTCTCTATTTTCAGTTTATTTCTTCTTATCTTCTTTTCCCCCCTTTGTTCTTTCCCTTCTCATCTCCTCTCTTTTCCTTTGCTCTTTTCTTCCTCCTTTTCTTCCTCTTTCCTTCTCTTGCCATCTTTTCCTATTTATTTTATCTTTCATTTCAGCATTCTTTTCATTTTTTTCTTTGTTTTCACCTTCCTCTCTTTATTTCTTTTGTCCTTTCTTTTCTTTTCTCTCCATTTCCCCTTTTCTCTTCTACTTTCCTTGTCATATTTCTCACATTTTTTGCTTCTCACTTTTTCTTCTCTCCTCATCTTTTTCTCTTCTCTTCTTCTTCCTTCTGGACTTTTCTTGTCTTGTCTCCTCTTGCTCCAAGGCATTTCTTTCCTTTCTCGAATCTCATAAAGCTGGCTGTCACAGTGACTAATTTGTTAGTCTTGTGTGAGGTGTGTGTGTGTGTGTGTGTGTGTGTGTGTGTGTGTGTGTGTGTGTGAATGGCTATAAAGGTGGTGCAGGCTCTCCGAGTTTGATCTACACTCATGTCCATCTGCAAGAGCCAAAGCAGCGTCTTTCTTCTGCAGAGAGAAACACATCCACATTCCTCATCTCACAGAGTCTGACCTGCTCTCTGTACAACTCAATAACACACACACACGCACCACACACACACATATTCACACACACACATGCTCAAACGCACACACTGCAATCGCAGATGAAAAAGTTGACAAGTCGAGGACGAACGGATGGTATCGAAAAATAAACAAAAATTAAGACAAAAAACAATGCAAGAACAAAAGGAAAAGAAAGACGGTAATAGGAGGAAAAAGGAAGGAAGGAAGGAACAAACAGGCATGATTGTATGAAAGAAAGAAAGAAAGAAAATCTCACTTGAGTTACTCTTGCTCTTTAAAAGCACTTTTTTATTTATTTATTATTGACAACATCTAAAGCAGGAATAAAGGTTTATACCATTGTGTGTGTGTGTGTGTGTGTGTGTGTGTGTGTGTGTGTGTGTGTGTGTGTGTGTCTGCTCCTTGTACCCCAGGGTAAAACACGGTGTGTTGGCCAGTCTCTGATGAATTGGTGTAATTAACTGAGGCCTGATCTGCTGCCTAATCCTTCGCTCTGTAATAAGGGATTAAAATGCAGCCTAAACCACCTGCTGTTACTCAACCGGCCTCCTCGGGTCCTTCATGCGCGCGCGCGCGTGTGTGTGTGTGTGTGTGTGTGTGTGTGTGTGTGTGTGCATCTTGTATACACTTTAACTCATTGTATACATTACTGGGTCCCAAGTAAAGTTGCGCTGATGAAACAGGAGAAAGAAAGCAATAAAAATAATAATAAAAATAATAATAACATTAATAATAATAATAATAATAATAATAATAACAATAACAATAATAATAATAATAATAATAACTCATTATTAAAAAATGTACAATTTCAAAAGCATAATTTATTCTTTAAAATGAATAAATTGGTCAAAGTATGGTATACAGTATGTATAAAAGATGTTTGAATGAATTTCAATTATAATTAATTTATTAATTACATAAATAAATAAATAAACATGTAGTGACAACGGTCAGTTTTCAGACCCTTTTCTATAATAGATTCAAATTCTTTTCTTTACCTCTTCATCATTCGACACACACACACACACACACACACACACACACACACACACACACACACACACAGTACTTCATAATGACAAAGCAGAAGTAGAAACAGGTGTTCGGAGTGTTTTCCTAATTTATAAATAAATAAAGGCTGTAATATCAAATCTACATAAGTATTCAAACCCTTCACTTAGTACTCGGGTAACGCCGCTCTGGCAGCCTCAGGTCTGCCTGTGAATGATGCTCCAGGCTTGGCACACCTTTCTGTTGGAAGTTTCCTCCATTCTTCTTGGCAGAATCGTTCAAGCCCAACCAGATTGGATGCACACAGGCATTTTGGGTTCAGGTCCAGACCCTGGCTGGGCCACTCGACGACTTCCACAGAGTTGTTTTGAAGCCACTCCTGTGTTTTCTTGGCGGTTGGCTTCGGGTCGTGTCTTGGTGAAGTGTAAGCCATCACCCCTAGCCTGAGATCGTCAGCACTCTGGAGAAGGTTTTCACTCAGGATTGCACTTTAATTTTCTGCATTATTTATCTCCCAGTTCCAGACTGCATGATGCTGCCACCACCGTGTTTCAATATATTGAAGTTGGAATCAGTGCCTGATTACCTGATTACAAATAGTTTCAATCTTTGTGTTATCAGACCCGAGGATTTTGCAGCACATTGTCTGAGAGTCCTTCAGGTGCTTTTTGGTAAACTCAGAGCCAGCTGTGATGTGGCTTTTAGTGAGGCCTTCTGTCTGGAAGCTCTACCATACAGGCCTGATTGTTGAAGTGCTGCAGTGATGGCTGTATTTCTGTACAGAACTCATTTATAGTGACCCTTGGGTTTTTGGTTACCTCTCTAACCAAGATCCTTTGTCCCTGATTACTCGGTGTGGTTGGGTGGCCAGATGTGGAAAGACTGTTAGTTGGTCCAAATCTTTTCCATTTGAGAATGATTGAGGCTATTGTGCTCTTGGGTGCTTTCAATGCTCCAGATTTTTAATTTTTTTTATATTCTTCCCCTAATCTGTGTCTTGACACAATCCTGTCCCGCAGGCATACAGATAATTCTCTCGCCCTCATGGCTTTTGTTACACTCTGGCATAAACCATTTACAATGACAACTTTAATAGACAATAGACAGATGTGTGCCTTTAATAATTATGTGTCACTATTGGACTCCGGTCAAGTTGAAGTAGAAACATCTCAAGGACGATTGATAGGAGTAGGATACACCAGAGCTCAACTGCACGTGTGATAACAAAGGCTGTGAATACTTATGTAAATGGGATATGTCAGTAAAAAAACAAACAAAAACAAAAACAAAAAACTAAACACCTGTTTGTACTTTGTCACTGTGGAGGAGGAGTACAGTGTGAAGAATGATGAGGGAAAAAAAGTTGTATTTATTAAAAGAAAAAAAAAACTACTTATAAAGCATCTTATATTCTATAAAAGCATATTTAAAAAATCCTTACAATTTAAAATAATAAGAAAATATAAAAATACCATAAGACACAACACAGAACATAAACGCAAGTAAAATAGATATTTTTAGATATAATTTAATAAATAATAAAACAAGCATTAAAAATAATACCAACATGAATAATAATTATTATAATAATTCTAATAATAACAATAATAATAATAAATTCCTTTGAAACACCCACAACATAAAAATGCTGCTGTACATCACAGCAGGAAGATGAATTGAAATAATAAAACTTGCCACCTGAAGAATATTCACCCCAGCGCTGTCATGCCCAGGAGGATGGATGGCAGGAAGGTTGGCACCGGCTGTCAGACGGTGGTCAAACTTGTTGTCACATTTGTAAAAAGGGGACATTAAAGTGGGACAAAGGAAGGAGGATTGAGGGGGAAGGAGGGGAATGTGGCGGTGGTGGTGATTGTGGTGGCAGTGGGTGGGGAGGGGGGTCATGAAAAATTTGGAGCTTTTCCTTGTACCTCATTGGACAGACAACAGACCCGGGACGAATGAGAAGTAGGAAAACGCCACGTGCCAATTCGCTGGACCAGCAGGCGGCCGGCCCATTCTGCCTGGTTGCTTAGCAACTCCTATTGTACCCCGGGCAGCCTAATGACTCTTGTTGCCGCGGCGACTTGGAGGATCCTAACAGGCCAGAAGCTCTGAGCTTGGCGGCCAATCAGACAGGATTTGGAGGTTCGAGACTGACCAATCAGAGGCGCGTGCTTGAGCCATACAGGACCTGAGCTGCTCTGGTGTAATGGATTCATTTATATCAGCTTTAAGAATCTCAGACTAGCACTAAACCTGGCTTAATGGAGCAGCAAGAGTTTCAAACAACCAACAACTGTTTCATATCAGCATTTATCAAAAACTAATATGAGTTTTTATGCTGTTTTACTTATTCTTTTTAAGAATCTATTATTTAATCTAGAATTAAATATTTCAGGGTTATTTTAAAAAAATAATAAAATAGTGTCCTTGCATGAACTTGGATCCCACTGCCAAATCCTGTCGTTCGGTCTTCTTGTAAAATGCTCTGACAAATGATGCAACGGTTGAGGGATCAACATAAACATTTAAATGACTGATGAAACTTTATTATTAATAATGTAATACATATTCTTGTTAAAGCATATAGCGGGTCGACGGGGGGGTTGGGGGGCAGTATGTTCCGTTCAAGAGAGTTAGTAGGTTCATACAATACTCTAAACAGTATTTAACTATTTAAACTACAGCTATATTACTTATATTTTAAACTAATATTTAAAATATTTTAAACCATGCATTACTTTGCCTGGCTGTTTAAACAAACATTTATCTCACTTCATTTAGTTTAACTACAGAGTTAAACCTAAAATGTAAAAA
The DNA here is from genome assembly GCA_030014215.1 of Clariallabes teugelsi. Classification (NCBI taxonomy): domain Eukaryota; kingdom Metazoa; phylum Chordata; class Actinopteri; order Siluriformes; family Clariidae; genus Clariallabes; species Clariallabes teugelsi. Next base: position 27,715,657 of record JAQMYG010000037.1, read on the forward strand.
AAAAAACCTTTGATGCAAACTCAGATTACACTCACTGTAATATAATAGAATAACAACTTACTAAATAATTTTTAGAAACTGATCATGAAGAGGCTGTTAGGGAATCATTTGTATTTTTGTATGAACTATAATATAAGTGATAACAGTAAGTAACTTGTTTTGTGGATCATATTAAATGTAACTCCAAAGGCCTGTAAAGTCTCCCATGTACAGCAGATCTTTAATAAATAAAGAAATGTTATATTGTTGCCAAGCTGCTGTAGTGTTAAGAGATGGTATAGTGGAGGATCTGTTGCACGACTGTTGGACTGAAGCCATTCCCTGGCATCAACTACAACACGTACACAAACACGCACACACTCACACACACACACGACTTTGCAATTATTTTAACTACCCCCCCTATCCCCTCCCCCCCCTCTCTCTTTTCAGATGAATCGGCCCATCCAGGTGAAGCCAGCAGACAGCGAAGGACGGGGAGGTAATTAACCTTCTTTTACACACATGAACACACACACACACACACACACACACACACACACACACACACACACACACACAAACAAAAAAAGACATATATATATATATAGATATATATATATAGAGTGTGTGTGTGTGTGTGTGTGTGTGT
>JAQMYG010000037.1:27734984-27744984 GCA_030014215.1 Clariallabes teugelsi
CCAAGCTTGAGGAAACACAAAGGCTTTGTTTCATCGCAATCGGCTCTCGGGAGGAGAAGACATGCTACTTTGAAATTTCAATGGAAAACGCCCTTATATCATAAAAAATTGATTATCATTAGTTCATCTCAAAATTCAACAGATGGCGCTGTAAATTTTTAAATACCTGCTTATGAGTATGCAATTAAATTCCATGTGAATGAAATCAGGGGCACGTCTAGTTTATTATTAAAATGTTTCATGTCCAGAGCTTCTTCTTGCCTGTAGTATACTGTGTGTTCTTGATTCGCTGTCTTTGGTTCATTTTGTTTTGTCCTTTATTTCATTAAACTCCTGCACTCTGTGCATGCACCTCCATTATCTGACACCTAAGTTTAATGGATTAAACGTATATCTGTACCGAGGGTCGGTGGGATTTATTTTACAATTAAAGGAGTTCCTGACTGCAACAAACGTTGATAACCCCGGATCTATAATAACCACGCTCATTTTATCTGTTTCCCATTTTCATTAAAAGAAGGCCATTATATCTATATTACATCTTCTTTTTTTTTTTCTTTTTTTTTTAAATCGAACCTATTGTAGTAATTCCTGGTATACAGAATGATTACATTTCTATGTATGTAGATTACATTGAATTCCTATTTGATTGAATCTGCCTTTATGCAGATATGCGACATTCATGTTAATTGGATCCAAACCTTTGCAATAGGATCTAAAAACATTCAATTTGCAAAACTGTGCCTCAAATTGTTAGTTTAGATAGCTAATAAGGGGGAAAACAACAATGTTGGATCAGATTTCGCAGCAGACATCGAGGTATAACCAGGAATCGTGATTCATCAGTGAAAACAACAAACAAGAGAGCAGAATCAGGGTACATGTAAACACCCTTCTCTCTCTCTCTCTCTTTCTCTCTCTCAGTTAAATGACTCATGCCATGCCCTACAGCAGATTGTGCTATGTTTCTCCAAGCTCTCTGTTTCTCCACCTCATTCCACATCGCATAAGAGCTTTGATATCGTGCAGGAAACAAATGTTTTGTATAATACAATGAAATGCAGATACTTGGATTGTAACACCTTGAGCTTTGGAGAGGACGACACAGTGGCTTAGTGGTGACCATTGATGCCATGTGTGTGCATGGAGTTTGCAGGTTCTCCCCATGCTTGGTGGGTTTCCTCCAGGTACGTCGGTTTCCTCCCACATCCCAGGCTGATTGGCGTTCCCAAATTGCCTGAAGTCTGTGAATAAGTGTGTGTATATGTTGTTCCCTAGGTCTCCTGTGCTAGGCTCCAGGCCTCCTGCGACCCTGTACACAGGATAAGGCAGTATAGACGATAAGACAATGATGAGGTTTGGAGATTCAGTACTTGCAATAAGCTTGGTAGGTACTAGGACCAGAAGAAGAAAAAGGTCGTTCTTTACATTAGGGCCCTGAGATCATTTCCGGGAACACTTGATCCCAAAATCTGGTTAATTTTGATCAGTGTGAACGGAACTGTTCCGTGATCGGGAACTGTCTACTGGAAAAAGTGTTTTGAGAAAGATACATTGTATTGGGGCATGGATCGAATCAGACATGGAAGCCAATCATTCCTGAGAATGGAAACAGATGTTTAGACATGACATCATTAGTGCCTTCTGTCTCCTTGTTTATGCAGAGCCTACACAGCCAGTGCTGATAAAGTAGGAAGGCACATGAGAGTGTTTCTCTTGACATTTTTAATATCATGAAAAATATTAGGGATATTTATAACATTCATAATAATATACATTGCATGAAGCTTTATCGTTCTCTTCCTCTCTTGTGGTTAACAAAACAAGTAGGTGCATAATGACACCTATGCAAGCGAATGTACCCGAGAACAAAATAATGTAAACGCTGGTGAGAGAGGAGGTGACGAGGCGGCGAAATCGTTCCTGTAAACGTGCCTAATGTGTAAACGTCCTAAGAAGAACAAGAACATGTTTAAAGCTGTGATTGATGCGCCCAAGCACCACGGGTCCAGCGATGTCCTTTTCACAAGGCAGTACTGATATGTGGATGTTATTATGCCGTTTCACTGAACATAAACTTGAAACTTTGGGCCACATTCCATTGAAATCACAGTGAAATTCTCTTATATTTCATGCTTATTTGGTATGCTGACAATAATTGATCGTCTTGATATTGAAACACCATTTCTGCTTTGAAAATTCCTTCACAAATTTATCATCATGGATATCACCACATCATGCTTTCTAAATTTAATGGGAATTTGATCAAATGTCTAGAAGGTTGGCTGACTTCCTGTTTGGCAGAGTTGATTGTACTGATGTAATATTCAGCATCTCAGGGAAACTCATATGTCTATCAAATTTGATGCATACTCCTGTAATTGGATGTGGACTATTCCTGCCCATAAGAAATTTTACTCTGGCATAGTAGGCCGATGGTATTTTTAACAGTACCGTGGTACTTATTTGTTGATATAGTACATGTGTACTACACTATGGTACATAATACATAGATACTTTGGAAGAATGGTACACATACTATAATATGGTACATAGTTCTAACACGTTACAGGATAGAGGATACTGTCAATGGTATGTTATACATGTTATGGTACTGCCTGTACTAAGCCATACCAGTAGTATGTACACCGTATCTAATATGGTACAGTGTGTACAAACATACCATATTATATACTTGCTCAACGTTGGTTGCCACCAACTACCACATACTACCACGGTACCCACTGAAATGCCACAGTACCTTTGCTGGTACTCTATAAAGTCTTATGCTGCCTACCATGGTAATATCTAATGTACTCTAATGTAACTCTTCAAAGTTAATAAAGAGGGAATGAAGAATCCAGTAAGAAACTATAAATGGCTAAGCTTAATTTAATGAACAGTAAAAGCACATGTTTCTTGTATGGATTAGGACTTTGATTGAACAGCGATTGCATTTCGAGACAGCACGAATGCAAGATGCTGATGAAACTGAAATGCAATGGGACAACGAATTACTTTTCTTTATTTATAGAGCGTGCTTCTACTCAGGAGATTTTTTAAGAGCTCTGTGAACTGAGGTTTCTACTCTCACTCACTCGCTCATCATCTACTATATATCTACTGTATATTCTGGAGCATATTCCAGGAGACCTAGGGCACAAAGCAGGGTATACCCTGGACGGGGTGCCAATCCATCACAGGGCACATTTTGTGTTCCCATAATTTGGGAACCCAAATGCTATTAATTGCTATTAATTCCTGAACTAAAATACTTGGAGGATTTTAAGCTCCCGGTCGTATTTGCGATGCTGAACGTTATTGAGTAATCAGATGCAAATGTGAAAGAATGATCATACTGGACATTAAAAAAGTCATGTATTTCACAAAGATGAAATAAGTGGTGTATTTGAATTTAAATAGAACTTTTAAAAAATGTAAATAGAGCTGCTCTTTTTCACTCTTTTGTCACATGATGAAATTTCAAACGCATCACAGACTTTTGGCCACTTTGGGCACTTTACATATTTAAATTAGTTGAAATACATGATGCGTCGAAGCCCAAACCAGGAACTGCGTAGCTCTCATTCAGAAGATTTCTGCAAGAGTCTGTAGATTTCCCTAAAAAGTTTCAGGAACTTTGGTGGAAATGCCTATTTATATCACCTATCCTTGGCACTATTCTCCAGTGTATGTATCTAGTAGAACTTTAGCCTTGGGTTTGAACAAAGCTCAGAACTCAAGTTACACTTTTGTTTCTTAACTCTTTTCATCACCTTTCTGCCTGACAACCAAGTCTCTCCTGACAGCACTTGTCGCTAAGCATACACATTCTTCCAGAAATAATACATTTTTCAGAGGTTATACAGTATCTAGAGAGTCATGATGATAAGTGGTGTATGTTTCCCAGTTTCGCTGTTCTGCATGTATAAGCTGTGCGTGCACAATCAAACTCTTCAGGTTTCTTAGTCTAAACAAGTCTCCTTCTCTTTTGCTTTTACCGTTTCCTCATATAATCAAACATACAGAATCTTAGTCTCATAATAAACTAAAACGTCGTCCTGCTCTCTCTGTCTTTCTTTCTGTGTGTCTCTCAGAAGACCGGAAACTCTTTGTGGGAATGTTGGGGAAGCAGCAGAGCGAGGAGGATGTGCGCAGGCTTTTCGAGACGTTTGGCCAGATTGAAGAGTGCACCGTGCTCCGGGGGCCTGATGGGGCCAGTAAGGGTCAGCACCTACACACCTCCCTCTCTCTATCCCATTCACCCTCATCACTCTAAGGCTTGTACAGGCTCAGAGGCTTGTACAGTGGCCACTATGCATGATGGGTGCATTGCTTCATGTTCTTCCCTTCTTACCCTGACATGTCCATCGCTCTGGAATAGGCTCAATCTGGACTCATCAGACCACATGGCATGTTCCATTGCTCCAAAGTCATTTTTTTGTTGCTCCCTAGCAAATTGCAGCCTGTTTACTGATTGGTCTCATTAACAAGTGGTTTTCTTATGGCCACACACATGTTTAATCCCAATCCTGTGATTTCTCATCACACTGTGCATAAAAAATAGCTGTGATTTCTACTGCTGATTGATTGATTGATTTATTTTACTATGCAGCTTCACTAAGCATTTAAATCATCTCCGTACTTATATTTTTTTCTGATCACGAAGTTGGCAGTTCAGCACTATGCTTCCAGGTTTTCGTAATGTAGAGTTCTCAACCCAATTGCAATAATTTCAATTCAACACACAAATCTCCTGTTGCTTTCTTTGCTTGGTGCGGGTCAAAAATTTGATTCCTCTACAATGGTGGCATTTTTGGCCACATGTTCTTTTTTTTTTTTATCCTGATGCACCATATGCATAAAATAATTACATTCCACGGATATTCCCTAAAGACCTAAAGTAGTGCTTTGAGGATGAAAAAAAATGTTACACATTATATAAAAGGTGTTAATAAGACTGATCTGGTGCCAATAAATAAACCCTCAGGCATTTTTTTTAAATAGCAAAGCTTAAATACCTACAGAATTAAAGAAAACCTTTTTAATTTAAAACATTGTAAATCTGCTTGTGGATAATACCATTATCATCTGTCAACGAAATAAGAACTGGTTCCCTTTGGAGACTCTTTCGACAATGTGTTTAAGGATCTACGTTTAACTTTGGATTTCTGTAAACCTGCACTATTTCAGTAAAAGCACTTTGTAAAAATGAAACTGAACTGTTTTACCATGTATTCTCCCTTACTAATTACTTCCTGTTGGGCATTGGTGGCTGAGTGGTTGGTTTCTCACCCACCAAGAGAAAAGCCTGGGTTCATTTCCCACCCGGTGCCCAAACCCCGGCCACTGGATGCAGTGCCGGTCACAAGTTCGGATAAAATAGGAGGGTTGTGTCTGGAAGGGCATCCAGCGTAAACTTTGACCAAGTTCTGTGCGGATTAGACAGTCCACTGTGGTGACCCCGCGATGGGACAGCACTTCCTGCCGCTCTGGATTGTGTTGAATCTGGAGATAGGACATACCTGGACAAAGATCCAGGGTCCCTGCTTCAATCTCAAGTTCTGCATGTTCTTTAAAACTCCAGCAATGACCAGTTGGTGGACTGGCTATACTAATTGCTCTAGGATGTAAATATTCGGGCATGATACCCTATGATGTGATCCTCTCCAGTGTGCATTTCCACAGTATACCCCTTGTTCCCAGGATAAGCAACATGTATTATGTCAGCTCCCTGATGCCTTTTGTTTTCAGGCAGAAATGTTACATAAATTCTGTTTCATGCTGTTTCATGTGATGTGGTCTGTTAACAACACTTATGTTTAAATAAGCAGGAAATGGGACGAGAAAAGGAGATATGGCATTTTGCTTTGCTTGTAGTCTTGTTTTGGGCATCGTCTTTATATATTAGGCTTGTGATTTGGGATTTGAACATTCAGTGTGATTCCCACACAGTCTCACACGTTTTCCACCTAGAGCAATGACACAATCAATTATGTAGTCCTTTTACTGTTGGCCAGGAAGCATCAAGAAGCTTCTGAATTCATTCTACAGATGTTGTTTTGAAGGGACAAAGGGCAAGGTACTGTAGTGTAGGAGAGTCATGCTCCTCCATGGTCAAGGGTTCGAGTCCCACTTTTGGGTCTGTTCGCGTGGAGTGTGGCTACTATCTCCCACACTCCAAAGAAATACAGATTAGGCTAACTTCTCTGGTTTCGGCTGCTCCTGTTATCACAGCGGACAATTTGTCTCCATCCACCTCTGTCTACCACATCTTCTTTTGTCATTCCTGCATGTCCTCCTTCACCACATCAATAAACCAACTCTTGAGCCTTCTTTTTCTCCATCTCTAACATTCTCCTCCTAATCTGATCTCTCTATCTTTGTCCCCAAACCATCCTTTCCCTCTATTATCCTCATTCCTAATCCTGTTCATTGGCACCCCATTTAGGGTGTACCCTGCCTTGTGGCCCAAGTCCCTTTGCATGGACTCCAGGCTTCTCATAACTCTGCACTCGATAAGCGGTATAGGAAGTGAGTGAGTGAGAGATAGAGTAATGCATATACAGTATATCCGGGGTATAGAAAGAACCATTGGGAATAAATTTGTCATGTGTCCTACATATTTCAAATCCGTGTATTACAGAGGCGTTCAAGTCAAACTGGGAATTTTCCTCTCATATGTTCACTTATTCTACACAATCCAAAGACTTGAATCAAGACTTGAATGCACCCTGTATTACATATGTTGGAAATCCATATAGAAAATATAATGAGACGAAAAGAAAAATACCTCTTTGTTTTCCGCTTTCGGTGTGCTTCCAATGTGGTCCGTGCACATGGTCTGTGAATAAAACACACCTAAGAAGTGTTCGTTAAAAGTGCGCCCTTCCTCTTGCACCTTCGCCTCCTCTCCGCTCCGTTCAACCTATATGCGATCGGGCTCTCGCTGCTTCCCTCTCTCTCTTTCTCACACCTATTCAGTCTTTTCCTCTGCAGACGCCTGCCTCTCACACCTTCCTTCTCTCACCTTCCTCACACCTTCAGTTCTCCACTTTCTTAGTCCTACACACAATGCAAACACCTCCTACGCATTCTCTTCTTCCCTTCTCTCTATTCTACACCTGTAGAAAGGTTATGGATTTTTGATTTATTTTTGGTTGATTCGAGACTTCCTCTGTAATTACACCGTGGTGAGTTCCTGTAATAACACGACTGGCTTTTTGTCTTCTTGTTATTAGGATTACGCTGGGATAAAACCAATTCTTCTTGCATAGGTAACAAATAAAATTACAGGAAAATAATCCGTGATGGCGTGATGTGATCTGGGTGTATTTTATAGTAATATATATTGTAATATACACCTAGACTATAACACCCAGAATTGTTTTATTGCCCGACCACAATACTCATTGCTTGTACTGCTTTATCCTGTGTAAAAGGTCGCAGGAGGTGCCTATCCCAGGAGAGTTAGGGCACGAGGCAGGGTACACCCTGGAAAGGGACCCAATCAATCACTCACACACTACGGGGCAATTTGGGACGCCAATTAACCTAACCTGCATGTCTTTGGACTGTGGGAGGAAACCAGAGTACCTGGAGGAAACCCACCAAGCACAGGGACAACATGCACACGACATGCACACACACACACACACACACACACACACATACACACACACACACACACTAGGCAGAAATCGAACCTGGACCATGAAGGTGCAAGGCGACAGTGGTAACCACTACGCAACCGTGCCGCCCCCTTCCACAACGGTTTGCCAGTAATAAGAATGACATACTGTAGGGTTTTATTCTTATTTTTTTTCCATTTATAGTTACGTGTAATTTTGTGGAACATCCTGTTATCAATTACATCACCGTTATTCCCTCAGCAGCCTCTCAGTACTTTCGCTCTCTCTCGCTAAACCACAAACCACGGATTTCTCTTTGCACTAAACTTAAATGACCTCCCTCCTCAAGAACTGACACTGACTTCCACTGAAATCTTTTATTCATAAATGTTAAATTAACATTCAACATATGTCCTACAGAGCCCATACATAATCCAGTGCATAAACTTGGGCACAGCATCCAGCACAGTTGGGGTGATGCTTTCGGGGCTGTGTATAAATAAAAGCTCATTAGCACACTAACATTCACATTTTCCATCCAAATGGTATTGTGTGCAGGATTTTCGCTAATTGGGAAGGCCCCCCCCCCGCCCACCATCACCTTCTTTTAAGTATAACGCATGATTAAATTGTGTCAGTTTTGTAAAAGTGCACCCCCTCTTGGTAAATAATTTACACTGTTGCCATGTTATAAAAAGCTTCAGCTCACCCATGTTTCCTCCAGTGATTAATCAAGAACATATGTAGACGCTAAAATGTATTATTCACAATCAAGCATTACATTTATAGGTATTGTTCTGTGCATAGTGTACTGTAATGATGCTCCACCAGGAGAAAAAATATCTAGATACACTGGTTGAAAATAAACGTTTTTTGTCAGTGCTTGACGACCTAATCTTCAACAAAGCAAATTTTATGCAAGAGTAAATATTGTGTAAAAATTGTTATAGTAGAATTTATAACGTTGATAGATTTACATCATACACCCCCTTTCCAAGAAGGCACTTCTGCATCTAGTGCGGAGTTGGTGCTAAATTTCGAACCAGTTCTTTGTTTTCAAACAGCCAAAGCTGTTTGGCCGGTGCCCTCAGACAGAAAAACCCGGCTCCATGGCGGCACCAACACTTTGCTGGATCAGGGCCAGGGGGTGGGACTATCATGACCAACTAAAAGTTTGTGACTGCCATATTTAATAAAGTGACTCAATATGCCATGGGTAGATCAAGTGCTTTATAGTAACGATAAAACCAGGGGTGGCTCGGTGGCTTAGTGTTTAGCACTGTCGCCTTGCACCTCCATGGTCTGGGTTTAATTCCTGGCCAGGTTTAAGTCCCACCTCTGTGTGCATGTTCTCTCCGTGATTGGTGGGTTTCCTCCAGATACTCCAGTTTAGTCCCACAGTCCAAAGACATGCAGATTAGGCTAATTGACGTTCCCAAATTGATCACAGTGTGTGTACTGTATGTGTGTGTGCACTGCGACGGATTGGCAACCTTTCCTTGTTGTAGACTGGGATAGACTCCAGGCTCACCATGACCCTACTGTATATACAGGATTAAGCAGTATAGAGGATGAATGAGTGAATGAGTGATAAAGCCAGGAGAACTGCTTGCATAGCTGTTGAAGTTTGCCATTGATGTTGTTGTGCTTGCCTCTAACTTCTTTTGCTGCTAGCATTTTTTTTATTTTGCTACTATCATTGCCGCTAGTGCTAACATTGCTATGAAACAAGAGATGTACATGTATGTACAGTATACAGTGATGTAATGACGTGACTCTCTATCCCAAGAAAAGAAAAAGCCAATTCTTAGAAGTTCATTTCACTCAATACTGGTTCATTTTGGTGGAAAAAGAGCCATACAGGCGATCCTTGGCTTCAATAATTACAATAACATGTTTTTTGTGACCCTCACTCCCAATAGTCTCTAAAACTTTCTAGATCCAAAAAAGATCCACAGATTTCCCTACTTCAGCCATTGCTGGCAAGGTAAGGAATATAAGTCTCATATCAAACACAGCACACTGACTATAAAAACATGTGTTACGACTGTAATATCGCCATACCTCAGCCAAGACACTAAATAAACTAAATAGTGTAATAGTAAATAGATCTAGTGTACTGTAAGAATAACATTCGAGAAAGCATTTCACCTTAAATGTTCCCATTACTGTAACTAATAAAATGTAAAGGGAACACAAAATAGTTTCACTGTTTAGAACAGCTAAAAAGGGTAACAGCAATTAAAAACACTGTAGGTGTTACGAGTCCTGCAATAACCCTGCATGCACACACATGCACCCATCATCGGTGCTAACAAATGCTCTGATTCAGCTCTGATTACAGTCAACAATATACGAAAAAAAAAAAA
>JAQMYG010000037.1:27746236-27759625 GCA_030014215.1 Clariallabes teugelsi
TGTTAAAAAAATATTTTGGTCAATTTTTAATTTTGCCAGAATTTATCCCCATTTGCACCTGACTGATTTTCAAAGCCGTGACAATTAGTATATTTTTTGGTTATTTGTTCTTTTTAGTTTTTCACCAAGGTGTTTATTTAGTATGTGACAAACTCATCTCATCTTCACGGAGCTAATAAATGTGGAAAAACATGCAGTGTGTGTGTGTGCGTGTGTGTGTGTGTTCCAAATCCCTGTGGTCTTTAAAAATCTCATCGCAAATGATCTTGGCAGAGGCAGTACGAGCTTGGCTTCCAGGAACACCCCCCCCCCCCCCCCAACTCCTCCTCCTCTACTTTAAACCAGACCAAAACACTTTCCTTCTGTCACTCTATTGATATAAATTCATACGGCCTCTCCGAGTCTCTGCACCCTTTAAAAAAGGCCAAGAAGTTTAATATGCATGGCTCTCTTTTCTCCAGCGCTCCCTGAGGGACCGCGCGTAGAGTTCAGATGTAGCCGTAATAATAGAGATATGGCTTTTAGTTCCGTAATTATGATGTCCTATACACGTCGGCTATTCAAACAGAGCGAATTCATGCATGCATATTATTTTTCGCTGTGAATTCAAAAGGGAGCACGGAAACCTCACGGCTAAAAGCTGCCACAATTTTTATTTTTTACATTTTTTTTTTTTAGTTTCACACCACATGTCCCACCCCCCCTCCCCCTTCCCCCTTTGTACATTTTCTCCAGGCTGCACAAAGGCCTCGAATTTACTCTGTAATTTTCGAGTCCCTCATCACTTTCACTTCATTGAAGATTTGCGATTCTTCTCTCCTCTATTCTGTTGTATCTGGGTCAGGGAGAAAGTTGGTTGCGGAAAATGCTTTTGTGTGCTTTTTAATGTGCCGTGTTTGAAGAAAGTCAAAGTTTTGCTTGTGCAGTCGCTGCCTTGAGGATCGCTCGCTCATGTATTGACCACTGCGGGGTTTGTTGGGAGGATGTTTGCGCTGTACTAGTTCCTGCTGCTGCTTCTGCTGTGCAAATGAAAGACGGCGTCCGCTCGGGCTTTCTTTGCGCTCTAAAGGTTAAAGCCGTTTTTGTTCCCTCGAAACATTCAGAATGGCGCAACAGCACGAAGACGTTTTCATATCCATATGGAAGGCGGTGTTGGGTTTACATTACATTACATCGGGTTTATTTGAAAGAAATCAAACCATTTCCCACGCTCATCAGGGACCTTTCTTCAGGTCTAGCATAAATTCTTCAACGATCTTTTACTTTTTTTTTTTTTTTTAACTATTGTGGCTTTTTAAAGTTTTGTTGATCCAGTCCTTTTTTCCCCTTTACATTTTTCTCACCATCTCTTCCATATCATACAACAGCTCTGTTCTTTTATATCTTTTATATAAAAGAAATATTGTATTGTATTGATAGGAAACAAGTCGGGCATGATGTACAGTATCTGTAAAAGAAAAAAAAGTATCTATTTTTTTTTTTTTTTCCCCAAGTGAAGTTGAAGTTCTTGTCTTGGGGCAGGAAACAGGCAGACAGTGTTATAAGAGTTTTATCCATAAGCAATGGGGCAAAAATAGAAACCAACAGTGCATGACTAGACACATGTTTCTGTATCTGTATTGTTCAAGTGTATATAATGTCGAATCGTGTATAAATGAGTCCTGCAGGGTTGCCAGGTGTTCATCTAGGTTATACATATACGTAATGTAACTATTAAACCAAGCATTTGCTTTGATAGATAAATGATGAAGTGCAACACATTCCTGTACACCTACTGTATCTGATGATATACAAACACAACACTGCACAAAATGTCAGACAGTGGTGCTGATTTCGACTAATGGATTTTGAGTCATACACATGCTGTGCTAGGAAAAAGATCAACCACAGGTTATTGTTATGTGGTCTGATGCAGTTGGTATTTTTGCAGTCATAATGTCCTGAAATCATCTTATAATACAGCAGTAATATAATACAGCCAACAAGTATTCTCACTCACTCGCGGGAAGCCTGGAGCCTAACCCAGGAGCATGGGGTACACTCTTATCAATTAATTGAAGGGCACACACACACACACACACATGACAATTAGCCTAACCTGCATGTTGTTGGACTGTGGGAGACCAGAGTACCTGTAGGAAACCCATCAAGCACAAGGAGAACATGTAAACTCCATGCACACAGAGGCAGGAATCGAACCTGGCTGGGACTCGAACCCGGACCCTGGAGGTGCGAGGCGACAGTGCTAACCACTACGCCACCGTGCCACCTCCAACAAATATTATTTAATTAAAATAAAGAATGGCACACTATCCTTTTTATTAGTTCATAGTTACAATAATGCAGAAAGTCTATGAAACTGGTTAGCACATGGTATTGCTTATCTATTTTTATTTACTGTAAATACCCAAGTTATCAAATGCTTTAAACGATTATCAAAACCGAAAAGTACAAAAAGAAAAGAAGCTGAATTATATCACATGAAAGATATACGATAAGTGACAAAACAGAGATAACAGTATGACGACAGTATACAGTATATGAGGGGTGTTCAAGTCAAACCGGGACCCACTGCAGTCGTTCCTGTGAACATTCACCGGAACAGCTGATCCTTGAAAATCGATGGATAAGACACAATCATTCACAACACCACTTGCACGGTAAATAAACTCGGCTGGGAGTTAATGCCACACCCCCTGTACAGTCCTGACCTCGGTCCAAGCCATGTCCACATTTTTGTTCCATTAAGGGAGTTCCTGGGAGGCCAGTGTTTCAAACATGAAGAAGACAATCTGAGAAAACCTTCTATCTTGATGGTATCTGAGCACTAGTGAAACACTGGGATGAGTTCATTAGTGTAGCTGAGGATGATATAGAGAATTAAAGGGAGTTTTTACTCTCATAACTGTGTTCTGTTATTCTGTATGATGAAAAGTCCTGCTTTGACTTGAACGCCCCTCATATAATCAAACAGGAATGTATGTGATTCTGAACACTTAATTTCTTTAGAGGCTGGTTTATATTTAATATAACACATTGTCAATATGAGCACACACACACACACACACACACACACACACACACACACACACGCAGAAAGTATTCATCTCATTCTAGAGATGACCCTTAAGAAGATACTGAGCCATTTCAATGGGAACGTAAATATTCATTTGTATATTCACGAGCTAAAAGCTGGAATATGTTGTGCGTGTTGTGCATGTGTGTGTGTGTGTGTGTGTGTGTGTGTGTGCGTGTATGAGAGAGAGAGAAAGAGAGTGTGTGTTTCCTGCATTGTAGCTCTCCTGGGTGAAGCTATCAACAGCAGTAATTTGAGTGAATCATTGTTTTGCTGCCTGTGGGTTCAACATGATGAATATGTCGTATATGAACAAATCTAATTGGGTTTCTGAGCAGCCGTTTAAAGAGGCACCGGCAGTGAGGACAAACCGTAAAGCTCTACATTTTTACTCATTTCCGGAAAAGCCTGAGTAGGTGAACGCGTTCTTAGTCGCGAAAAACGGAAAAAAAAATAGCCTGGCGACCTGAAATAATGTATGTGGCCGTGATTTTGTATGAAAAAAAGCTTAAAGGATTTAATGTAGTTTTAAGTCAGAATGAATCTTTTGCCATGTGCTGTTTTATCAAAGTTTTTTTTTTCCGACAATAGAAGCTCTGACAGTCGTTGTTTATGCTGAAGAGTGTACAGAGGTAAAGCTTTAACTTGCCAGAGGTAAAGACTTTAACAAAGAAGTTATAATAATAATAATAATAATAATAATAATAATAATAATTAGTAGTAGTAATAGTAGTATTTGGGTTTTTGGCATGGTGGTTTAGTGGTCAGCACTGTCTCCTTGCACCACAAGGTTCCAGGTTCGATTCCTACCTCTATGTGGTGCTTTGTTGGGTTTCCTCCGGTTTCCTCCTACAATCCAAATACATGCAGATTGGGCTAATGGGCGTTCCCAAATTGCCCGTAGTGTGTGTGAATGAGTGTGTATGCGTGTGTGCCCTGCGATACATTGGAACCCTGTCCATACTACAGGGTGTACCCTGCCTTGTGCCCTACTGTAAGTCTCCTGGGATAGGCTCCATGCCCCTCATGACCCGGTATACAGAATAAAAACGGTGCCATTGCAGGGCACATATACACACTTTCACTCATTGACCCACTTTGGGCAATTTCAAAATACCAGTTAACCTAATCTGTATGTCTTTGGACTGTGGGAGGAAACCAGAGTACCTGGAAGAAACCCAGCAAGCACTGGGAGAACTCCATGCACTCTCTAAGCCACCGTGCGGCCCATGTATATAATAATAATAATAATAATAATAATAATAATAATAAATGATATAAGAAAAATAACCAACACTTCATATCGCTAAGTAATTTATCATGTTCATATAACATCACCCCCCCGCCCTCCCCCCATTGTTGTGTTTTATTTCTTACAAATAGTACCCTTCGGCATTGTTCAAAAATATCCCCCCCGAGCCGAGCCTGTAGTGAATAAGAGTAAACAGCCTGAATAACCAAACTGACACATTGATCAGCTCCGTCTGAGTAACTCAATCTGAACCAATCCTGCGTGGTTCTTTAATATACGACCCCAATGCTGTTTGCTCCTCAATCAGATACGAGGCAAAATGAGATAAACAGCAAAGCCGCGTGATGCAAAGTATATTCGCGCTAGGTGCGCTAATGTACATCCCGCCGAAAATTCCAATGGCGGGCCTTCGAGAGGGATTATACTGCTGCGATTCTGTCATCATAATCTCTCTCTTATAAAAGACTGCACACAGATCACCGTGTGTAAATATGAAACATATTAATAATCACAAACAAGGCTCTCAAGGGGGAGAAGCAGTCTAGGGTCTATCTGGTGTGCGTACGTGTGTGTGTGTGTGTGTGTGTGTGTGGAGAGAGAGAGAGAGATTAGTAGAAGGACGTGTTGCTCCATGCAGCTAATGCATTCAGCACAATTATACTGATTTATTCAGCGCGCCGCACCCCGCACACACGAATGACAGAATACATTAACAAAGCAGATAACATGAAAACAATGGTAATGAGTGTGTTTGCCCTCTTCAAGACCCGGTCTCTCTCTCTCTCTCTCTCTCTCTCTCTCTCTCTCTCTCTCGGTGCAGGCTGTGCCTTTGTCAAGTTTTCCAGCCATGCAGAAGCGCAGGCAGCCATCAACAGCCTGCACGGTGGCCAGACCATGCCGGTGAGTGTTTACACACACACACACACACACACACACACACACACACACACACACACACATTGCTAAATATACAATGAGATATTGGGTTTTGATCTTCAAGATGCACAAAGTAAACTGTGATAGAAAATTCTCTTTCTGCCCTCTCTCTCTCTCTCTCTCTCTCTCTCTCTCTCTCTCTCTCTATGCCTAATTGGGTTTCACTGATGATTCTGCACTTCTCTACCTGGCATGTAAAAGGCCAATGTGAACGATGCCTTCGTTTAAAACCATGCATGAGTTACAAATGCAATTAGCTGCTCACATATTACCGGACAAATTGCCACATCATAAATATTCACAAGTCATTTTACTGTTTATCACCGAGTCGATAATGACTTCATTCTACATAACATAAGCCAGATTTTCAGTTAAAATGTTTAACTAAATTCTAATTCTAAAGCAAATTTAAAGCAAAGTAGACAAAGACAATTCAATCCTGATGATCAGCAACTGAATTATAACATGCTCATATTGTACATAAAGGAAGGACAAGAAAAATGAACACTCCAGAAGTGTGTACCTTTGGGTCGCTCCAAGTGTAATGAAGTGAAGGGTATTATATATACAAACACGATGGCCACTAGTTGGTCTATTAATTAAAAAAATCTTTTATGTCGTATGTCGTATGTCGTATATCGTTTACGTTTATGAAATGTTGAAAATGTTCATCGATTACCAAGTTGTTTATTAGAATAAAATGCTGGATTTTCTCATATGTTTTCATTAAGCTCAGAAATGTGAATTAAAGTCCCACATATTATCGCACTTGCTCCCGTCTTTATGGTGGCACTGGAAAGACTTAATTAAAAATAAACCTCAATTGAAATGAAAAATAGTAAAGCTTGGAAAAACTAAGCTTCCTGTAAAAATAAAGTCAATTAGTAAGAAATTAATCTGAAAAAAGGGTAATATTTAAATAGACAATTAATTTAAAGTAAATCAAAAGTTATTAAAAACCATGCATAAATAAAAACAATAAACATTAAAAGAGCTTAACATAAAAATTTACTAACTAAATAAATAAATTAACCACTAATGTGAAATTATTTAAAATAGTTAGCTTTAAAGTAAACATCAACATAAAAATGGCAACCTTTAAACGAATAGTAAATTTAAAATAAAAATTGCTAACATTTTTAAAATATTAAGCTAAAAAAATGGAAAACAATCGAAGAAAACCATAAATTAAATTAAGTTAAAAGTTAAAAGTTAAAAGTTTTTTTTAAGATAAAACTTAAAAAAAAAAAAAAAAAACCTAGATGTTGAACTGCCTGATATGAAAACAGTCAATTATAAAATGAAATTATAAAACACTTAATTTAAAATCAAAACTGTGAGACGTCATCTTTAAATTAAAAGAGAAGTGAAAGTTGCCTTTAACTGTATATAAAAAAAGGATTGGAATTTTGTTGAAATGCTCTTTTAAAGACAGTCGAAATACATGTTTCATCTCTTTGTCTTAATTACTAGCAGATGACTGTATATTAGCTAACTAGAAGAGTTACCACAATGTAAAAGCAAAGGTTTAAGGGGAAACAACGTAATCATCAATATCAGCATTTACCGCAGATGTGCCAGTACCTTAGAGAGAAAATACTTTGCATATTTACAAACATAATATAGTGACAGCTAGCATAAACTGCTACCTGCATGAACAGATTACATCGCATTACATATTTTTACTGCTATTCATATTTAATCTTCTTGTAAGCATGGTGAAAACAATACGAGGTGGCATCAAAAAATTTAGATTAGTTTTGTAACACGCCAACAGTTTGCAGCACAAGGCTGCACACACAGTCACAGGGAGCACCGACCTTCATAAGTCAGTGTGCTAAAAGACATCATCATGTGTACATCGGGAGCTGTGCAACTAGTGCTATTCTGTCCACATGCACTACCACATCTGTTATATCATCATGAACAGCAAGTTAGAACAAAGAAGAAGAGAATGTGAAACAGAGACATTTGAAATGATTTGGCAAGTTCACAGCCAAATCATTTGCGACGAGTCGTTTGAGGTGTTTTGAGTGGCACATGTTCCACGAGTGGAAGACGACGAACTTCACTGGAAGGCGACAAGAGATCAGGAAGACCTTCAACGAGCTCATCCCCCAAAAATGTCAAACTTGTGCAACTTGTGCATGATGATTATCGCAAAATAATCCACATCATTGCTGTCAGTGTGTCATACAGAACATTCCAGGCAATCCTCACGTGTGATGTGTACATGCACCTTGTCGCTGCAAAGTTTGTCCCCAGGCTGCTGAAACTTGGGTGTATGGTTATGACCCTGAGATGGAGCAACAGTCTTCACAGTAGAGGAGCCCATCATCTCCACGACTGAAAAAGGCAAAGCAGGTCTGCAGCTCGACCAAGTGCACGCTCATTGTGGCTTTGTGCATCCAGAATTCGTCCCCTTGATTCTTGATTCTTTTTGATACCCCCTCGTACCATACACATTTAATGTTCATAGCATTACTGTAATTTTTTTTTAATACTAATCAAACACATACTGTAACTGGCATCACTGTCAAAGTTAGCATTGCTAAGTTAATTTTTAAACCAGTTATACCTTGTAAACCTGTGTTAATTTCAGGACCAGTAATGTGTATGCTTTGGATGTGGCTATAGATACTGCCAGATGAACTGAACAATATTGATCAGCAACTATACCCCAGTTCTACTGTGACAGGATCATGGACACCCAAGTCTCACCTTGAAAACCAAAGGCCAGCCTGTTTGGTCCAATCCAACAGAATAGCCAATGCAGCACAAACCGCTGAAAAAAGTCAATTTTTAGCATGAGAGAGAGGCATCAGAACACCCACTGCCAACTTCCTGGTGCCATACACCATGGCACACTCCCAGAGGTCAAGTGCAGCCACACCTCCAGGGGCCTGAGCTGCCCAGGTGGCCAACAGGGAACCCTTTAATATTACGGCTGATTGGTGAATGTTTGCTGATGATATATTTAGCAATTAAAATGTATTTAAAAGTGGTGCATGGATTGTCAAAAAAATCTCCACAAGCTATAATTTGCAATTCATAATTTTACTATATGCTTTACACAAGGTCGTGGCAAATCTATTCTGCCTCTGGAATATGTTGTGTTTCTCCTCTGTGACATATGGACCGAGTTACAAACCGAGAATGAATCTAAAGCCATCCAGGCTCTCGTTAATAATCCATGTCATCTATACCCCATCTCTAGCTCCACACCTGTTCCCTTCACAGCCAGTCCAATTCCGAATTAGATTAATAGACAAGATGGTCATGAGTACTCAACCAAGCCATTGGGACCGCTGGGAATATTATTCATTTGCTCAGTATCTCTGCCACATGTTGTCAACAACGCAACAATGGCTAAACAAAATGGTGAGAGCGAAGAGAGAGCGGGGAATTTGTCCATGATGAGAGGATGATAAGAACGGGTACGGTGCCAGCTGCAGGACTGGTCTTAGCCAGCGCTGGCACATGAGCATCTGGCATGCGTATTAGCGTACGCAAATATCACCTGGCCACAAATACATTTGGCCATAATGAAAGGATTTAATGGAACAGAAAGAGCAGATGCAGACACAGAAGGGCACAGGGGATGGAGCAAATCAGGACTGGAGTCATCACTGAGTGCTGACTGAACAAGCTGGGTGTTGGCTTTCAGTTTCATCATCCATTGAGTTCTACACGGAAAGTTCTACAAGTGTGGTTTAACTCTAAAAACGTCTGGAGCTTTCAGAGTCAAGGGTTGCGTTCAAAATTTTTACGACAACTTTAAAAGTTTCTGTTCTATAGAGTTGAGATCCGATGCTGAGTAGGTCCGAACTGACTCTTGGTTAGTCTGTAAGTATACTGTAATGTAAGTATAAAGTCTTATGCTGGACATACAGTACGAAATACTACACAATTTCTGCCCTGATTTGGGCACCAGATTGAAAACCACTTATGTAGTGAGGCCGAGTCAGGGAAATTCTCAGTAATAAATCTCAATCGGTGTATGTGTGTGTACATCTGCAACACTTAGCAGAAACTAAATTGTGCAACAACTCAAAAGAGAGTCTCGCTGTCATCAGTCTCTTGTGTGACCAGGTGAGGGCAAAATGATTCCCAGTGACCCACCATAAAAAAGCACCACTGTAATTTCTTTCAACAACAATACTGTCCCAGCCATCACTTCTTCATATTTTGCTTCATGAGGAATAGTGCTCCAGGATTCCTGAAGGACTTTTTTGGTTCTCATTTTTGGCAGTTTTTTTGCCTCTAGTCAGGTACAGTTCCTGTACCTGAGCAGTTTCAGAAGAATGTTTTGTTTTTAAGCCAGACTGTGACCTATGAATCATTCAAGCATAAAAAAACATCTAACATAAGGAATAAGCCAGCAAAACCCCAGGTGCAGATGAGGTGAGATGATGAGGCCAGTGATTAGTATACTGGTGATGTTGAATGCTGAATGGCTGGAACAGATGAGAGGGGAAATGAGGTTGGTGCTGAAGTTGTTACATAAATAACTAATCTTTTAAAATTGTGTATTTAGGCACGTTGCTGTCTGTCACGGTAAAACATTTGTTCCCATATTTTAAAATTTACACTTTTCTTTTAATTAATTTTATATGAAGAAGTGAGGAAAGGCTCAAAGACGTTAGTACAGTATTGTTTACTCTATACCAGTTCTCTTTGCAGAATAGACAATCCTTGCCTCCTCAACCTCTTCTGCCTTCTCATGTAATTTCTCTTTTTCTCTTGTTTCCTTACATAGTGCATAGTCAACCCCTATGGCCAGTTGCCAAGGCAATTTTTGAGAGATTTCTGCCAGTTAAAGTTTGTGTATTGTGTAAGCTTTGTCTACTATCACTCATGCACTTTAATCAGGATTTTGTTTGTGAGATTGTTTACTTGGCTTTTGCTTACTTCTAAAACAGCCCTAGAACATCTGGAGGTTGATTCATGTCAACTGGACTCTTTTCTTGTTCAGAAGATACGTTTCAATCTAGTAGCTTTTTAGTCTCACTTGGATGAGTAGTGAAATGTACTGTATCTACTGAACAAGAAAGAAATCCAGTTGACATGACTCAACTTCCAGATAACCTCACCTGGATGACTGAGAATCTTCACATGGATCAGGTTGAGAATCCCAGTGGTTTTGCTTTATTCCATGTATATATCATGTACTTAATATGACATGGTGATTCAGCAGTATACTGTATATAGTTCAGATCTGGGATTGGAGGTTTAAACCTCGCCACTGGTTTGTCTTCTATACATTATAGTACAGTGAAATTATTTTCTTCGCTTGTTAGGAAGCTGGGTCAGAGTGCAGGGTCAGACAGGATTGCTTGCTCAAGGACTCTAAAGTGGCAACTTTGTAGAGCTGTGCCTTAAATCAATGACCATCTATCGGTAACCCAGAGCATTAACCCCCTGAGCTTCAACTGCCCCAACATGCATGTTCTACTTATGCTTTATGGGTTTCCACTGGGTATCACAGTTGGTTGATTAGCGTTTCCAAATTGCCTATAGCGTATGACTGACCATGTACTGACAGTATTAATGGTGTAGTGGTTAGCACTCTACCACACACCTCAAGGGTTGAGGTTTGATTCCTGCCTCAGCTCTGCTTGGTGGGTTCCCTCTGGGTATTTCAGTGCAAAGACATACCGTACAGGTTAGGCTAATTGGTGTTTCCAAATTGCCCATCGTGTGTGAGTGAGTGAGTGAGAGTGATGGATTTGCATCCCGTCCGGTATGCACCCTGGGTGTACCATGGACAGAGATAGGCTGCAGGCTTCCCATGACCCATGATGGGTGGTATAGAGATGAGAAAGTAAAAGTGGGGTGGCACCCCATCCTGGGTGTACCCCGCCTTGTGCCCTGAGCTC
Organism: Clariallabes teugelsi; assembly: GCA_030014215.1. Classification (NCBI taxonomy): domain Eukaryota; kingdom Metazoa; phylum Chordata; class Actinopteri; order Siluriformes; family Clariidae; genus Clariallabes; species Clariallabes teugelsi. Next base: position 27,757,380 of record JAQMYG010000037.1, read on the forward strand.
TCCGGTAAAGGTTCTAGGTCACGCAGGATAAGCGGTAAGGAAAATGACCAAATGAATCAGATATTAGCTTATTTAGTTGCATCCACATCACTTTAACACACTATAGACTGTGCAAAACAAAAAGAACCAGCAGCTTGTGAAGAGCAGTTATGAGTTCTCTGACAGCAGAACGAAAAAAAAGTGGCTTGTTTCAGTCACCAGGAGACTGCAACTTTTGCCAGAGGGAAGGAGCTGAAATATAAAATGTGCTGGTGTGAGAGGGTTCAGAGTACATTTTTAAAGCTGTGATGTATTTGATGTACAGAGATTGCGCTGATGGAAGATCATGCCTGACTGTTTTTCTCCACAATCTGTTGACGTTTGCTCTTAGTGTGTGAGTCAGTATTGCTGTACCAGACAGTGACGGAGAATGTCAGGATGCTTTGAATGATTGCGAAGTAGAACTGTATCAGCAGCAGTCTCTTTAATCTGTATCTCTTCAGTTTCCTCTGTAGTTTCTCTGCTGGAACTTTTTGATGAGGATGATGGTGATATTTAGGTCACACTAAGGCAAGCTGCTGATGTGCGTGCTCAGGAATTATGAGCTGATTCTAACAGGAAATTCTTATATAATCTGCCCGGTTTTGGAGAATGTGGTCATTGTCCTCGCACCGTGTCAAGGATCGGGCCACCTCCGACCTCAGAGTAGGATGACACATCATGGACATCTCTGCCTGAAATTTATTAGCCAAAAAGTGTTGAAATGTAGAGAGAATTTTCGAGTGTTCAGTGCATGCAGGTGGTATGTCTGTGGGAGGCGTCTGGCCCACGGGCAGCGGTTATGAGAGATTGTGTTGACGTGCATCACTGAAGTGATGACAGGCACCATTGAGACCCGATGTGACGGTAAAAATATCACAAGCCATATTGCAGTATGTTTTAAGCTCTCACACTGCACGGCACTACTCTTGCATAAATTATTGGCATCCCCTGTCTTACTGCAAATAATTTCAGCTCGTTGGAATGTGTGCAAATTAGTTTCGCTTCCGAACGGGTTGTTAGGAGCGCTGTATTAATCTGCATGAATTCCACAGTGAAGAAAATTCTCGAGATAAATAAAACAGCAAGAACAAACAAAGGCCAAGGAGTATTGTGAAAGCGGTGCATTTAATAAAGCAGGGGTTATTTCAGGCTGAAATGATTTAATGCTATAAATAGGGTTTTTTGTTGCATGATATTTACATGTTTTATTCCAAAATATTCAGTCATTCATCTTCAGTAATTGCTTCTTCCTGGTCTCCAGGCAGGAATACACCCTGCACAGGACGCTAGGGTATAAAAATTTACCATATTGAAGTTTAAAAGTTTAAAAGACTGATTGTTTTCGGAGACAAAAATCAAAGTTTCATGGGTCTGAATTCAAATTATAATCATATTTCCGTAAAAGCACAAATTCTACACAGGTGGGAGTACCTCAATATGTTTTTACAAAAGAGATAACTTTATTATTACTATTATTACATATTGATCTTAAGCAAATAGCATAGAGATAGAGGTAGGTGGGGATAAAATACGTTGTGCAGAACATGACATACACTTGACATAGTGTGACATATGTAAAGTGTTTAGCAGCGTAAGGGCAGAACACGAGGGTGAGGAAAAAAATTATTCTTTATGAAACACAGAAAAAATTGCAGTGGTTAGGGGAAGTTGCTCATTGAGGATCAGTTGAGAAGGAATAGCAGCAGCCAGTCTTGGGTAGTCGACGGGCATGGGCAGGAGGAGGCAGCAAGGCTGAGGCCAAGTCCCCTTCTTGGACAGTTGTTCCAGGCTGAAGGCTTCCTTGCATCTGTAAAAGAGAGGGCAGAAAAGAAGGACTGTGAGTCATGAATTCAGCACTTTTCATCACCTGTCTGGTGTTGGTTCTTCCTTTTTGTGTGACACTGGAATTTGCGGTGCTTTACTGTCTTCAGCCACAGTGAGTTCTCGCCCCTTCTGTCTATGAGGTGGAGCTGTCCATGGTGCTGAATACATGTTTCAACTTTTATTTTCATATGCACAGTAAAGAAACATGTTCAACGCGTACAATTAAATTCTTTCTCTACTGTTCCCCAACTGTGCCACTAAAAAGTAAAAATAGACATAAAATAGAATAAAATGAAATAATTGGTTAAGTGTGAGGGTGACAGATAGTAAGAGGTGCTGGCTCTAGGCTGGCCTTCACACATACATGTGACATAGAACATAAACTTGTGTGAGAACAGTGA
>JAQMYG010000037.1:27759725-27773447 GCA_030014215.1 Clariallabes teugelsi
AGAAAGCTTACAATATCAGCAAACAACTCTTTTCCAAACACCATCATCACTGAAGTGATATCTTGTTGCTACCATGGTCAGTGGCGGGCAAAATGCACAAATCCTGTATACATTCAGTCATTTTCCACAACGCGGGTTGTGGGAGGCCTGGAGCTTATTCCAGGGGACTCTGGGCACTAGGTGGATTGGCACCTTGGACAGGGCGCACACACTCGTTCACACCCTACAGGGAATTTGGGAATGCTAATTGACCCAATCTGTGAGTCTTTGGACTGTGGGAGGAGACTGGAGTACCCGGAGGAAACCCACCAAGCGCAGGGAGAGCATGCAAACTCCATGCAAAAAGATCTACGGAGAGGTACAAAGCTACAGTGCCGCCAACGCAAATTCTGTACTTGAGGAAAATTTGAGACTGTCTACGGTAAAAAGTAGAAGTCCCCCATTTACAATACTGTATGTACTTGAGTAAAAGTACAAAAGTACACACCTTCAAATTTACTTAAGGATTAAAAGTACAGGGTTTTGTATTAGCTCACAATAGCTGTGTTATCTTCATCACTGACCTGATTTCAAACACCAGTTATGTTATTAGGTGTGTCTTGAAGGAAAGGCAAGTCATAGTCAACAGGTACCGGAATTCCTGCTTCAAATTCTACACACCACTTTGGTTTTGTAAAGTAACGCCATGAGGAAATGTAGTGAAGTAAAAGTACAGGTATTGTCTGTACAATGGAGTGGAATAAAAGTAAAATGTATTCTCAAATGCAGCTACTCACGTAAAGTTGAAAAACATAAAATATGTACTTAAGTACAGTAACAAAGTAAATTTATTTAGTTACTGTACCTTCCACTCCTTACCATGATAACAGGCTAGCACAAGCGCTCACGGAGTATATGATCGATGCAAGTTTCAGTCAACACAGCAAGGTATTTAAACCTGTAATTATATAAGCATTATTCTAGAAATGTTGCCAAATTATGTCTAAATTACTTTATACACATTACTAACTAAGTGCTCTCTTTTTGTCAAAATCGCATTTGCTGTTTAATAATCTGTGCACTGGAACTGTCTATGTCTCTGGAGTTGTTTTCTTGTAGCAAGAAAAAAAGTGAAATGACTTTATTTTTAGGAGCGCCATTAAGGTAAAACTCGAAGTTAAAAATCGAATAATGCTGGAAATATGAGACAAATATTTCAGTTGAATCCATTATTTTTGCCCTTCTGTAACACCTCTGCTATCAGATTAAAACCCAGACTTCTGTGTGTGTGTGTGTGTGTGTGTGTGTGTGTGTGTGTGTGTGTGTGTGTGTGTGTGTTCATTTCTGGGTGCACGTGTGTTGCTTTTTATAAGCGACAGTGACTGATGTTTATGCTACCAGTCCATGAATAAACAATTTTTTCAGTCCTGCTGTAAAATATAGCCATGAATAAATCTCATATCCTGCGATGTAGCTGGTTTGAACTCCGCTGTGACAGATTAAGTGTTTCGTCCTATTTGAGAAAAGTGGAGAAAGCTTTTTATTTATATTTGTCACGACAGTCAGCGTCATGTTGGCGTAGAGCGAGAGTAAGCGACGTCAAATAACTAAGCGCACCTTGAAAGAAGACCTCTCTCTTTTTCTTTCTTTCTTCCTTTTTTTTTTTTTTAATTCCTCACTGAAGCAAGCGATGTGACAGAACGTCGGCGGCGTGTCTTCTTTTCTAACCCCGATCTAATCCTTCAATTATACTTTGAGTTATTGTTTTGTTCCTCTTCCTCTTCTTTACATCTCTCTGGCCCATGCAAAATCCAATATCGGTGCTCATCACGAGTGTGGCGTGTTCTCTTCGAAATGGGATTAGTTTCTTGAACTCGTGACAAATGCCTCGGTCGGACCTGCCAGAAATGACGGCTCCCCGTTGCAGCTTATCAAATTCGCCGAATTCATTTTTCGATCAGGACGGGGGAGACAGCCCCGGCAGTGATTATTGTGTTTGTTTGTGAGGATATGGCTTTCAGTCGGGGAAAGGGTGAATAACGTGTCACTTTTCTTCCTGCTGTGAACGCGTGACGCCTGCTGCCACGTCACCACGTCGCGGCGTCGCCACATCATCCGTGTCTCCGTGACCGAGCAGGAATTTAGTTTCTGCCTCGACCTTTATGTGAACAAACATGAGCTTCTCGTTTCATTATCTCTTAAGACATATATGATATGATATGATATGATATGATATGGTAAGAAGTATATTTACAGTATGTATGATTTTAAACATTAATACTTCACCATGTGACACGTCGATACACAGTTAATATAATTCCATTTTTATCTTTCTCTCTCCACGTCTGTCATAATATTGCACATATTCTTGAGACGTATTCTCATTTGTCTTTGTCCTCTTTCTCTCTCTGTCCACCTCTCATTTCTTCTGTCTCTCTTGAGCTCTTCCTGCCTTTCACCTTCCTTTATTCACCGTCTTTTATTCATTTTGTTTGTCATCTTTTTGCTTTAATTCTTGCTCAGTTTCTCTGTGCCTTGCTCTTTGTTTCACCTTCTCTACAGACCTGTCAATCTGCGGCTCTTTTACTTTCTTTCTGTCTGTCTTTCATTCGGTCTCATTCACCGTCCTTCTCTATCTGTCACTCTGTCTTCCTTTTTGTCTCGTTCTTTAGATCATTATGTTACTGTCTTTATATCTCATGTCTCTTTTTCTCTTTTTTTTTTTGGTATTTTTTTTTCTTCCGTTGTCTTTCAGTATGTCTCTCTCTCTCTCTCTCTCTCTCTCTCTCTCTCTCTTTCTCTCTCTCTCTCTTTCTCTCACTGTCTGTCTTACTTTTACTCTATTTCTCTTTCTGACTCTTTTTCTACCTTTCCTTCAAGCTTGTCTGTCTATCTATTCTTTTTTACTCAATCTCTCTCACTGTGTCTGTCTCAGTCGCAGATGTCTCTCCCTCTGTCTAGCCTTTTCTCTGTTTGTCTTTATTGCTGTATCTCAATCACTCTTTCCCTGTATCTCCGTCCAACTATCGTTCACATTTCTCTCTTTTTAATTGTCCATGTCCTCTTTGTCTCTCTTTGCCTGTCTATCACTCTTCTGTCCTCTGTTCTCTCATTTTGTCTTTATCTCTTTGTCTCTTTCTTCCGTCTCTGTCTTTCTTTATATTCCCTTTTTCGCTTAGAGTCTCACTTTCTATGTATATGTCACGTATGTAGTGTGTGTGTCGGCGTGAGTGTGGCATCACTGCAGGAGGCGAGCTGACAGTTCGATAATAATAAGGTTTAATATAAGTCACACAAGCATCAAGTGAAACAAAAACATAAGCTCTCTCTGAGCTACTAGAAAACACTTTAACAAACTCTACTTAAATAAACCTAACACCAACACAAACCCTACGACGATTAATGAAACACAAACTAGAAATTATAACCAGGCTATTTATAGTCTTCTTAATTAGCTTCCTTGGTTCAGGTGCCGGTACACGTCACCTGACCAAGGTGCATCCTGGGAACTGAAGTTTAACCTAGAACTGAACAGAAAACAAACTACAAACTAAAACGAACAAATGGGCGCTTCGGCGCCCTCTAGGGGACAACCCTGACAGTATAGTTCTCTTCATCTCACTCTCTCGTTTTCTTTCTTCATGTCTCTTTGTCTCTATCAATTTCACTCCCTACCTCCTTCTATCTTTTTCTTCCTCTTTCTGTCTCTGTCTCTAATTCTGGCTCACGCCGCCTGGATGCGAGCCATGTCCCCGCTCTGGCTGTGTGCCAACCTCGATGCATTCTTCACGAGATGATAAATAAATAAGTGGACACGCAGATACACCAAGCGTGAATGTGATCTAAATGCCAGACCTCCCTGCTACAGGAGAGAGAAAAAATGATAGCGACGGTTAGAGGAAGTAGCAGAAGGTGTAGGAAAGAGAGATGGAGAGGAAAAACTCCAGGAGAGAGTGTTTGGAGCTGGAGGGGGATATGTTTGCTAAGCGTCGACCTCATTAAATCCGACAGTCTGGTCTCTCCGTCGGTTGGGGGGTGGAGGGGAGGAGGATTGGGGGGGGATTGGGGGGGGGGTCGTTGGTTTGGAGCGAACGGGGAAAAGGTCAGGAGGTGGAATGAAATGAAATTAGAAAGGACAAAATAGCACCGCTCTACTCCAGCTCTGCGCAGAATCGATTCGACTAATTGAAACGGCGTCCCGGGCAGCACAGCAGATGGGTCCCTGCGGGCCAAGGAGTGTGTGACAGGATGTGATATGAAACCTGCCGAAGCTCACACACAGCTGCCACAGAGCCACTGCACAGCTGAGGTTCATGAGCAAAGCTGGCCTGGAGCCTCGCGCTTCACAGCGCTGTCTTCTTTTTTTATTGTATATATATATATACACCGTCAAGTTTAAAAATGTTTACACTTGAGTTTTCCAACATAGCAGTGCAGACCACAACTTAACAGGTTTCCTATCACATTCTGTCTCACACACACACACACACTGTCAGCAACTTTTACTTTCTTACAAAGTTAAACACTTTTAATGTCCAAGACTCCATGTGTCTGAACCTTGTTTATAGCACAGCTCAGTTAGATTGGTGAATCTGATTGATCAGAAGGTGTTGATGAATTTTCTGTTACAGTCTTGACTGTATGGTTTATACAATTACACTTGTTTCTGATATATTCTCGTTTCTTGTCCTTTTTTTTCTTTTCTTTATTTGTCTATCTAAAAAATGCACTTCTGCAAGGGGGTGCATCGTTAAGCTACACAGTCTGAAACAACATGATTGCAACATCAGTGAGGCAAAAGTGTTTTCTGTTGTAACTGATGTAACAACCCCATGTTATACAATAGTTCTATTACAGACAAACTTAGTTTGAAGACATCAGACTATGGTGGCACGGCAGCTTATTGGTTAGCACTGTCACCAAGGTTTGGGTTTGAGTCCCGATTCGGGTCTGCGTGCATGGAGTTTGCATGTTCTCCCCGTCCTTGGTGGGTTTCCTCCGGGGACTCCGGTTTCCTCCCACAGTCCAAAATCATGCAGATTAAGCTAATTGCCGGTAGTGTGTGAATGTGTGTGTGTGCCCTACAGTAAGTCTCCTGGGATAGGCTCCAGGTCCCCCACAACTTTGTATATGTGACACAACACCAGATTTTTGTCACAGATGTTCTGATTTATTTCCTGCAATCTCTGCTCCAAAAAAATTGTTTGTACACGGTTTAGAGTCAAATGTTGCCGAAGCTACGAACACTTGCTTGCTTATAAATTTCTGCACTCACCTTAAGGCAACTTCATTAATTAATGAAATGAATTAATTTCATATTAATTCATACATTCCCCTAATTTTTAGGCTGAATTGAAAATTGTCAAATGTAATGTTTGGAAAAAAAATCCAGCACCCCTTCTCAAAAAATTGTTCCAAATCGTTCCATGATCCCTGATTAAAATTCACAGCAGAGAGCTCTAAGACTTATTTTAATTTGTATAAAGCAATATCACGTGAAAGGTCATGCCGTTGTGCTGAATATCACCATTGCCGGGATGTGGTCGTAGACATGAGGGTGCAGCCCGAGTAACAAAGACATCACAGCTGTGAAGATACAACAGTTCCATTACTACAGTATATGTACTACGCAGTTTCTCTAGTGTTGAGAAACGTCAGAGGTTTACTTTATATTTCCACTTTTCCCGCTGTAAAATATCAGCTAACTTCTGGGGTTTTGGAGTTGAATGCCAAATAGCAGTAAATGGAAAGTCTGTGTGCAATCCTTTGTTCTACACACCAAGTAGTGCCCTTAATCAGGAGTTAGTCAGGCATTTGGGATTCAGTCTTGTGTTAGAAGCTAGTTAACTCTGTGTTAGCTTTAAACAAAACAACATAGACGGTTCAGATGCAATTCAGAAGGCAGATGTTGATCCAAAATTTATGGAAGGAGTCTCCAGTGCCAGCGCTTTGTAACAGTTTGTAGAGTTTTACACCGTCATAAATATACAAGAGTCATTTGCTTCGTAATGTGAGAGAGAGTAAGAGAGGCTGTAGAAAGAGTGACTATTGGAAAAATAATGATGGGAACTGACTTAATTTGTGGATGTTCCACAAGGTTAAAGATAGCCATAAATAGATAGAAAATAGAACCTTTTTTAGTTAATTAGGAATTGTAAGAGTTGGTGTAGGTGGAGACAGAATGAGCTCTGACTAGGACACCATTCGAGAGAGTGTAGTCATTTTTGAGTTTTACTTTATGTGCTTTGTGCTTTACTTTTTAAGCGCACGATTTTTTACTAGTGAGTCTTTATGTGTATGATTTATATATAAACTTAGTTAACACATTTAATTGTTTTAACCGTAGAGATTACCAACTATGTAACTTCACATCTGGTATCCAAATCTGGTAAAATAAATGAAAAAATAAATGAGAAATAAAATGTGTGATTAGTGTTAAGAAATATTTAACGCAAACCCTAAACCCCACATAATATACAGTATATAAAACATTACAATGGTGGAACTTTTGTAGCGCGCGTGTGCATGCAAGTGTCGGCCTTTCAACCCTCTCTACATCACACACACGGACCTGTCTCTGTTCATCGTCCTTCAAATTAACTCGATGCAAACCAGGCTGTGTTGTCATCAATCCTCTGGTATATTTTCCACAAATACTCCTGCCAGTATTCAGCAGCTCATGTTCCTCTTAGAAGCAGATGTAATTAGGCTGTAGCCGTATCCACTGACGTGTTGGAAAGCTTCCTGAAGCCTACCGTGATCTTCACACTTCTCTCCAGTACACACAGCCAGAGCCTCGAGCCTTCACACACAGCCATCACTCATACAGCTCATCAGCTTATTGCCAGCACCCATCATTTTTCCTTATGGCAACCCGAGGGCCCAATTAAAGCGCTTGGTGCAGGGCCGGTCTGCGGAGCGCTTTCATGTGGACATTTCTCTTAACGCTGGTCTAACAGCGTCTGCACGTGAGGCCTGAGCTATGTGGCACAGCCAACAGTGATAACACTATGAATGACAAAGAGAAGCGATATCATTAAACTTATTATTTGTTTATTATTGATCGCATTGGTTGTTTACATTATTCCCACATACTGTATAAGTACTAAAATTTTCAAAGCTATCGTAGATTCATTTCATTTTGTTAAACCTTAAACTGTAAAAATGGGGGTTAAAAATTACAGATCAAAATAAAACAAAACAAAAAAAACCTATCTGATTCAATGGCTGAATTCTGAAAACGCCCAACTAACTAAAAATTTGAACATAAACATTAAAAATAAACATGAATAACTTCGAGATTGTTCTCCGTAGGCTACCCTTTAACCTGCTTTCCTCCCAATTTAAACAATGTAATGCTAGTTGCATTCCAGGGGCAGTTCTTGCACATGGTGACTGATTGGAGATCCAGGGGGTTCAAGCCCCTCCACCACCGGGTCACCACTGGGGGTCCTTGGGCATGCCTTATACCACTGCTTGAAGTGGCGTTCCCAAGCCCGGTTAGAAAATAATAGGGTTGCGATAGAAAGGGCATCTAGTGTAAAAAACCTGTGCCAGGATCAAATAATCTGATGTGGCAAGCCCTAGGATATAAAGGGCAAAATGCTCATCCTGTATTGGGTTTAAAGAAGCCTGGAGCCCATGCGAGGGAAATTGGGCCACAAGGCATGGTACACACTGGTCGGGTGGCCAATCCATCCATCGTAGGCCACAAGCACACACACTCACTACAAGACAATTTGGAAACACCAATTTTCCTACCATGCATGTCTTTGGACTGTGGGAGGAAACTGGAGGAAAATGGTCCAATTGATTAAATTATTCAAATGTAAAATGGCGAAGACGGTGGCTTCCAGGGTCCGGGTTCGATTCCCGCCTAGAAGTCTACATAGGTTTCCTCTGGGTACTCTGGTTTTCTCCTACAGTACAAAGATGTGCAGCTTAGGCTAATCAGCATTCCCAAATTGGCCATAGCGTGTTAGTGTGTGTATGTGTTTGTGCCCTGCGATGGATTGGCATCCTGTCCAGGGTGTACCCCACCTAGTGCCCCAAGTCTCCTGGGATAGTCTCCAGGCCACCCCCGCAACCTTGTTTGTAGGATAAAGTCGTATAGACGAGTGAGTGAGTAAAATAGTGAAATGCTGTTCTGAGTAAGATATTCTCCCAAAACCTTACTTACTTACTAATAATAAAAAATAAATTAAAAAAAGAGTTTCAAGACAGTTTGAGAAATTTCTTTAGTCCTGCCTGATATGATTGTATGTGTGCTGCTGTTTGTGATGTTCTCAGGGTGCGTCCTCCAGCCTGGTAGTGAAGTTTGCCGACACGGATAAAGAACGGACCCTACGCAGGATGCACCAGATGGCAGGCCAACTTGGCATCTTCAGCCCCATGACTATCCAGTTCGGGGCCTACGGAGCCTACACCCACGCTGTAAGAGCTGATGTATGCGTTAAACTGTATTTTATTCTAGTGTTTTTATTCTTCAACAACTACAGTATATTTTTTAAATGAAAATCACAGAAACTACATATCCTCTACATATACAGTGTATTGCATTACAATGACTGTTGTATGTACCCTGCCTCGTGCCCTAAGCTTCCTGGGATAGGCTCCAGGCCCCCGTGACCCTGAATAGAGGATGAAGCGGTATAGAAGATGAATGAATGAATGACTGTTGTATTGTATTATATTATAATAAAATCAAAATGTATGTTTTAGGTCAGTGGGACAGCCATTCCTAATTAAAGAACCAAAAATTTGAGCTAATTAATCACTTACTAACTTATATACGCACTCAGTGGATACTAGTTACTCTAAAAATAACTTTCTCAGACTTAAACACAGTAATACATAGACGTAGACCGATTGTAATGAATTTACACGTCAACCTGTGGTACTTTCGGGATTAAAGCCAGGCGAAAAAATCTGATCGCGGCTGTATATAACTTTCTCTTTCCCAAACACTAAACTGTCTCTTAACTCCCAGGAGTGAAATCATTACTGTGTATACTTCCACCCCTGCTCAAGTCTCCGTATGTTTGGAGACGGCAGCGTTAGCGCTGAAGCTTTGACCGATAACAGACTCTGGCTAGCAGATGCTGTCTGTGCCCACGCTGCCGACACACAGCTCGTTATAGATGCTTAGCGGAGAACAGCCGAGCAGAGCAAAGACGCAGCTGGAAATTCTGCAGGTTTAAATCCATAAGGGAACAAGTAGATATTCATGAGCTCAGTTAGGCCACACAAAGGAAACTCAGAGAACATGAACAAGATGTTTCCCTGTGGATTTTTCTCTGGACGTTATACTAAGAGAGTGGTATTTCTGAATCAGAGGTCCAAATGCATGCTCAGACATCAATACAGGAAACTTACAACAAGCTAATTGTATATATACATACAGTATATACAGTACACTATATGACTGACAAAAGTCCCTTTGCAGCTATATTAGCTTCAAGTCTTCTGGGAAGTCTTTCCACAAGGTTTAGGAGTGTGTTTATGGGACTTTTTGACCATTCTTCCAAAAGTGCACCTATGATACTGATGTTGAATGAGATGACCTGCTCTAATTCATCCCAAAGGTTTCTGTTGGGTTGAGGTCAGGACTCTGTGTAGGCCAGTCAAGTTCTTCTACACCACACTTGCTCATCCATGGCTTTATGAACCTTGCTTTGTGCACTGGTCATGTTGGAACTGGTGTGGGGTTGTTTTTCAGGAGATGGGCTTGGCTTCTTACTTCCAGTGTAAGGAACTCTTAAAAACATTTTGGACAATAAACATAAACACACTCCTAAACCTTGTGGAAAGCCTTCCCAGAAGAGTTGAAGCTGTTAAAGCTCCAAAGGTTGACCAACATCATATTAAACCCTATGGATTAAAAATTGGATGTCACTCAAGTTCATATGCATTTGAAGGTGGGCAAGTGAATATTTTTGGCAATATCGTGTATATTGTAATCAATAACTGTGACATGGTGGCGCAGTGGTTATCATTGTTGTGTCATATCTCATATCCCACCATCGGGTCTGTGTGCGTGGAGTTTGAATGTTTCCCCTGGGCTTGGTGGGTTTCCTATAGGTACAGTTTCCTCGCAGAGTCCACAGACATAAAGATTGGGCTGATTGATGTTTCCGAATTGCCCATAGTGTGTGACTGATTGAGTGTGTGCTTGTGTGCCCTGTGATGGGTTGGCACCCTCTCCAGGGTGTACTCTGCCTAGTGCCCTGGGATAGCCTCCAGGCCTCCTGAAACCCTTTCCAGGACAAGCGGTATAGAGAATGAATGAGAGTGAGTGAGTAATCAATATATGAAAATTTGAAAGATTGCAGTGTATTAAAAAAATCAAGAGGTTCTCAAGTCATTTTAGGTATTCAAGAATGTAAATAGTGGAAAACTAAAGAAACTATAGAACCTGGAGACAACCCACACAAACGCCAGGAGAACAGTCAGAACTCCAGTTGTAGGACTCAAGCGCAGTGCTAAGATGTTTTGCATTTAGTTGCATTGATTATTAGTCGATCAAATTTCTTAGTCCTAGACATTGGTCTCAGTAACTATGTTCTTGGTCTTAACTTGTTGTCTTCAGAGGTGCAAAACTCAATACTCAAGTAAAAGTACAAATAAACAAATTTTTCTGGAAATCTATCTGATTGAGTTATTGATAAACCGTATTTTAAAATATTTAAAGACAATTGAAGCTGATGTTGTTGTAGATTGATAGCGACAAGATTTTACATTCACTAAATAAATGGTGTGTAGCATTCGTAGCGTCTTCCATTACTTCAGTAGCTTAGACAGCTAGTTGCTTCAAGTGCTACCCTGTATAACGGAAGCCATCTGTGCAATTCAACATGGGCATACTGTAAGCATACAGAACACCCCAAACCATCATGATTATAAGCTTTTTTATAAATATCGACATTAATATTGGCATGAAACACTAACCAAATGCATAAACATTCACAAAAATTGCTTGTTTAATATGTTAGCTAGTTAGATAGATTGCTTCTATTTGTTTATATATTGCCCTGTAGATCATTTCTGTGAACTTACTCACGTGGGATGCTGTTCAGCCGTGAGTTGGTGTGAATGACAGTTTAAATGCTTATGTTAAGATAAGAAAATCGATGCACATAAAGTCTTTATTTAAAATGTAGTGAAAGTAAAAGTATAGGTTTTTTTTTTTTTTTTTTATAAAAAATGTACTGAGTTGAAGTAAATGGGATCACATATGGAAAATATTCAAGTAAAGTACAGATACATGAAAAAATATGTAAGTATGTTATTGAAGTGGTTGTACTTTGGTAATCGCCACCTCTAGCTGTCGTCTATTGGAAACCCAATTATATTCCTACATCAGAACTTTACAGGACAGTAAATGTTAATATAATCTGCCAATTTGGTCTTTTATAGTGTATATGTAATTGAAGTAATGGTTTGAGCTATATAAAAGGATTTGATTTTCAGTCTGGTTTGTGACTTGGTTTCTTTTGGACTTAGTTTTGACTTTGCCTCGATCTTCTTAAGGCTTGTCCTTGCTTTAGGTTATTGAGTGGTAATTAGCAATGGGGAGAATATTTTTTACACCTTTTACTTAAAATTTTCACTTGAGTTGTTACCCATAAGGTGACCAAACTATTGAAGCTATTGAGGCTATGGAATTCCATTGTGCATCTCCAAGACTGGAGGCAGCACCATGGCATAGTGGTTAGCATTGTGGCTTCACACATCCAGAATCAATGGTTTGATTCCAGTCTTGGGTTTATGTGTGTGTGTGTTGGGGGTTTGCATGTTCTCCTCCTGGTTGCTGGGTTACATTTGGGCACTCCGGTTTCCTTTAAAGACATGCAGAGTAGGCTGTTCCCAAACTGCCTGTACTGTGTGAATAAGTGTGTGCATGAGTGCCCTGTGCTGAACAGGTTTCCCAAAGTTTAAACACTAATAACTCTCATATTGTTATTTACGTCATCCTTTTGTTCCTGGTTGTTTTATAGCAGATGATGCAGCAGCAGGCGGCACTCATGGCTGCCACACAGGGCTCCTATCTCAACCCCATGGCGGCCATTGCAGCCGCTCAGATGCAGCAAATGGCAGCTTTCAACGTCAACGGCCTGGTGGCTGCCCCAATGACGCCCTCTTCAGGTAGAAGCAATTTTTAGAGCACTTCATCACACAAATTTACTGCATATTCAAATGGCCCATGGGGTGAACAGTACCATTATGCTCACGGTTACAGCGGTACGTTGTAATGCAGTGTGGGTAATGCCATAAACGCTGGGCATTGCAGAGAGAAACACTGGCAGAACGGATAGGGAAGGAGTTGAAAGGCAGAAGAGAAGTTGAAGTAAAGGGGTAGACAGCTGTTGTTAAATAGGGTTAGGTTTCTCTTTTGTTTTTGTTGTCCCCACCTGGGAATGAGGCCAATCGGATGCCTTTGGATCATGAGTCCTTGGCAAATTGATAAAGGCAAAAGATTTGTGAAAGATAATCCTGGACCTGAGCTTGACCCATCTCTCCAATGCAGGGAGAGACTCTGATGCCTCGACAATGATAAGTAAACTGACATCCAGGGCCAGGAGGGAAAAAAAAGAATTAAATAATGTGTCCTTCAACCCCCCCTTTACTTTCCTGTTTTTTTTTCTTCTTTTTTTTTCTGTCTGCTGCCGTGCATTTGTAATCCCTAAAGCCCACACTACTAAGGTTATACCTATCAAATTTAATCCTACATGGCTTAAATGCCCTTCACTGCCACAAGGAAAAAAAAGCATGAGCAAAGAAGCTAAAAAAACATCAAGTCAAAACCAACAAACCTGAGATTAGATAGGACCATTGGCTGAGGAAAATGTGTAAGTCCCTGTGTCTAATCGAATGACACTCAGGATTAGTGAATCATCCTGCCTGAATGCTGTTCTGATATATACCTCGCTTTATAGCATCGTGTCCAGCTTGTGTCTATAGTCTTAATACCTTTGGCGCAACTTATTATCTAAATAATGAATAATACAAAAATGACTCAAGTGGCTTTGAAAGATATACATGATAGCTTACAAAAAATCTGATTACAAAAGTAAAACGAATTCCCCAAAATACTCCGTTTCGGATTACAGTGGTACCTCGGCATATGAATGACCAGCCTTAAGAATTTTCGCCTTAATTGCTGAAATTTTGCAATAAATTTGCCTCGGCATGCAAAGCATTTTCGGCATACAAGCAACCAAACTGGCGTGTGCCTACTGTATTTAAGTTGGACGCATGTCCGGGAGCTGCTCAAAACTTTTTTGTGTCAATGGAAAGCCAAGCAAAGTGAGATTACATGTTTTTTTGTAGTTTGTGCAAGAAGCAAGGACGGTAGCTAGAACAACAGGGAACCACTTTCAGTTTAATTTATTTCATGTTTTTCTTCATTTACATATCTTATATACGAAAATATGATTATAGATGTTGGAAATTGGTTATAGTGTTCATATTTTTAGGTGGTTGGAACGGGTCTGCATTTACATTATTTGCTTTGGGAAAATGTGTTTCGCAATACCAAATTTAACCTTAAATTCAGATTAAATTCGTATGCCGAGTTACCACTGTATTAATGTAATGTATGTTCATCCAAATTGACTGAAGTTCTCTTAATCTTTTTTCAAATGTGGTATTTATTATTAATAGATCAGGGGCCGGTTTCTCGATAACGCACACTATTCGCGCGCTAAGAAGACTCTTAAGATATATCTTACGTTAAGTGATAAC
>JAQMYG010000037.1:27791200-27811248 GCA_030014215.1 Clariallabes teugelsi
GCGGGTTGTAAAAATAGATACAGTGGTGCGGGGCGGGCTGGGGCGGGCCAAATAATTTCATAAAAGCGGGACCCGCGCGTTGGAAAAATACCCGACCCGCGCCTCACTAGTTCAAATCCATTTTAATATAACACAAAGTAATCAAATTAAATACAAAATCCAGTTTTTAAACGATGATTTCATTTATAAATGGAAAAAAAGCTGTCCAAACACACCTTGCTAAATCATGAATGAACTGTCATATTTGGAAAGCTGAGTTAAATTTCACTTGCCACACCCAGGCCTGAATACTGCCAGACCGGGTGAATCAGGAAATCACTTAAATAGAACCTGTCTGACAAAGTAAAGCATGCTAAAAGATCTCAAAAAGCATCAAGATCTTAAGACATTCAAGAACAGATGAGGAACAAAGTAACAATTTCAGAACCTGGACGACTTGCCATAATTGGTGGAACCATGAATTCTGCGCTTTACCTGAAAATCCTGAAGGAGAATGTTCGGCTATCAGTTTGTGACCTCGAGCTCAAGCACACTTGGGTTATGCAGAAAGACAATGATCTGAAACATTCCAATAAGTCCAGCTGTTAATGGCTCAAAAAAAAAAAAAAAGGTTTTGGGTTAATGGCTCAAAAAAAAAAAAAAAGGTTTTAATGCTCCAAAACCCTTTAATGTGGCTAAATTAAAGTAACTCTGCAAAGAAGAGTGGCCCAAAATTCCTCCACAGTGATGTGAAAGACTTATTGCCAGTTATCGCAATTGCAGTTGTTGGCACAACCAGTTATTAGGTTTAGGGGCGGTTACTTTTTTAAATAGTGCCAGGTAGGTTTGGGCGTCGTGGACATGGTTATCTTTGTGTAATTTTAAAATTTGTTTGATAATCTGAATTGGGTAAGTATGATAAATAGGCTACTGTATGCAAAAAAAGAACAAATCACGGCACTTTACATATTAAGAAAATCCTGCTGTTTAAGTGTTCTTAAATCAAGTACTGAAAATGAAATGATCAAAAAAAAAGTCATAAAATGGCATTCCATTGCAGTGAGTAAAAGCAGCTTGATATCATGAGGTGTCTACTTTCAAAGCAACTCTCTATCTGTTGTGTTGCATTCATAATCAGACCTTTTTTTCTCAAAATGCCCAGAATTCAAATCGTTCTTTCTTCAGTCGAAACAGTTTTAACACTTTTAAAAAGCGTGTGTGTGTGCGTGTGCGTGTGTATGCCAAAGAAAAGGAGAAGAACGAAGAGATGTAGTGTGAGTTATTGGTGTTGAGTGCAAGCCAGACTTTTTTTTCGTTGTTGTTTTTTTCCCCTATTTTTCTGTAATAGAAAGTGAAATACACTGAGGTGTAGTTCTTTTGTACGCCTCTTCAGAGATCTTATTAAAGTAAACCTAATTAGCATTATGAATCCTAATGCGTTAATTAAAATTATTTAGATGATTGAATTAAAAAATATATACATAGGAAACTGCCTCTGGATTTGATCCAACACTAAGAATACAAGTGGATGCAAACCATGCCAGGAAAATGCACGCAACAAAGCCACCATTATTATAATTACTATTATTATTATTATTATTGTTATTATTATTATTATTTATTTCACTTGAGAGTCAGTTTCTACAATTTAGAATTTTATTCATCTTTAGTATTTCCTCCTTTTTCCATACCAGTATGAAGTATGAAGTGTTAGAATTGAAGTTTATAACAGAAGAATTGGACAATAAAAACATTGCACTCATTCATTAGAGAATGTTATCGTATCCAATCCACCTTCTGACCTTTATGTTCTTTGAAGGGGGTACATTAGGAGACCGGAGAACTACAGTATGTGGAATATGTATATATGAGGTGGTAAGGCTGCCTGCTGTACCACTGTAATGCCCGTAATTTGAAACAGCTTCACTGGATTGGTTTTTATAATAAAATGACAATATCAGAATGCATTCTAATGTAAATGATGTAAAATTTTAAATATAAAACGATAATTTTATATGAAATATAATATGATAATTGCATTTTATACAACAGTAGCTCTTCCAGTATTTCTGGGTATATTTTAAAATAAATCAATCAAATCAAAGTATATAAAAAAAACTCTGAAGTTGGCATGTCTGTACATTGAAGATATTTGCGGAAAAATAATTTGGGGGGACCTAAGATGAGTAATAGAACACATCAAGATGATTTTGGGAATTTTTGTCTGTTTGTTTGTGCATGCATCGTGTAAGAACATACTGAACGCGTAACTTATAGGCTTTGTTTCATCGCAATCGGCCCACGGGAAAAGAAGATATGCTGCGTTGAATTTTAAATGGAAAACGGCCGTATATCATAAAAATTCAAAATCATTAGTTCATCTCAAAATTCAACAGATGGCGCTGTACATTTTTTAAAATTCACTTATGATTGTGCAATTAAATTTAACACGAACAAAGTCACCGTCACATCTAGTACACAATATAGCCACTAATTTGTTAACATCTGAGCGTCACACCCATGAAGTGCCAAAAACACAATATTACTGTAGAGTAATCTGGGAGATAAGATGCACCTCATGGTAAAAAAATTAATCTAGAGGTAAGATTACCTAAGAGACGCGTGAGATGCGTGACATGAGATACAGTACAAGCTCTGTGTGCATGAGACAGTTGTGCTCCGATCTGAATTCTAAACCCTGTTAGAAACTTAAGGGAGCATGGATGTAGCCGGATGTTGGGTGAACAGACATGACTTGTTATAAATGCTACAAAATGGTTAAACTTCACTCTTTTGAGGTTGTATTTGCAATATTGTGATTAGGTCATTTTTATTAAAGTCTTGGTGAACCTCAAGGTCACGTTGTTACAACCAAAAATACATTGCTGCGTAAAGATCTAACGTTATTGTTAAGTAATGGATGAGTCTCCAAATGATTTGGTTTAAAATATGATGAATGAATGGCTAAATCTGTCCGCGATACTTAGACACGCTTGCCAGTTGCCAGGCAATGGAGGCAACACGCACAGACAATGGAGTGTCGGGATGTTCTCTGGCTTATTAACAGAATAAAGAGGTATATACTTTTAGTCTTAAGCCAAATTCCAGAGTAAACACAAAGCAGATAAGCATCACGCACATCCGTCACTACATCAAAAAGCTGTCCGCTTCTTCTAAAGACATCTGGGGAAACAAAGACGGGGATGTTTTATAGACATCTAGCGATGAACCATGGGAAGTATTGCCATATAAGGAATGTGGAAGGATCCAAGGGAAACAAAGATGCGGCGAGCATGCAAAAGTTAACATATTCAAAGGAAAATATCAGAAAAGACTAATGCTTAGGGTTCCTGCTGGGATTTAAATAAAGCACCTAAATAAAAATAATGAAGCAAAGCTACACCGTTCTTCCCTCGCATCCAACTTCATCTTGACCACCATTTACAAAAATGCTATTATCTGCAAAAGTGGAAAATGGAAAGGTATTTACATTATATATAAAAAATGGCAAAGCACAAGCAAAGGCAAAAATAACAAGCAGAGAATCATACAGTATATCCTAACACACATAACAACAATAAATATACAGTGCCTTACAAATGTATTCATATTCCTTGAACTTTTCAACATTTAGTCACATTACAACCTCAATGTATTTAATTGAGATTTTAAGTGACAGACCAAACACAAAGTGGCGCATAATTGTGAAGTGGAAAGAAAATGATAAATGTTTTTTTATGTTTTTTTTTTTACAAATAAATATATGAAAAGTGTGTCATGCATTTGTATTCAGCTCCCCTGAGTCAATACTTCGTAAAACCACCTTTTGCTGCAATTACAACTGCAAGTCATGTGGGGTATTTCACTAGAAAGTGTATCTATCTTTGCAAAATAGCTCAAGCTCTGTCGGATTGGATGATGAGCATGTGTGAACAGCAATTTTCAAGTCTTGCCACAGATTCTCAATTGGATTTAGGTCTGGACTGTATTTATTCTAACACATAAATATGCTTTGATCTAAACCTGTATGTTTAGGGTCGTTGTCCTGCTGAAAGGTGACCCTCCATTTTCTTTTAAGATTGAACAGGTTTTCTTCTAAGATTGCCAGCTTCCCTGCTGTTTCTGCTGACGAAAAGCATCCCCACTATATGATGCTGCCACCATGCACAGTGTTAGTTTTCCGCCACACATACACACATTTTGCATTTAGGCCAAAAAGTTCATCATTTAGGCCAAAAGGTTTCATCTGACCATAGCACCTTCTTCCACATTTTTTAAACCTAACGCTTGCTTCTCCATAACCTTATCCCTGGTCTGTCCGATGGGTTCTTTGGGTTTCATGATGCTGTATGCTCACTTGTAAACCCTATTTACTAATTGGGTGACTTCTGAAGGCAATCTACTGGATTTAATTAGGAGTATCAGAGTAAAGGGTGCTGAAGACAAACGCACGCCAGACTTTTCAGATTTTTGAAGCCCATTTATCATTTTCCTTCAACTTCACAATTAGCTGCCACTTTGTGTTTGTCTATCACATAAAATCCCAATATAAAACCTTTTGCATTTGTGTTGTTGCAACATGACAAAATGTGGAAAATCTTAAGAGGTATGAATACTTTTCCAAGGCACTGTAACAATGCAATGATGCTCTTCTCCAACGATGTAGATGTACATTGCTTATATATGCTTCTGGTCCTACATTCACCCAGTCATGAACAGGGTGCTGGAGCAGTGCGTAAAGAAGAAGTCTTTGAAAAGCATGATGCAGACAGGTGACATAAGTGGACTGGGCCTGGAAATGGAGGAAAGGACACACCCATGCCACCAGCAGAGATATATACATGTGATATGTTACGAACAAGTACTGTAACTCCTGGGGGGTTGTGATCTGTAAAAACAGTAACAGGATCAGAGCTTGGACAAACAAACCTCAAAATGTTGAAGAGCAAAGAAAAAAGGACAAAGCCTTCCTTTTCAACAGTGCTGTACAGTAGCTCATCTGATCAGAGTTAAACTTTTTAGAGAAGAAGCTAACAGGATGATTTCTGCCATACACATCTTCCTGAATCAGTACAGCTCCAGTACCACTGGCATCTTTCGTTCAGTTAAAGGCATTTAGACATTAATTTTTGTCCATACCATTTTGACCCATACCTTGTCCTACATGATTACAGAGGTAAATAATTGTGGCTTAAACAAAATGTGCATTTTGCAATGTTTAGATAAAAAAAAACTGCCTTAGGTGGACACGCATATGGTTTAAGATAAAAAAATTTCTATCCTCAGATTTTGGATGCACATGTTGTACAATAGATGTAACTTTGCAGTAACCTTAAAAAAAAAAAAAAAAAAAAAAAAAAAAAAAATGATCACACACTTTGCACTGCCTATCCAGAAAAACTAACAAACAAACAAACAAAAAACAACAAATTAACAACTAAAAGATTCAAAGAAGAGTGCATGATAAACTGGGACTTGTGATGCATTTTTTTTTAATGAAATTGCCGTACAATTGATTGACATTTACAGAAGACTTCAGGCACAGTACTGTGATGAGACTCTTAGCTGCAGTAAAACATTTGAACAGTCCAAATGATTTAAAGAAGGCGAAACGTCCATGAATGACGATCCATGCCAGGGTGTCTTGGAGCCCTGTGAACATGCAGCGAGTGGAAGCCTGATCCTTGCAAATCAACAATAACTTACAGAAGAGACGCATCTGTCTGCAGAAACTGTGTGCAGTACACACAATCATTCCCCAACACCACTTGCACATTACAGGAACTTGGCTAAGAAAAAGAAGCGAGTCCTGAGATTTTTTTTTTTTTTTACCTTGATGGTATCCAAGCACTAATGAAACCCTGGGAAAAGTGCATTAATGTAGCAATGGATATATAGAGGGAAAAAAGGACGTTTCTACTCTTTCATAACTGTGTTATGTAATTCTGCACAATCAAAGTCCAAGTTTGACTTGAGCACTCCTTATTACCTTAAAACAATTATATATACTGTATATATATATATGATAAACTGGGACTTGTGATGTGAAATGAAATTTTTTTTCAAGCCACAATTATTTACCTCTGCAATCATGTAGGACAAGGTTTGGGTCAAAATTTTATGGACAAACATTAATGTACATATCAGTAGAAAACTGGTGTGGTAGAATAGGAATATATATATATTGATGTTTTATTTCTTGAACAGCAACATCAAGAAAATTTGCATTTGGTGTAATTGTTGAAAGCAGGAATAAAAAGACTTTTTTTTTTTTTATAAAGACTTATTTCTGTAAAATTCCATTGCACTGCTTTGGCTAGGAAGCCATCCGTCTATAATCTGTTTGTGTAATTACACTCCAGTCATCTCTCATCACACTGTCTTCACGTCGTGTTTGTCTGTTTGGCTGTGTGTCTCTCCCACTTGTCCCGCTGTCTGTTTCATTACTTTTAGCTAATGATAGATTAACTGGTGCTACAGACAGAGACGGATTCACAGCCTTGTCATTTTAAACGATGTGTCAAAAAACAACTACCGTACCAAGTGTATTTTTTCCTTATATTATTGACGCTCGTCCATCTGCGCTCGGGTTTATCTAACCTCAAATATACGTCTGTACTTTATAATCTGATGTCTTTCACTTTGTTGTGTCGTGAGTGTGTTTCTAAGTGTTGGCTGTAGATGTCGGTGTGTATAAGCGCTGTCAGAATTGCACTTAAATATCTGTTTATACGACTAAATAGTTCACTTTTTTTTTTCCTTCTTTCCTCCTCTTCTACCCCTCTCCTTCCTTTTTCTATTTTGTTTTCTTTCTTGCAGGATGAAGGATGACAACACCTTATTTTCACAAGTGCAGTATAAGTACAAAAAAAAAAAAGACTTCTTCTCCGTTCTGCCACACGAAAGACGAGTGGTCCCTTGATTCTGTGAGAAAATTGCTGAGAGATATGAGACTAGCTGACTGAAGAAATAAGGAGGGATTTTTTTCTTTTCTTTTTTTTTTTTCCTTGGCTAAATATTTCCTTTTTTTATTTACTCGCTTTGGCATCGCACACCTGTGGAAGCCGATTTTGCAGAGACCAACTTTTTTGCTGCTGTTTTTTAGACAAGATGGAGAAATATTTATAGATACATTATGCTCAAAGCATGCATACACAGTTATACGATCACATGCAGTCAAACGCAAACATATCTATCTATCTATCTATCTATCTATCTATCTATCTATCTATCTATCTCTCACACACATACGCAGATCTACATAAATTAACAGACACAAACCCTTTGCACTTAGGCTGATGCATAAATGCACTGCAGAAACTTCATATTTTGGATACTGGTTAAAACTGATATCTCTATTTGTAAATCCATAGGAATGCGCGCACACACACATATATGCACACACTTACACACTTACACACTTACACACACACACACACACACACACACACACACACACACACCAGCCTGCTGCCATTTTGGTTTTCGTGCCTATACAGGTGTTGTAGTTTGTGCCAGGGAATGCTCTGGAGAAATAGAAGAGAACAAAAAATGGGACTCCAGGAATATTTACATGCATCATTCCTTAGAAAATAGGGACCAAAGGACTACATGCTTTTTAAAAGAATATAAATATATAAATATATATAAATAGACTCATTCTATATATATATATATATGGCTCTTACCTTAGCTGCAAACATTGCAATTATAGATAGTAGTAGTTGAAAACAATTAATAAGTCAGTATCCATTAAGTATTCATTATAAAGAGAAAACAAGTGAAAAAAAAAGAGAGAGAGAAAGAGAAGGATAATAATCAAACTGAGGCTGAAACCATTTCGTTCTGGTGGTGGTTTATTTTCACCAGACAGTAGTTTAGATGTAATGTAGATTTAAAGAGTAGATTTGCCAATTTTTAAATTTTATTTCTTTCCTTTTTTTATGAAAAAAAGAATACTTGAACTTGTAATGAAAAAATTAAAAAGTCTACAAAAAAAGGAAACACTACGAAATCAAACAAACAAACAAACAAACAAACAAAAAATCATTGTCTGTCTTAATGGCTGCTCATTCTAGAAAATATGTACCGGACGGATTATACAGCTCATCACGGCCTCTTCAAAATGCCACATTTAACGAACAGATAATGCAACTCATTTCAATTTCTTCTCCGCCATCTGACAGCTACAATGTCTAACTGTGTCGAAAGGAAACCGGAAAGCGGGAAAACGGAAAATCAAAATGAACGTGAAGGAGCGAACGTGAAGGAGCGTCTAAAGTCTGTACTTTGACAGGGTGCAGGCTTCCCATAAGCCTTTTTGTTCAAGCGACAATCCACTGTAAAGACCAAGCTACTGGATACGATGTGGACTCTCTCTTTCTTTCTCTACTCTCCTTTTGTAATACGACAGGGAGCACGCGATCTAGACTGATCTCACAGTTACTACTGCAGTGCGGGGTGTGGGTGGTGTGAGGGGTGGGGTTGGGAGGGGGGGGTGTGGGGGGTTCATGTCAACGTTGTCCTTTAAGAGCGGACTTTATAAAATCGTGACGGAGATGACGCGGGAGAGTCGATAGCTACAGAAACTGCCAAATGAACCCGGATAGATAACGACCGCAGTGACTTTTTTAAAACCGTAAGTAAGAAATGAAAATCATTAGAAGTGACACCATGCTGGTCTGAAGAGAAACGAATGAGACACGGAGAGAACTATAGGTCTGCTGAAGCCGCTGCAGGCTAAGCAAAGCGCTCGAGTTACTAGGTGCTTTGCAGATCTATCCTGAACTTTCATGGGAAAGGCAAATAAAAAAAATAAAAAAAACAACAAATGCACTCACAGCATTAGCAGCTGAAAGCTTTTAGATGCCATTAAGCTTTGTTGTAATCTGATGTAAATGGAACTATGCTCTCTCTAATGCCACCATAAATGATGGAACGAACCTGGGAAAGTAAGGATGACATGCAGTCAACACTCTACCCAAGCCTGTATTGTACTCGAAGGTGATTTTTTTTTCTTTTTTGTCAGTTATCAAAAATGTAATGTAGACCACAGACAACATGCTCAATGACATAATTGCAAATTTGAGGCTTTTGATTACATTCCTTTTAATAGTCAAAAAAATTCTATATACCTGTGATGCTGCCAAACAATGTATTTATTTTTGCTTTGTTTTGTTTTGTTTTCGAGTGGGTAATTTGATTTTGTATTTTGTTTCATTTTTAATTCGACATGTAACGATTCACACAATCAAACTTATATGACGAGTTATGAATATTGACCATAGCCTTTCTTTTGATGATTTTCTTTTTTTTTTCATATAAATATTAACAGTTTTAATCCTGTAATCTTTACAAATTGTTAACGACAACAACACTTCCGAATGTGTACTTCTGAAATATCGAACCATGCCTTCATTTATTTATGTATTTGTTTATTTATTAATTATTTCATGGATATAGGCTTAGTGGGTTACAGTCTGCACAGATTAGTGGAGTATGGCAGGGAATCTTGGATGTCAAAAAAACTAAACAAAAAAAAAATGACCTCTGCCCTTTAATGCCAGCATATCAGACCTCAGACTTAATCCTTTAAATCCTGTTTAGGAATTTCCAAAGGACCAAAATGATGCATTTAAAATCAGCTGCCGCCCCTTGCCAAATGAAATTTCTTCTTCCTGCCTACTTCCACTAGACTGAATGCTGAATAAAATTAGGTTGTGTTTAACTGTGACCTTCAGCCTGTCCATTTCTAAAGCCCAGAGATTAACTGTATATTTGTTCAGATGTATGGTAGGAACCACCTGGGACAGGTTTTTTTTTTAGGAGAAAAGTTGACAAAAGTAGCACAAATATCATGATGTCAGATGCTCTACACACTGGAATTTAAAAAATTTTGGAAAAATGTGATATGTTCTTTACTGTTTTTAAATGTGTTTTATTTCTTTTAACTGTTAGTAACTATACATGACTATATTTCTTTTCTTTTTTGTTTTTTAATGTATCCGACCCCATCTACATACAATCTGAACAATTTGCACTAGTTATCACCCTTAACTACCTTTTAACAATTCTATTCCATTGTTGTCTAAAGTAACACACATTGGAAATACTTAATCAAGCTACGTATGGTTAATCATCTTGGATTTGTCCATTATTGTCCAAAACTTTAAATCTCTAGTGTAAAAATGTTAAAACATTATTTTAAGAGATTGGAGACGATTTTATAGAAGTGCCAAACTGTTTGATCAGAAATTGTTTGTTGTTGTTGACACCGATTTCGTAAATGCCCTCTATCACTATGGTTATCTCAGCACTTGCAGTAACTACACCTCTACCTTCTTATCAATGTACCTTAGCTTAAAAAAAGACTGATTCTGTGAGGTTGTTGTGGTTGTTTTGTTTGCAGCTGTAAATGTAGGACAGCTGGAAAGCACATATATTATTGAGCACTGAAAGAATATTGGTGAAGCACAGTATAAAAGGCTATGTCAATGCCGCAAAATGCTGCCCTACTTTGCTCCTTATAGGTGGCATAAATTAGCCAAGACAGACAACTGATCCTAAGTTACTGTAAAAAAAAAAAAAAAGAAAAGAAAAAGAAAAGGATGCATCAATACCAATGCTTGTGTCTGATAACATATTTATTAACTAGTGAGATAAGTCTAATGCCATGTTAATGAATGGATGACACAAAGCAACAGCAATCCGGAGGTATTTCATGATTAATGACCAAAGACTGCGAACTAGCATCTTCCTGCAATAATAATAAATAATATGACAAAAATGTCTTTATGGTGTTAAAATTGAATCGTCAACAGAGATTGGCAAAGGAGAATCAGCAAAGGAGGAAGTGTACTGAGCAATGAGACGCGCATGCTTCCGTTCCCATCTTCAAGTTGCAATGCATGGCAACGGTTTTTAAACATCCGCGCTCTCAGGTCGGCTGCCCTTACGCTCTCTATTAAATGTGAGGACTGTCACAAAAGTAATGCAAAAGTGGGCACAAAATCAACTGAAATAGGTTGTTCAAACGGAATGCTCGAATGCTGTTTGAAAATCCCCCTCGTCGCAGTTGAAGGTCTCCTACTGAAGTGCCTCCAGAATGTTTATGAAGATGACATCATTGGCAAGAGCAGTGTGCGTGGATGGATGAAGAAGTATAAGAAAGGGGGGGAAACCAGTAAACCAATTTTCCAAAGAGAATTAGAGAATTGGGGTCAACAGTGGTGCAAATGCATGGCTTGTGGTGGCGACTATGCTGAGTCGTACCTGAATAGACGAATAGAGGAAGAGTTACTCTACCAGCATGAGCAATTCGAACCACATACGTCAGTTAAAAAAAAACAAAAAAAAACGATACCCACTTTTGGATTACTTTCATATATGTATAGTTTATATACAATGACATCACAGACACAACAGTTCACCAACTAACAACAGACCTAGATAGAATTTTGCCTCTGAGTGCTTAATGTGTAATTGATTTCAATGTTATTTGTGTCAGTACGTATAAAAAAAAAATGTACTCAGAAAAGCATGATATTGATGCATCAAAAGAGAGTCAAATGTGATGTAAAGGAAGACATATCAATTTCCAGCAGGTAAAATCGTTGTCTGTTTGTTGTTGTTGTTAATGGCTAGGTCCAGGTTTAATCCTATCTAAAGGTATGTAAAGAAGTTTTGGCTACTGGTACAGTATCCTGGGAATTCTATTAGTGATGATTGCATTGTTCTCTATTGCTGTATATATGTTCTATATTGTCTGTTTATTTTATTTTATTTTCACACCTAAAAGTGTAACATTGACAAAACTCCATATCAAGTGTTTGGGTTAAATGCTTAGGATTGCTGTGTTGCAAATCAGAAAGCTAAAAAAAATGAGTGTTCGATGTCTAATGATGCAAACTGTTTCGACAAGACTGCTGTTGTCATGCTATGCAGGAGAGGAGGACAAAATCAACATCCAAAATGCAGAATGTTCATTCTTTTACTGTACCATTTTTGCCTAAAAACCACCAATTTAGACCCAGCTCATACTGGAAACGTTATCTCAATATCTGGTATCCGCAGACGTCCATTAAAAAGCCAAGCCTTGCAAGTGTTTCTGAGTCCGCTGGTTCCTCGCCCGTTAGACAGATGTTGTTGTTTTGCACGTCGTTAGGCCTTTTTATTCTTCTTGCAGAATCATGTTGCTGCAGAGATGAATGTGGGATGAGTTAATCGACCAGAGGAGGGGGTGACCTGCCAGAAACAGAGCTCCTCATCTCCATTCCCCCCCGAGGCTTTACTGCTCTCCTTAAAATAGCAGTGATTGTCAAGGAAAGGAAGCGAAATGTAATTGACTGAAAGTAAAAAGATAATTAAGGGAACCTGTTGGACAGAAGGGGGAAAAAATTAATGTCTCTCATTTAATATCTGGATTTGGGGGGAAAAAATTAAAGAGAGTGAGATTTCGTCATCGTGTTTGAACACGAGAGGTCTTGTTTAAAAGTACATGGGAACAAAAGGTGACGGAGGTGCATGCTTGGCTGGAAGTGTGCGTAGCTGTTGCGACTTAAGTGCCACAAGTCCAACTCTAGTACTCAGGGCATCACGTAAAATGATGTCACGACTTGTGGATGCTTGCAAACATCTTACGCACTGGCTAAGCTTTTTTCTTTTTCTTTTTTTTTTCAGGCAGGAGGACTAGCAAGCTTTGTTTTTTTTATTCATCAATGCATCAAAGGAAATGCTTTGATTCAGGAAAAAAAAAAAAAAAAAGAGCATGGGCCGATCAGAGAAAGCACGCAGTCATGCTTGACAAAAGCAAATTGCTAAACTCAGCCTTGTTATTTCATCATGTTTGAAAAGAGAGAATAGTACAGATAGTACAGAGAACATCACAATCCCAGTTGGTTTGCGTGGCGATAAAATGAAAAGACAAATCCTTATTCGCTGGAATGAACAGATGTGGCGTTCTTTTTGTTTTGTTCCTTCTGAAATGTCATCACCTCCCAAAAAAATAAAAAATAAATAAAAATAATGATTTACTGTATGCGTTCAAAGCCTAAGGTTTCTATTTAGAGATTACTGCATCTGAATGAAGATCTGTATGAGAGCTGCTGGATGGTGCCAATCGGTTGTATAACCAAGAGTTTGTAACGAGTGTTTTAAAAAACTTTGTAAATATGAAACAAAAAAAAAAAAAAAAGATAAAATGTTGTCAGGAGCGTCCCTAAGGATACGACAGGGAGTTTATGTGTCTGTGTTAACAGTATATAAATATCACAGATATTTCTAATAGCTCGGATAAAGAAAGTAAAAAAAAAAAAAGTAATCTTTTATTTAAAGATATTTTTAATTGTACTGCTATGAAGTTAAAGGAGATACGCCAGGAGAGTGCATTAGGACACATGTTGCAAAGTACAGTAGTTCACGGAACATCTCCGAGGGTTAAACGAGATGTCAATGTGTAGCAAGTAGTTTAAACGCGAGCGTAGAGCGATACGTACGTACAGTATGTACGCGGATGTACACCAGGCACAGACTGCATTAGCAGGTGTTCGGTCATAACCTGCATCGAGACTGAGACCAAGCTGTCCTCGTCTCCCTTCTATAGCATTCTCTTTATATCCCGTCCGATTCCGCAAGCCTGCTCTTTTCCCGGGAACTGTAAATACAACATAGCATATTTTTCAATTCTGTTTCTTCTTTCTGGTCTACATGAGAGATACTGGTCTAAAATATTTCTGGAAGAAAAAAAAATCTATATACATATTATATATATTTCATCGAGACTGATTTTTATTTATGTTCAAATGAATTTTATACTGTATGTATGGCAGCAAATTCTATTGATTGACTGATTTTGATATGTTCTCCGTTTTTTTCCATGTTGTCGAGATCTCTGATGACCTAAATTGTTTGTTACGTTGTGTTTTTGATGTGATGTTTTATGAAACCCAGAGTCACAAAAGGTTTTACAATCAAGCAGAGGTTGGAGAGAGAGAGAGAGAGAGAGAGAGAATTAAATCATGCAAGAATATCTGTTCATACTCATGATTTTTTATAACAAATATCAAAAATCAAACATTTTGCCTTGAAATCTATAGCAGTATCGGGTTATTATTATTATTATTATCATTATTATTATTCACTGCAACTTTTATTTATTTCTTTCTTTTTTTATGTGGTCATCTTTCGAAGAAAAAAAAAAACAATCTGGGGCAACCTATGTAAATTGTACGCTAAAATAGAAACCATAAAATCATAAAAGGATGTCTGGGAGTTCTATGCTTTGTTTTTGTTTCTAATCTTAAATGCCTTGAAATCTTTACCCGGCTGGAATCGTTACTATTCACGACATCACCTCTGTTGTCTGTTCTGCTTCAGTCTGTACTGTTCTGCTGTTCGGCTCTAATCTCATCGAATTCAGGAGAGGAAAAAAAAAAACATGCATAAACTTTATATTTGACTCATCTTTTTTTTTCATAGCTGTGGACGAAGTCGAGATGTCAGTAGCCGAGAGCGCAGACGAGCGGCTGCTCGAATTCACTTACAATAGTCAACAAAACTACGAGGGGTGTTTTGCCTTAAATCCAGCACATTTTCCCCAATGATGCTACCTACACATCAGAAACTCACCACTCTATGCCAGTGTGTTGTATAGTTGCCTCTGTGTTTGGGCTTTGCAGAGGCCCTTTGTGTTTCAGTGCCACTATAAGGACCAACTACTTATTACAGTACAGTTGCCAAATTGACTCAGAGGAGAACATGAAAAATGTGTTTTCCGTAAGAAATGAACTATTGCATTCCCTGCTTCTCGATCCATGTCTTATTATAATTATTATTTTCTATTTATGTTAAATGTTTCTTTATTCATTTTTTTTTTTGGTGGAAATACCTTATTTATAAATTTAAATACAAAAGTTATGTTTTTTCAATTTTTATCTTTTTTTTTTTTTCTTGAATACAAAAGCTGTAAAATAGCATCGGCACGAGCCCATCCTCTCTGCATATGGGCTGTTTTTTCCCTCATTGCTCCTGAACCGTGTAGCTCTAGATCATTATATTCTCTGCTTAGGCTAAAAATAAAGCACAGTCCTGTAGACCAGCACGGCTCCTTTTCCGTTCCTTCGTCTGATTGTTTGACTCTGGTGCTGCCTCCCGGTTCGGAGCGAAGTGTCGCTTGTGCCCGAGGAGGAACCGCCTTTGGTTTTGTAGAGCTGGAGAATTGGTGGTGGTATTTATTTATTTATTTATTTATTTATTTATGTATTACTCACATTATACACAGAATGCGTTTAGCATGTGTCATTGTATTAATTGAGATAATATCATTAAGCACATCTGAATACCAAATTAGGTGAAAGGGTTGGGAGCAAATTGTTTAGAAAGGGCGAATAATGCATAATAAATGGAAGCAGGAGTACGAGAGGGTTGAAGGGTGAATTGATTAAAGTGAAGGGAACAATGATTACAGGCACACACACACATTCTCATACACGCTGTGCGTTTTCTAGAAACAGTGACAATTTGAACAATTTTACTTTGATTGACAAGCGCTAATTAAGCACATTATAATATTTATAAATATTTATAAATGTTTATAAATACACTTTAAGGCATTTCCTGATAAAAATGTACACATCTGTAAAATACTAATACTAAGTCTGATTATGTAAACGGACACTTTAAACCATATAAACGTGTGAACAACTATTGTGAATAATATTTCCATACATTCATGTGTAATATACTGTATGTACGTGAACACTTTTATATATTATTTATTACACGATGCACACAAATATTGCAGCCTGTTAGTTTTACAGCCAAGCAATAACATTGTTCTGTCTTACGCTCCCCGCCCCCCCCCAAGAGTTGATTCATGCCACCGCCCGTGGCACACACACTCCGAGCGCGTCGCTGATACCCTGTGTGTTAAAGCAGCAGAAACAATGTAGTGTTTGCTTCGAGGGGAAAGGTCAGCGGGAGGAAATTGGACTCAAATGGAAGAATGTCTTGCCTGTCCCTCAGGTCACTGATAACATGTGAAGGGAATATAAATGAAGTTTTCAGAAGGAGATTGTATCGGTTTTGACATGCACGTGTTAGCGAAAACAAATGTTTCCACAGGATATACTTAAGGGCGAATCCACGGCATGTTTAATGAATAGCTAGTCTGACAGTATGTATACAGTATATATATATTTACATATTCGCCGTTGGTTCCTCGAATGGTTGTTTTCGCACCTAGTGGGTAAAGAAGGACTCTAAGCAGAAATGCATTAAACATGTTCATCTCAAAATATATATGCAGAATGCGAGTCAAAATGTATTACTTATACACTGATCAGGCATAATATTAACGTGTAACAGAATCATGGGCACCCAAGGTGCAACACAATGCAACACAACTCACTAATAAAAAGGTCAATGCTGGACACAACAGAAAAGCAGCAGAACACCCAGTGCACTACAGCCTACAGCCATGCAAAGAGTTGTTGATCCAGCCTCCAAAGTCCCCAGATCCCAATTTGATCGAGCATCCATGGGATGCACCAGACAAACAATGCTGATCCACAGACTTCCCAAAGCACCCAAAGGTCCAGGTGCCAGACAGCACAGCACAAACCAATAAGTCCTGTGGAGTCACGATCCGAGGGGCCAGACCAGCCCTGGTGACCCAAAGGGAGCCCAAAACCTAGGTGTTTTTAACGTTAATGGTTTTAAAGTTTTAAAGTAGTGAAGATGTTGGATCCCCAGAATGCAATACAGCTATATAATGCGGTTGTGCTGATTAACCAGAGTCTCTGCTCTGCTACTTGAACAAATACAAAGTGAAGACGGTCTTGACAACAGTATTAGCATGAAAGCTGAGGCTTCGGAAACTGATCTGTTTGAGCACTGAGTACAGATGAGGAGGTGAGGGAGCTGGGCAGGCTGAAGGAATAAAGCTCTTTTTAAGTACAGATAACACCAGAGCTAAACCCCAGTGGCACAACTATCACCAGATAGTCAAATAGGAAAAAAAAAAAAAAAAAGGTTAAAACAACAAACTTAGAATTTCAATTTGAAACATTAAAATGCAACTCATTCAGGGGTATTTTTTTTTGAATTTGTATAAATTTAAATATATTTTGTAATAATGTACTGACAACAGAATGATAAATTAATGCAAAGTATTAATTAAAAAGAGTTCCTGGGAGGCCATCGTTTCAGACATGATGCAGGCAGACCTACTGTATCATGGCTCTGGTGTACTGAGAAAACTTTCTATCTTGATGGGATCCAAGCACTAGTGAAACAGTGCATTAGTGTAGCAGGGGATTATACAGAGGAATAAAGATAGCTTTTACTCTCATAACTGTTTTCTGTTATTCTTCAAAATCACAAGTCCCGATTTGACTTCAATGCACCTCATTAAATATGATTGAATGTTGGACATCACAATGCTAAAGGCAAGAGTAAAAAAAAATAAACATACACTATAATCATTTGACTCTTATCATAACCCAAGTGTAACACCTGAGGTTTCCCTATACTTTCACTCTTCTACAACAGCAAAAGAACTCACTAAGGGACCAAAGAACTGTGTGAAGTATAGACCTATGATCCCCATAAATATAAATGTGAGGTTCTTATGTTTACTTAGAAGTCACTTTGTGTTTACTTAGACAGCACACTCGCAGAATATAAACCTAATATAAACCTGTCCATAGGGAAGAAAACTGGGGTAACATTCAGTTCAGGGTCCTTGCTCAAGGTTGCAAAGGCAGTGCCCAGCGCATGTTTACTTTATTATGCACCTCGCTATATCTCTTTACCATATATAGTATAATGGAAGTCAACCACTGACAGGATGGTTGTGAACTGTACTATTGATCTACTGCTGCTTGATCTATCACTGATCTTGAATCAGAACAAAAGACGACCAAAAGTCTTGGAAAAGGGAGGTTGAAAAGAGAGTGCATACAAAAGTTTTATGATAAATTGACCAAGTTGATTCTCAGGATATCAAACAAGACCTCAGTTCTATTTGTTTATTTACTGTGATGGATTGGAATCCCATGTACCCTGCTCTTTGCCCTAAGTCTCCTGGGATAGGCTCTATGCCCCCGAGACTGTCTATACAGGACAAAGTGGTATAGACTAAGAGTGAGATTTATTTATTTATTTATTTTTAAGTTTAATTGAACTTTAAATTGCTATGGTATTTTCCATGGTATTTCAACTGTTCCTGGACTAATATTCTTATGCCAAATGGAGTTTTTATTTCTGAGACTCCTAATAAAATGATTTATTTTTATTTTTTCACTTCCACTCTTTTCTTAAAATGCAGATTCAAGAATAACAAGAGCTTATAAATAAATGGCAATCAGAAGCCAAGAGATCCAGACACACGCAAAGCCTCTCAATCCATTTGATCCTATTATGTATCACAAAAGTGTAATCAATATCTAATCAGGAGTTGTGCAGCACTGAATGTCATACAGGGTGCTTATTGTCAGGGGTCATGTTGCCGTGGCAACAGCCCAGGTGTGGCAGATCTTTGGCAGGGTGAGTATTGATGGAAGTTTTGGAAGAAAGGCTTATCAAGGAATAAAGAAATGTGCGGAGATAATGATGCAAAGGAATGTTAAAGCAGTAAAACGATCATGATCGAGACTAGAGATATAGATATACACTGCATTGATATACATCTTAATACTTCCTGACCTACTTGCAGTCCTTTATACCGGCCCAATGAAAACGATAAATTGTAAACAGGTATTTTGGCTGGTAATTGAGATCAGCGGTCTTGCACCACATAATGTCTTTTCAATTTAATGCTACTGCTACTAATGATAGCCCAAAACAAGAATTATTCATTAAAATGTATTTTTAAATTTGACCGCTGCTATGAAGCCAATAATTAAAGCTAAGGAGGATGCAAAACTCATAGCACAGCAACAAATTCAGTAGTAGCAATAGTAAAATACTCACTCACTCACTCACTCACTCACTCATCTTCTATAAGACTTTATCCTGTATTCAGGGTCACGGGGACCTGGAGCCTATCCCAGGAGGCTTAGGGCACGAGGCAGGGTACACCCTGGACACACACACACACACACACATACACACACTCATTCACACACTAAGGGTAATTTGGGAACGGCAATTAACCTAACCTGCATATCTCTGGACTGTGGGAGGAAACCGGAGTACCTGAGGAAACCCACCAAGCACGGGGAGAACATGCAAACTCCATGCACAGAGAGACGGGAATTGGGCCTTGCCGGGAATCAAACCTGGACACTGGAGGCGCAAGGTGACAGTGCTAACCACTACACCACCGTGCCGCCAATAGTAAAATACATGGCCTGGTAAAAAAAAAAAAAAAAAAAAAAAAGGAAAGAAAAAGTAACCACTTCAGAGGAGTTAAAATATTAGACTACAGTACATCAAGCAAAGAAAACAACTAAGGAGATCTGGAGTGAAGGGAATCAGGTTAATAACCCTTAAATTATCATAAACATTATCATCAACTGGAAGGATTGTACTGAACCATCCACTTTGTTTTTATCATGAATGGAGATGACTTAAACACTTGGTGAAGTTGCACAGTCAACACTTTTTAATCAAAAGTAAAAACCATGGCCATGTTTCATAGTATTTTCATACCCACACAATGTGATGGAGCTCACAGGAGAAAGACAAAAAGAAAATGTCCAGAATGACCAGATTATCACATCTATAGAGTCTTTCTTCCCTGATGGCACAGGCATATACCAGGAAACTAATTGTGAAAGAGTGCTTCTGGGAGCATGAGGAATCATTTTCGCACATGAACTGGCCACTTCAGTCTTATGCAAAAGTTTAGGCACCCTTTGATAAATAACAGATTTTGATCATTTTTTATCTGAAAAGATGTTAACACAGTCTCTCTTGGAAATGGAAAGAATGCATAGTATTTTCAGCAAACATTGATGCATAGTTACTTTTTATGTCATAAATTGAAGAAAGAAAAAAAAATAAAAACATTATTGTGGCACTGTGCAAAAGTTTGGGCACCCTACATAATCAGTACTTAGTAACACCTC
>JAQMYG010000037.1:27824334-27841848 GCA_030014215.1 Clariallabes teugelsi
ATGCGTTTATTATATCAGATGCCTTTAGAGAAAACTACAACAAAAATATATTGTCATACCAAAGAATAAACTACCCGGCAAAGTGGCTAGTGAGACTAAAGTTATTACCCACCACAGCTGAATTTTACACGCATTTGGTGGGTGGGCGGGTGCCAATGTCAAGCCCTACACACACAAAGCCTTGTCGTTACCGTTCTTTTAAACCAAGTTTATTTATTCTGTTGACTTCTAGTTTCCCCTGCAAAGGCATTTTGAAAAAGTGCTGATCAAGAATATACTGCATTTATTTATGTTTATTATAACTGCTATTAAGTATTTATTTTCTAAATCGATGCTAGTAAAGTGTCATGGATGTGTAATAAAAATAAAAAATAGGCTTAAATAAATGCAACTGAGCGGATGTGAAATCTAGGATCATTTCTCTTATTGTGCACATGGCACAAATGTCTCAGTTAAACAATGTAAATAATGTATATATTCAATATAAATGTCTATAGTGGGTTTTTCTGTGAAATTTACCCTCTTTTCACCAGCAGATGTCACTAGTGCTTGGTACATAACACTCACTCACTCATCGTCTATACCACTTTACCCTGTATACCATGTTGCAGGGGGCCTGGAGTCTATCCCAGGGGACTTAGGGCACGAGGTGGGGTACTGGACAGGCTGCCAATCCACCGCAGGGCATACACACATACACACACTCACTCACACACTATGGGCAATTGGACTGTGGGAGGAAACCGGAGTACCCAGAGAAAACGCACCACCAAACGGGGGGAACATGCAATCTCCATGCACACAGAGACGGGAATCAAACCTGGCCAGGAATAGAAACCGGACCCTGAAGGTGCAAGGCGACAGTCCTAACCTCTAAACCACTAACCACTAAACCAATAATTATTTATTAATTTTCATTCATCCACCCAGAAACCTCTGTAGTCTAACTAGGGATACCAATGGTGATCAGTATTGTATTTATACTCAGCGTGGTAGGACCTCCAGTCAACATTCACTGGACAATTGTGGGCCAACCTGAGTACCTGGCGATAGCCTTTTTGCAATAGATTCTAGTGTAGTTATTTGTTTTGTTACCTACAGATGCTGGTCAAAATATAATTCACCTTTATTACTGTATATGATCCAGCATTGTCGTCTTCAGAGATGAACAGAAAAGCAATTTATTCCACATAAAAAAAAAACCCTGAAAAGTCTGAAGATAGCTGGCAAGTGGTACCTAGCTGGTAGTTTTACATATTTTTGCTTCATTACATGAATAAAGTTTTATTTGTATATATTTAGTACATATATAGTGCACATCCTTTCAGGTAGGGTAACGTTATTAAGTAAAATTTGTGGCTGCTCACTTGTGGCAGGAATCATAAGCAATGAAGGATTGAACAATGAACTAAGCGTTGTCACACCTGAGGTCATGCTGTTGCACTGGGTATCATTAAGGCCGTGATGTGGGCGCGGTGGGCGCGAGGGCACTGAAGTACTGAAGATATCACAGCCATACTGGTATTCAGTACAGCTTGTGATATTGCTTTCATACAACAGTTCCTGATATGTATTGAGATATGTATATTTAAATGTCGCAGTGCTGTTATGATCTATATCAGCATTTATGGAATGCTTCTCGTCCAATTAAATTACTGGGTTGGAACTAACTGTTTTATAAACTACATAAGTGCAGGTTTGGTAAGAATTATTATTTAATATGCCAAATATTTTTGTTTATGATAATGTTTTTGCATTCAGGATTAAGCTTCTTTCTTGCCTTATCAGTGAAATATGGAGAAATTCTTGTCTATTGTTATCACACAAAATGCACAGATGCAGTGGATAAAGATTAGATCAAAAATCACTTTAATGCATGCAAGCTAATAATCCTATTTCCACACTTCATGGTTTAGTGGTTTGTTTATTTACAGATCAATACTAACCTATATTTAAGTTCTCTTCTGCATGATAGCAGCAGACACCTGAAGTTTTTAAAGGCTGAATAACACTAAGCCATTTCAGGCACATCAACAGCACACACACACACACACACACACACACGCGCACACACACACACACACACACACACACACACAAAAAAAAAATCATTAAACATTAATGTACACTGTATAATAATCTTGCATACTGTAATTGGATATGGTGCTAAGGAGATCTAATTGCTGTGACTAGTTTGTGACAGAAATGTTCAAAGACTGAAACAGAAAGGTCATAACGAAGAATATAAATACACTAAAGCGCGTCACAAGGACAGATGCTGAGACATGACTAATTGGCTGGAAAAGTAAACAACTGGGTCAGTGTAGAGACAGACAGAGCTTATTATTCATAATGAATGCATCCACCTGACTTACTGCCAGCATCGTCATTCATCGGATGGATGGATGGATGGATGGATGGATAGATGGATGGATAGATAGATAGATAGATAGATAGATAGATAGATAGATAGATAGATAGATAGATAGATAGATAGATAGATAGATAGATTGATTGATTGATTGATTGATTGATTTCCTAGACATTCCTTAAAGATTCTGGCACCATGACATGGGAGTATTCATATGAATCTTCCATTCCACCACATCCACAAGATGCTCTATTGGTTTGTGATAGGTGACTCTGGAAGCCTTTTGAGTACAGTGAGCTCATGTTCACGTCATGCTCAAAAAAACAGTTTGAGATCATTTTAGCTGTTTTTACCTGTGGTCATAAATGAAAAGACATGGTCAGCAACAATACTCAGGTAGGCTGTGGCATTTAACTGATATTCAGTTGGTACTAAAGGGCCAATATGCCAAGAAAATATCTCTACAGCATTACACCACCACCAGCAGCCTGAATCATTGATAAGTCAGGACGCATGCATGTTTTCAGGTTGTTTTATGCCAAATTCAGACCTTACCATCCGAATGCCACAGCAGAAATCAAGACTCATCAACATTTTTTCAATCTTCTATTGTCCAAATTTGGTGAGCCCAATGCAAATTCTAGCCTCAGTTTCTTGTTGTTAGCTTACAGGAGTGACACATGGTGTGGTCTTGTGGAACGCATGGTGCTGTGCGTTCAGAGATGCTCTTCATCATACTGTACCTTGATGCTGTTATTTGAGTTTCATGTTGTTTTTGTAGAAGCTCAAACCAGAAGCTCAACAAGGCATTTTGGCCGAGGGAACTGTCGCTCATTGGATATTTTGTCTTTTTCAGACCAGCCTGTTTGGCACCAACAATCATGCCACATTCAAAGTGACTCAAATCAATCACCTTTTTTCCCCCACGGTGATGCTCAGTGCACGTCTTGTCCATGTCTACATGCCTAAATGCTACATTGTGATTGGGTGATTGATATTTAGATGATATTTAGATTCATTATACCTAATGCAGTGGCCAGTGAAAGTACATACATACAGACAGACAGACAGACAGACAGACATACAGGGCTTCTGGGTGCGTACTGTGGTGTCCGGCACCCGGATCTTTTTGTCTCTCACATCCCATGGGTGTTTTATTGGATTGGTTTGTAGGTGGTCTTGGGCCCTTTGCCTGCTGGACCCCATGCATGATGGGCTGTGGTGCATTGGGTGTTTTGCTGCCTTTCTATTATGACCAGCATTTACTTTTTTGTGATTTGTGCTGCATTGTCTTTTTTGTGGGATCAGATCAGACTTGGGTGCCCATGATCCTGCCACCAGCTTACTGGTATACAATTGCTAATCAGTGTTATTCAATTCACCTGTAAGTGGTCCTAATGTTATGGCTGAATGGTGTACATTTATAGTTAAAAAAAAATCTTTATATAAAAGTGCGAGATGGATACCTCTGTCAGGAAAATGTGAAGGAAGGAGAAATGTTTTGAAATAGCTATCTGTGCACCTGTTCCAATTTACTGTCATTTTATTGAGCTCTGCGTATTTTTTTCTACAATTTACATGTCACTGTATATGCGAGTTTAGTTATTTCGTTAAACAGACTCAACAGGATTGACTCAGGCACATTTCCGCTTCACGTGCTTTTTCTATGCTTGAGCTAATTTGCATTGATTACCTGCTTATTTGAATAAGCTTTGGCAATGCATGCACCATAGAGGGAAAAAAATGAGCATAGCTGCCATGAATACACTAAAACTGTCATAGCAGAGAGATAAGTGAAATACTGGATGATGTATTATACAAAAATGTTTGGAGCTGGCCATTTGGAAAGGACATTTTTGTGGCTGCCTAGAATTTTGAATTGTGGGCCGTTCTTGGAATATAACACAGTTCCTCAAAAAAGCATACTTTTGCTCTTTACTGTCTCTATAGCAGGAATACATAATTAGGCATCATTAAGTGGCAGTATTAAAGTGCATGTTTTAAAAATGAACAAGATAGAAAAGGTTTTCACGAATATAAGAAAATATAGTAAAGCTGATATTAATGTGGAGTTATTAAAAAGATTTTGAAACAAGTCAAGGATGAACAGTCAGACACATGTGCACTGTTGGGAATGTATGCATTATAATAGAGATTGTCATCCATTAAAGGGAGATGGAACATGTGCTGGAAGTATCACTGTGTGCCTAACAGTCTTCGCAATATGCCAGTTGATGGATTTGAGTGATCTAATTCACCATTTGGACCCTAATTGAGATGTCAGGCGGAGCGGCGAATGTGCTTGCATGTGCTGACGTGTCGCTTAACTGTTATTTATTATGGTTATTAGAACACTTTGCACTACCATCAATTAATCTCTTCCGCATGCTCAGTGAGAGTGCAACATGGAGCCAATGTGCTAGAACAACCATTACGGGTTTATGACATTTGCTTTGTCTCTTCCTGTCGTAAAGGAAATGAATGTGCACATGCTCCAAAGCAGAACCTGGTTTAGGAAAAGAAAAGAAATGAAAAGGACAAAAAAAGGCAATACAGTATATATGTACATAGCTAATATATACTTATGCAATTATGGTTTTATGAAAGTTGCTTTTAATCACAATGTACATACGGCTGCATGGCACCTACAGTATGTAAGCACTGACATTAACTTCTACTATATATTATTATATTATTATAT
The DNA here is from genome assembly GCA_030014215.1 of Clariallabes teugelsi. Taxonomy (NCBI): domain Eukaryota; kingdom Metazoa; phylum Chordata; class Actinopteri; order Siluriformes; family Clariidae; genus Clariallabes; species Clariallabes teugelsi. Next base: position 27,829,407 of record JAQMYG010000037.1, read on the forward strand.
TGAAGTTTACTAGCCCTCATGCAGATCTTGATGTCTGCATGCTACCGTTAGCTGCAAACATAGTGTGAGGTCAATTCGCTCTTCAATGTTTCGACAGCCCCAAATTCTGCCCTAGTTCTGGGTTTCATTCGCTGATCTTATCTGGGGTTTTAATTGGCTTGTCATGGAATTTAATTGCACACTTATAAGTTTTAAAATGTACAGTGCCATCTGTTGAATTTTGAGATGGACTGATGATTTTTCATGACGTTTTTCATATTTTCCATTAAAATTTTTAAGTAGCATATATTGTCTTCCCATGAGCCGATTGCAATGAAACAGAGCCTATATGTTACATCAAGCTCGGCCAGATACACCTGTGAGAACCCCATTAAAATTCATTCAGTAGTTTTTATGTGATGCGTGCACAAACAAATAGACAAACAGACAAAAATTTTAAACCCATCTTGATGTGTTCTATTACTCATCTTACAACGTTTTTTTTTTTTTTTTTTTTTTTTTTTTTTTTTTTTTACAAATATCTATGTTCAGAAACGCTCACTTTACAGTTTCATTATATAAATACAGAATAGATAAGAGAGAGCCAACAGTTGTGGTTAAAAACTACTTTTGCTACAATGTTCACAAACACAAGAATGAAATCAACAGTATACAAACATTTATAAAGGCTTTTGTGATCATACATTACAGTAGATGCCATAAAGATCATTTTATAAACCGTTTATAAAGATTTGTGACTTGCTTTCTATACTTTTCTCTCTTAAGCATGAGAAATCTTATTTTAAATAATCTCATAATAATCAACAACATCAGTGCTTTGGTATACACGCATTGTTTTTAAATAGAATTAACTTCCTTATGTAATGTATAACAGAGGAAACCTGAATTACAATTGGTGGTTGTTGTCAACATCTTACTTAATAAAACTATGGCAGACTAACAAAGGTAATAATCATTTTGGCACAACTGTTACAGTACATTAATTGAAAATTGGTAAGTATTAGTAGTTTCTTCATTAATTTGTACAGAATATTGTACAGTAGCCTGTTGCACTGATCATGTAAAAGTAACTCTAGGTAGATACATCTAATACAGTGTTTGCCAGACTTTTAAAAATATGACAAACCATCACAACCTGTCACGTTTTCTATGTCGGCGTGTGTGTGAGCGTGGCATAATCGCAGAGGCGAGCTGGCGGTTCAATAATGTCTTTTTATTCAAGATAAATACACAAAACAAAAGTAAAGCTCTTTTCTTTGAGCCCTTACGAATCTTGACTCTAATCACTCTCAGAAAAAAAACACAACCAACATAACAAATCAAAATTACAACAACAAAAGCTAGACGCCTGACTGAGCTTCAGCCAGGCTATTTATAATAAATTAACTTAATTACTTTCCTCGGCTCAGGTGAGTGCTTCCCTCACCTGACCGAGGTGCAGTCTGGGACACGAAGTCCAACTCAAACCAAATTACAAACGAAACAAACAGAAATAAAACAAACCAAACCACTGGGCGTTTTGGCGCCCTCTAGGGGTTAACCCTTACACAACCCAGTACATAACAAGCCTATTCATACTGTGTGTCTACAAATTAATTTTACTGATCGTTTTATTCCCATTTACACATCATGGTATTAATTCAAATAGCACGGAATGAAGGTGTGAGATCACGTTTCTTAAGTAGATTTCAATTTCATACCCATAAATGCATATTAAAAGATTTACAGCGCCTCTGTTCAATTTTGAGATGAACTAATGATTTTTTCAAGGTTGATTTTTTTTTTTTTTAAATAAGGGTGTTTTCCATTAAAGATTCAACGTAGCATGTTTTCTCTTCCCGTGGGCCGACCGCGATAAAACAAAGCCTATATGTTATCTCAAGCTCGGCCAAATAAGCCTGTGAAAACCCCATTAAAATTTATTCAGTATTTTTTTCGTGATGTGTGCACAAACAAACACACAAAAATTCCCCAAAACATTTTGATGTGTTCTATTACTCATCTTACTCCCTTCCCATCATATTTGTACAATATTTAACGTCAGTATTTACTTTAGCAGTGTGAAAATGATGATGATGAGTATTACCCTTAACTATTCAATAAAATATAAAAAAAAAAGGGAACAACTTAAATGCTTTAGTTTCACTCAGCATGTGCATTTAATTAGTCAGCAACAGGTAATGTAGTGTTATTTGAGTGTGTGTGTGTGTGTGTGTGTGTGTGTGTGTGCGTGTGCGTGTGTATTGCTGCATGTGTGTAGTGTCAAAAAAGATGTTCCTCCGAGCAATACAGAAGATAATGTTTCACTCTTTCCTCATCTTTCTCTCGCTGCCGCTCGCCCCGTTGGCCCGTCGCCCTCCCGTCACACTGCTGGCTGCATCATAGCTAATCGTCTCCTTTTGCCCCAGCGGCAGCAACGTGCTGAGAGAATTAAAGAACCTCAGCCATCCTTTTCACTGCCCTTCTCCAATTCATCTTTTATTTCACCTTCTTGGTGTGTTTTGTCAGAGCTTCTATAAAACAGTGAATGTGCAGAGGCAGGTCTACATTTCAGACTAAACGTATGAAAGCAAAGCAGCCGGAATACTCACTAAAGCTTAAACAAATTTCAGAAGAGCTAATGTATATTCATTCCCTTTGTTCTTTCTATCTCGCTTCATCTTCTTTCTGTTCCCCCTTTTCATTTGAGGCTCCATTCAGGCCCGACTGCAGTCTAATCAGTTTCATCATGGTTTCCATTAGTGTGAGAGAATATGAAGTAATTAAAGCATGGCCAGTAGAACAGATAGAGAGAGAGAGAGAGAGAGAGAGAGAGAGAGAGAACCAGTCATCCATATCAAACAGGCCAACAAGGTGAAGAATAAAGGGTGTGGTATTCAGGTACAGTATATCACAGTGCCATCAATGTATGAAAATGAACACGAGGAAAAAAATATATTGTAAACACTAAAGTCGAATTGCTAGAATTTTTTTAGACCTAGTATGAATATATGTTTTCTGGTACTCAGTTATACCAAATGCTTCCAAAATGCATATCACCTCTTTATCTCAGCTTACCCCTTTTAATCTCAGCTAACCCTTGTTTTATTTTTGCTGTTGTGTCTTCATTAATACGACTCGTTCACTACTGCTGAAGTTGACCTAAACATAATTAGAATATCCAGAAAAGGTATAATTGCTAAGCTTTTAAAATTGTGCAAAAATGATCAACCAATGGATAATAGAACAAAACATATCAGGGACTTGCACAGACATTTTCAAGGTCTGTTGCTCTTACTTTAAAAAAGAGCAACCACCATTATTTTAGATGAGCACAGACCTCTCACTCTCACACTCTCATTCTCTAAACCACGTGTCCTGGCCGAGGTCATGGGAAGCCTAGAGACTGTCTCAGGGGGCATGAGGTGCGGTACACCCTGGACAGAGTGCCAATACATTTGCAGGGCACAAGCTCACACACTCACACACATACTGCTGGGAATTTAAAAATGCCAGTTAGCATAATCTATATTGGGAGGAAAATCTGATAACCGGATAAGTGATATTAAAAAACACTGTTAGTGTAACACATTATTGTAAATATACAATACTTTGGTCTAAACTAATTTAAGCAGCAGTATGATTTTGCATCTAAATCTTAATGCTGCCATCTATCAATTTGCTTTAACATGGCAGAATGCTCTTTGTCACGTAAATTGTTACGGCATTTCGACTTTGATAATAAAAAAACATAGACGCACAATATTCAAGCTTCTAAGATAAACTCTGTAATTTCAGATGATTATGTGTCGATATTTTATACATTATACAAAATAAAAATGTTAAAGGAGAGGTTGCAGATTTATGTAATTGGAAATGTAACACACTTCACTATACTATCCAAAACCACGTACTTGATTCTATTTGTTTAATTCATATATAATAATAATAAACCCCTTATAAACCTTTTTTGTGTTTTGTGTGTGCGGGTGGGGGGAGCTGGGGTGGGATGTCTTGCTTTTTTCAGAGCAATGATCCGGACCCCAAACTGTCTGTGCATATCCCTGCAGAAATGGGTAACCTACTTTATATTAATGAGTAGGGGGGTGTCATGAAGCATGCTATTTAATTTTGTTTATGTCATGCACAAATAGCAATGAACTGCTTCTGCTTAAGCTTTATTTTTAAGATATTATCACATGTAAACACTAACTTTAATATTGTAGCAAAGACCTTGGGTAGCCCGCATGAGCGCTCAGAGCATTATCAGTAAGCACGGTCATTAAAAGTGAGAACAGCGTGCTGTGAATCGCAGCTTGCTCACACAGACAAGAAAGGAATCGTACGCGCTCCAGTGTGTTAAGAACTGAACTGCTCTTACACACAAGTCCTATGCACTCTCACTTGACTCCCACCACTGCTCTGTGTCCTCCGGTCAGGTGTCCTTGTTTACTATGTACACTTGGCTAACATCACATACCGTAGTGTATGCAGTATATGCACATGTGTAATAATAATAATAATAATAATAATAATCTGTCTCAATTGAAATTATTCAAAACACACAGTGCTTTGGGAAGGAAAAAAATAGACCGACCTCAATGTTCTATACCATACATTGGACCTCAATGTCCCCAACTTGCGAACATTTGATTTACAAACTTTCAAGGATACGAACAAGTATTCACACATGTTCAATTTCAAAAGTCACGTCACATTTCCGGCGATCATTGTCACGTGTGTGCGTCGTGCATCTCAGGATGTCCTAAAGCAACGATGGAGATGAAAGTGAAAATAATTGAGAGAATGAAGCAAGGTGATGAATAGATGAAAGACATTGCTCGTTCTTTTAACATGAATTGTTCAACCAACGGCACAATTCTAACAAACACTGAACTGTAATTTACTGTGTATAGCCAATTGTGTTAGTGTCCGAGTACCTAGATAATGTTTGTAGGACTTACAAACAAATTGGACTTATGAATGGGCTCTCAGAACAGAACTTGTTTGTATGTTGGGGACTTACTGTACTGAACCTGTTTCAGTGTGAATAGATCTTTAGACTCTTAAAACTATTTATAGGTTAATCCAATTATTATATATTATGTAATATATTCTTTTTTCTATCTTTAATTATACAACAGTTAGTTTTAACTGAGTTATCTGGTTGAGGCATTCTATGAGTCGTGCAGCACTGAGACTAGTCACAGAAGCACTTTTAGTAAGAAAACACATATGATAAGGTTCTCTCATCTAACAAAACACTTGGCCTCCTTAGTAATTGTTTCTAAGTTGGTCTGAATTGACTCTGAACTGACTATGTTGTTCTATTCATGGTCAATGTGAGCTATAAAGCTAACTAGCTTCTAACGCAAGGCTTAATCCCAAATCCCTCTCTAACCTCTGATGAAGTGTACTACTTGATGTGTGGAACAAGGGATTGCACACCCTACAGTACATTACACACAAGCTTTCCATTTACACTATTTAAGATTCAACCCTAGAACCCTGAAACTTAGCTGATATTCTAAAGCGGAATATGTGTAAATACAAAATAAATAGGTTGTAAGTTTCTCAGTACTGTCTACCACCTCCATGGTATATTCTCCTCACCTTTTGGCTACATAGTAGTATTTAAACTACTTTCACCCCTGCTATTAATTACACAAACTGTCAGTCACCTGTTCCATCAGTTGTAGTTAGTTAGAAAACTGTATGTGTTGTCGAAGCAAAATTGCTTGTTAAATGAACAACCAAATCATAATCTTTTGATAATAAATGGTGTAAAGAACTGTCATATAAAAGCAATATCACACTGTTCACGTGTTCTGCTATGCTGTGACATCTTCAACACTCAGGGTGCACTCCCGTGCCAACAACAACATCACAGCCGTGCTGATAACCAGTGCAACATCACTCCCTCTAGTGTGACAATACTTAAGTATATTATATTGATGATACCAGGTAAAAGAAATTGGAACAGGTGAAACAAAAGAAGCATGAGTACCAAGGAAAGTTGTACTTTAAGGGAATCTTAAATCTGTTCTGCTGTTAATGACCGAACTGTCTTGTTGAAAATGTATTATGCATGTTTTTTGTCATTATTTATCTTCTGAGTTACTGTACTAGGTTTAAGCATTCTAATAAATTTCTAATCATGCCCGGTCTAATGGTAGATTAGATTAGTCTAGACTCCTAGATTAGACTTGAGTGAGACAAGATGGAAAAGTAGTCCATTACTTTCATACCTTTAATGCAATCACTGTTGTTCCATTATACTTTAGGTATGATGATTCAAGGCTTGATTTTAAGTGGAGCATTGAATTTAATTATTACGGTATATGTGTAGACAATTTTTTACTAAATGTAGCATATAAAAGAGTCGTGAAGTAATTGCAAAACAATAATACTCAGACACATGCTGGTACAATACTCATTTACCGGCATGTGTCCTGGAGGAACGTTGTTTCGTTTCACTGTGTACTGAACTGTATATGGTTGGAATGACAATAAAAGCCTACTTGACTTGACTTGACTTGACTCATGCAAAAAATAACTTTGGCTAAAGAACGTACAGTATGTACATTATATTATTTCAAATCAGATTGATAAATTTTCTCGGTGCTTTTTCTTTTGACAGAATCCATTTGTGATTCTTGTTAAACTTTTGACTTTTAATGCAGGTTCAAATATACTATATGCACCAAGACTGGAATGAGTTGGTCATGGTACATAACTCCGCACACTCAGATCGACTGCCCTGAGGCTCAATAGACTTTCATTTCTTGCCGCAGCACAAAGCCAATTGTTTTCATTCTCACTTTCATCAATAATTCGCTCAAGCTTAGCATGTTCGGAATCACAGGGCCTGCTGCTTTGATGAACTGGCAGGCAGAGAGAGAGAGAGAGAGAGAGAGAGAGGAGGGGAATGTGAGTACAGAAGACAGAGAGAAAAAGAAGGAGAGCGATTCCTTACTGTGGTGGAGGACAATAGAAAGAACAGTGTGCTGTGGAGGCGATGCTTGAATGTCTAACATAGCAAATCACTCTGCAATTTTCCTTGCACTTCTGTTATCCTCCCTCTCTCTCTCTCTCTCCCTCTCTCTCTTGCTCTCTTCCACCTCCCCCATTTTTCTCTCCGCCACCAATGATGGCTGTCTCAGCACTCTTTCTGCCGCAACTTCACAATAGGTACTTATTTGAGGAGGCACTCTGGCAGCAGAAGCTTTCGCCATGACAAGGTCTTATTATAGTGGAGGTTCAAAATGAAAGAACACACCCACCTTACCTTCAGTGTCCTACAGTATTGTGAAGACCTATGGCAGAGGCTGGGGAAGATATTTGTATGGTGGCTGTGCTGTAGGAAAGGAAATCAACAGCTTTATCATCACAACCCATCAGGACAAACTTTCTTTTTTATTTTTATTTTTTTACTTTTTACAAGTACAGCTTGGAGATGACCTATAACAAGTAGAGTTCAGATATTTAGTTCTTAAGGGACAGCTTTTTTGTGAACACACACACACACACACACACACACACACACAGATGATTTCATTCTGCACCCGGCGCCTCTCTGACAAGCTGGGAAATGAGCATATGGATCAAATAATGAGAGCTGAACCACAGATGAGTTTTAAATTATAGCTTTTATCCAGTGTGAGAAAGCCTTGTCAATACCCGTGCAAGAAAACCACACTTTCAGGGGCGACTTTGTTTTGGCCTCATCTCTGATTACCATTATAATCCAGCAGCCGCACCACTTAGGAGTCCAAACACATACACATAGCATTCAAGTCTGGGCCCTGAAAAGACGATTGCCTTATGTTTAAAGTCCTTTTTTGTGTGGCTTTGCTATGACAAATGCTTTTCCAATACCCATCACAGGCGGGCAGACTTCTTTGGATCAGTGAAAGCGTCTCTGAGTCCATCAGCAGAAAGTTCCCTCATGCAAAGCGAATAACACTGAACAATCTAACACACATGAATAAAGGACAAAGGGATTTCATATTTTATTTCCCGTATATAAATGCTAATGTGAGAAGTAACAGTAGGTAATCTGTTTGCATAAGAATATACTGATATTCCTCCAAATTGGAAATTTTTGAACTTTTTCAAAGATAGATAACATGGATTAGGAGTCTTGTTTGAAATTTTAAAATGTTAACACTAAACATTTATAATCGGTGCTGTTACATGCATGCTTTTTATGTGAACTGCAGGATATACATTTTTAGTAACGCATATAGAAACCTGGAGAGATCAAAGAGAGACAATACAGTGACACTTCCATATCCTCTTGAGACCCAAATGTCCTCGTACTACAGTAGGACATGACATTCTCTTCCAACTTGGGATCACTTGCAAATGTCTTTGTTTTTTTTTGTTCAGTGATTTGTTTTCTACATTCTACAACAATACTGAGGATTTCAAAACTATGAAATAACATATGGAATTAGGTAATTACGTAACAACATGAACAACGCCAGCAGTCAACTGTTATTTTAAGACACACTTTCGGGAATAGTTCTTGAAAGAACAGTATTGTGTCGAGTGCATTTGCAAAACACATCAAGCTCCGTGATGAAACTCGCTCTCATGAAGACCTTCCCAGGAAAGCAAGACCAAAACTTACCTCTGCTGCAGAGGAGACGTTCATTTAGAGTCACCAGCCTCAGAAATCACCAATTAACAAACAGCACCTCAGATTAGAGCTGTTATGATAATTATGAAATTATCTTTACAGATCATGAGTCTCAATATCAATTTTGCAAAGATTGATGCATATTTTAGCATTGCTTTACAAAGTAGAAAGAAATAAACATCAGAGACGTCAATGGGGTTAGAAAGTGATCCCAAACTTTTATATCTATATACTCCACCGTATGTATTGTTATTTAGAGTTTTCAAAATTGCATTGGTCTCTCTCTCTCCCCTTTAAAAAAAAAAAAAAAAGCTGTATATCCTTGTGCCCTCATCGTATGGCTACTGTTAGGTATAATTCTTTTGCCTATATAACTTCAACAAGTTATCATGAATAAAGAGAAACAATAATGTAACGCAATCTACTGTATACAATAGGATAGTCCGGGTCTCAGAAGGATACAAGATTTTATTATTCTCTTCATAATAGAACTTTTAAACTTATCTAGTTAAATACAATTTATAATTTTGTAATATGTATTTTATTAAACTGTGCAAACTAGAAAACTAATGATGTTTCCATTTTGTGCCATTACATTTGTGAAAGCATGATGTGCAATTTTTATGCATGTATTCTGCAATTTTAATTATTTTTGTCTTAATCATGGGTTTTTGAGGTTACAGAGAATCAAAGGTAAAAAAAACAAAAAAAAACAAATAATTAACAAAGCTGTCAGTGCACATGAACAGTATGAGTGTGGGATTGAATGCTTCGTTCATTAGAAATTTACTAATAAGAAGGTCATCATCTCATGACCTTGACCTGAGTAACATGAGCAGACTATAAAAGCAATGCGCAGGAGCATACCAAACAAAGAATAACTAGCTGGTGTGCTTTGATGAGCGCCATAAAGGTGCTCTGCTCTCTAAATATACTAATCCTAAGTAAGTGATTGTGCAGGAATACTTGGACGCTGGCAATGAAGTTAATTCTTACATTAAATGGCATTTTACACCTGTTGTCGGTGTGTGTCAAGCAATGAGTCTGGAGTCAACCATTCACCTTGACCAAAATCTACACACAAATTATGCGTCCTTGTCACGTCTTCTCATCCTGAGTAAAATAAATATCAGCACATGAGCGGTTCTCATCTACATTGATAAATGGATGTAATGGAATAACTCAAGCTTACCCAGTATTTAAAAATGTACAGTATTGATAGATTGAGGCATTTTCATCCTCAGTAAAGTACAACATTTAAGAATAATGGTTTCTCCTCCTTAATAAAGTCCAGTATTGGTAAATTAAATTAGTTAATACATCGAGTTCTTCTTATCCTCAATAAATGATGATACTAATAGATTACACTTTACACATATTAAGTCATTCTTATCTTCAAAATAGTACTGTGATGATGCATCCATCCAACTAGGAACGTTTGTAGTCCAATTAGGGACCATCGTGGTAGAACCTCCAGTCAACATTCACACCTGCATTTACACATTACACATTACAGGAACACAAATTAGCCTAATCTGCATGGGTTTGGATTAGGGAAGAAACTGGAGTACCTGGAGGAAACCCACCATGCATAAGGAAAACATGCACACATACCCTGGGGTGGGACTCAAACCCAGACCCTGGAGGTACAAGGCAACAAGGCTAACTTTGCCACTAAGCCACTGTGCCGCGACTGTGGTCATGGGTTGAACATATTCCATCCTCAATAAAGCACAGTTATAATAGATTAAGTAAATCATATTCTCAAAATGTTCAGTATTAGCTTATTAAGTAATTTATACCCTCAACATAGTACAGCATGAATAGATTTAGTGATTTCTATGCTTAATAAAGTACAATATTAATAGACTGGGTGATTCTCATCCTCAAAAAAAAATCTACAACAACAAAAAAATGTATGCAATAAAACGAGTAATTCTTCTCTTCAGGTAAGTATACAGTATAGCATTACAAATTATAGCATTAACATATTGAGTAGCTCTCATTGCCATTAAATAAATAAATAGATTTTTCAAAAAGTGTAGTATTAATTTAATGACTACAGTATTAAAGTACAGTATTAATAAATGAAATTATTTTAAATCTCAATAAATTATTCACATTCTCAATAACATAATATTAGTAGCCTGAATGATTCTTATTATCAGTAAAGTACAGCTTTAATACAAAAAGTAATTATTATTCTCAAAAATAAAAAAAAATACAGTTTTAAAAGATTACAGGATTCTAATCTTTAGTTAAGTGCAACACTGAAAGATTTTGAATGGTGATTTTCCTCCTCAGTGTAATACAGTGTGAACAGATTGAAGAATTCTAAGCATGTTGATGTACAAACAAACAGTTTTTAGAATTTTTGTTTCTATCTCGATGTGGTCTATTACTCATCTTACCCCTCCCCCACAAATTATTTTATGCCAAATAAATTTAATTTACAAGCACGCCAACTTTACAGTTTTATTATGTGTATAGATTTCTCTCATTTATTTATTATTTTATTTATTTGTTTTTCATTACTTTCTTTCTTTCCTTTTTTATTTCTTAACAGTTAATTTTACGGTGCTGTTGTTAGGCGCACTTGGTTTTTCAGGGAAAACAGGAGACCTGGTGCATTTCCCAGTCGTATATTTTAATTATGTAATCATTTCCACCCACTGTTTTTTCCCAATCAAATGTATCCCATTTGATGATTATACCAAGATTGTACAACTCTATGATTCCTAGTACTTACTTTTTTGCCATTTTATAAATCAAAAATTAAAAGTAGGTTGTATTAACAAGGAATAAATAGAGGTATTAATGTTAAGTAATAGTGCATAAAGCTGATTGCAAATCGTAACCTCATTTCCGATGACGAGGACACACAGTTTTAAGAAAACACAGTTTCACCCAGCAGAGAGAGTGTATTAAATCGAATGTCAGCACACCCTCTTTATGCCCCATTTTTGCATTATGATAATTGCCACCTCAATTTTTGTGGTTGTAATTAGTGAGGTCTTCACTGTAAGCAGACACAGCGAGCAATGATGAACATCCACACACACACACACACACACACACACACACACACACACACACACATACTCAGAGCATTGGCATGCAATTACACTCCTGCAATTATAGTTCTATTGTAAAGCAGGGATTTAGGAGGGATTTATGCATGGTTGATGCTCCGGTGCAATTAAAAATGGGACAAATCTGGTTAATTCCTGTAAAAAATGTGTCGTGGTTTTCACATATATCTACCGTACTACAGCTTTCTATATACTGTTATTAAAATATATATTTGTTTAACATTTGTGTTTAAAACATGCACCAGGAATCTGGATTTATACTTATGAATATCTCTCGCTGTTTCTAACACACACACACACACACACACACACACACACACACACACACACACACACACACACACATCTATCTTAGTACCTTTATGAGGCCTTTCCACTAACATAAATGTTAATGCCCCTGAATCTTACCCTAGGATTAATCACAGAATACACCCAGGCACTTGGCTCTTTTAATATTTACAATATTTACTGTGTTTTCATAGGTTTGCTTCATTTAATACTACTACTACTACTACTAATAATAATAATAATATATAATAATATAATATAATAATATAATAATTATAATAATAATTATTATTATAATTATTATTATAATATTATATATTTTATTATTATAAGTATATAATATATATAATTATTATTATTATTATTATTATTATTATTATTATTATTATTATTATATAGTTGTATTACAGACAACTATTAGCTATTTTGTTCTTTGTGG
>JAQMYG010000037.1:27848457-27861859 GCA_030014215.1 Clariallabes teugelsi
TCCCTTGTCTATGTGTTTGTGTTTTGAGTTCTGTTTTAGTATGCTCCATGTTTTATGCCAACTTCCTTTGTTTGTTTGTTTGTTATTATATCATTAAAGACTTTTGTTACACCTTGAACCCCCTCTGCGCCTATGCCTCACCCACACCCACAGTCCAACACCCAACAGTTCGTGACAACAGTATGTAGCTTAAAGAAAAGCACTTATCAGTGTGACTAATTTATTGAATGTCATTGTATGTTATAATCAAATCAAAATCTGGTCATTTTTATATTTATTTCTACCTCTAAATGCAGATTATAATATTAGGCTTGATTTTTATTCTCCTACATTATACCCATGAAGTTAATGAAAAACAGGATTAATAGCTATGACCGTTGTGCCGTTTAACTTCAATAATAACCCATGTGGTCAGTATTTAACTGAGGAATTAAATTGCTTTCAACTGGCTGTGTATCTTCATTCCACTACCCAGTGAACTATAAATAGTAACACGTTGTGAAAATAGCAAATGTAGTAAATACCAGTCTCTCTCTTTCTCTCTCTCCCTCACTGAGACAGCTCATTGTTTCAGACTGATTGGTCTGCCTTTACCCATTTACTCACCTGTCCATCACTTAGGCTGACTAAGCCAGCTGTCCCCTAGAGAGTGGTCCAGGACTATAGCTGTCTGTGCAGGTAGAGCCACTAAGCAACAATCCAAAATAAAGAACATAGTATATTTACATCCATGTACATCTGTCATTACACATGACTGAATAATCAGGGTGCCTAAAGTATAAGAAATGTCAAGACAACATGTTGACACTCAGAGTTGTGGACTTGCATCAGCTTTAACAAGATAACTGAACCAGAGAGAGAGAGAGAGAGAGAGAGTAGATTAGTAGTTTCACATACTGAGAGTTTTAGATTGGGTTTCTGTCTGTGTGAAATTTTGCCTATTCTCTCTACATGGCTTTGCTCTGCATTCTCTGATTACCTTATACTGGTATGTGGTTTGGCTGTAGGTTTGCGTGTCCCACCCAGGTTGTAGTCCTGTTTTAGGGCAACGGTAGCTCAGAGGACTAAGGCACTGAGTTACTGATCGGAAGATCTGCAATTCGATCCCAAGCTCCAAGAGGTTGCCCTTAACGATATCTGCTCCAGGGGTGCTGTATCATAGTTGACCCTGCGCTCTGACCACAGTTACGCTGGGATATGCGAAGAAAGAATTTCACTGTGCTGTAATGTACTGTATATGTGACAAATAAAGGCTTAACTTAACTGTCTTGCTCCCAGTATTCTGGAGGTAGCTTGGGATCCAACAAACCCTGACCAGGACAATATCAATTACAGTAAAGAAATGAGTAAGTTAGTATTTTTCAAAGATCACAATACAGAATTGCCGCTATTTACTTTGTAAAGATTATGTAGGATTGTTTATGCAAGACATTGGGTATTCATGAAAATCTTGTAATGTTGATGAAAATGTTAGTGTCCAACTCATGTTCAAAAGTTCCTAGTGTGTATGGATTACACATGTGCATGGATTACAACACTTTTACATACAGATTGCACTGTCAAGTTAACATTACATACATGTACAGTAGCAGCCATCCTCACCCAGAGCAACGTTTCGAAGGGATTTGCAGTCTCTAACAAAACACATCCTCTTGCTTTTTCATAATCCAGAAGGCACTCTGGAACAAAATAGGAATTTTGATCCCCATGGGAATTCTGGGCCAAAATGGGAACTTGAAAATGGGAATAAATTCAACGGTCACCATTGGCCTCTGTGGTCACTAGTTGGAACTACAGAGGTTCCTGGATGGATGGATGGATGGATGGATGGATTGACAGATGGACCTTGTCATAGTTTAATAGTGTAACAATGGTATCAGGTAGTTTTTAAAAATAAGAATTACTTTTAGAGAATGATGTTTGGATAATATAAAATGAATGAAAATGCAAGCATACCTAACTTCAGAATATCACCTTTTTTCTTATCCATCCTGCCTCATCTATACTATCTAAGCTCTTTTCTCTTCAGTTGTTTTGGTTTTGTTGACTTCTTGATTATGGCTTATCAAGAGAAATATTTTCCCCCTGTCCTTATAAAACACAGCAGTTATAACAACTATGAGGGGCATTCAAGTCAAAGCAGGACTTTTGATTGTGCAGAATAACCAAACACCTCTATGGGAGTAAAACCTCCCTTTATTTCCCAAATATAATCCCCTGCCACGCTAACCCCAGTGTTTCAGTAGTCTTGGAAAAAAAATAAAAGTAAAAAGTTTTCTCAGTATGCCAGAGCCATGATCAGATTTCTTGCTTCATGTCTGAAACGCTGGCATCCCAGGAACTCCTCTAATGGTTAACATGTGGAAATGACTTAAGGTAAGGTCAGGACTGTACAGGGATGCGGCAATAACTTTCAGTGAGTTCCTGTAATGTGGAAATGGTGTGTATACTTCCCATAGACAGATTTGTTTCTTTCACATGTTAGAGACAAGTTATCCACTGATTTTCAAGAATCAGGTTTTCCTCTCACTGAATGTTCAGTGAGCCTGAGCCACCTCGGACAGGATCGTATAGCCTTCTTTAAAATGTTAGCCTTGGTCCAATTTAATTTTAATAAAGTAATTCTAGTGGCAGCATGGTGACTTAGTGGTTAGCACTGTCGCCTTGTACCTCCAGGGTCCGGGTGGCTTATACAGGATAATGCAGTATACTGTATATGATGAGTGAGTGAGTGAGTGAGTGAGTGAATAATTCGAATATTTAAAAAAATCCTTAATGGCACAATAAGTAAAGTTGCCACACAATTGTATCAACCGAAGAGCGCTGCTGGGATGTGAGTACCATCAAGAACATACAATGAATGTTTACAGTATGTTATTGGCATTAATTATAGAATATGACAAATACAATAAAACAAATGAAGTATGAAAATTATGACAAAAGCTGAGTTAGGTCAGTCTGTCTTTGCTTTGCTTTAAGCTGTAAACAAATGCCTAAGCTGATGGAAGATTTATCTCATGTCTCCCTTATCAGGAAATTGATATTTAAAAAAAACTGCATGATCCCTTTTCCAGAGGATAAATTATGGAATAAAAATAGACTTTATTTGCAACTATATCTTCTTTACACACTGTGCAACATTTTTGATCCAGCAAATCAGCCCAGATACATTTGAACCATTTGAGATTGTTTTCAGATTGATTGGCTTCTCTTCTCTATCTGTCTTCAGGTTTTGAACTTTTCAGGTGCTGTTATGCTGCCAAACATTTTTATTATTTGCATGGGTCTAAATAACTTCTACTTACTGCTTTTTCTTTCAGTGATTATTAGTCATTAATGTTATAATAAAATAGAATAGAATAGAATAAGATATGATATAATATGACATACAGATGCACCTTAATACAGTAAATTAGAATATCTTTAAAAAGTTACATTATTTCAGTAATTCTATAAAAAAAATGAAATTCATCTATTATATAGATTCATTACACACAGACTGATATATTTCAAGTGTTTATTTCTTTTCATTTTGATGATTATGGCTTGCAGCTAATGAAAACCCAAAATTCAGTATCTCATAACATTTGAATATTACTTAAGACAAATAAAAAAAGATTTTTAACACAAAAATGTTGGATTACTAAAATGTATGAACATTTACAGCACTCAATACTCCCTTTCCATGATTTACTGCAGCAATGCGGCGTGGCATGGAGGCGATCAGTCTGTGGCACTATAGGTGTTATGGAAGCCCAGGTTGCTCTGATACCGGCCTCCAGGTCTTCTGCATTGTTGGGTCTGGTGTCTCGCATCTTCCTCTTCACAATACCCTAAAACCTATAGGTTTTAGGTCGGGCGAGTTTGCTGGCGAATCAAGCACAGAAATGCCATGTTTCTTAAACCAGATATTAGTATTTTTGGCAGTGTTTTCCTGATGAAATCAGCACCTCCATTAAGCTGTTCCCAACCCTGGTCTGGTCCTGGAGGGCTTCTTGCACTGCACATTTAAGTGTTTTTTGTTTGTTTGTTTGTTTTGTTGGCCCCTAGCACACCTGATTTATTTAATTATTTTCGACTACTTATTATTTATTAACAGCACTGAATAGAAGTGGGTGTAACAGAGCAGGGAAACCAATACAATGGCAGGGTCGAGGGGTCCTGTGGGACCAGGGAAACACTGGTTTAAAAAAAATAATTTAAATTTGTTTTTTTTAATATAAGGATATATACAAAATATATAAGAGTCTGGATAAGGGCATCTGCCAAATGCCATTAAAATGTAAAGCAACTGACTAAGCAATTGTTGTTGTTGTTGTAGTTGTTGATAGTGGTGATGGTGGTGTTGGTGGTGGTAATGGTGTTGATTTCTTGCATGCACAAGGAATTTGTCATTTTTTTCCTGCAAAGTACCCAAAAAATATTTGACACCATTTGGTCCAACACTTCCGAGGTTATCGCTGTGCTGAAAACATTAACATTGCATTATGCAAATAATAAAAGTGCAAAGACATCTACAAGGAGAAAAAGGCTAAGTGCAGCGCAATTTAATGCTCCTGACTTTCAGCAGGGCCGTGAAGGATGTTTTCAATTAGAAGCGAGATAATTTCATTCATTGTTACACCCGCTGAAATTGCACTTTTACAAGCTTGACTGACTCCCTATTTCAGAGCTGCAGGTTAATGAGTCATGTACATTGAGCACATGCACTGGAACGTCCTCTAAACAGACTGACACAAGTTGCTTAAACCTGTGCCTTTGGTCTTAAAGGAATAGACTCCTACTTTTAACCAATGTGATTTAGCTATTGCATGGAGATATTTTGTTCTTCAGAGGAAGCATCTGTACCTTTAAGAAGGATGAAATATTTCAGTCTTGAGGCACTACCCCCTTGCCTATCCCCACTAACTCGCAAAGACACTCCCCCCGGTCGCATTTATGTACCAGTGCTGCTATTCTCCGCATCTTTGAGAGAGACTGGAGTGCTGACTTTGTCTCTTAAATAAAAAAAATAAAAAAAACCTTAAAAGAACAGGGTGCGGGTCCCAAGCCAGCCTGAAGGACTAAGAAGGAAAGCAATATTTCCATCAGAGATGCTGCTTTATGGTTTTGAGCACAGAGAAAAGAAGACTGGAGAGCATGGAAGAGGAGCAGAGAGCACTACAAAAGAGTAAAGTTATATCTTGAATTAAAAATGTATTAAAGATAAGATGAGAGTTGTCTGCATAAATAATGGCTAATATCCTGTAATCAGACTTTATTTTCGAGGAAAGAAAAACCACACAAGAGGAGTGGTTCTAAAGTTCATCAAGACCACGTTGTAAAATGTGTTTTTTGCTGACAAATCTTCAGGACTCCAAAGAAGAGATAATGTCTTTTAGCTTACAGATAAAGGACATTTGAAGCGTCACATTAAGATCTGGTAAATCAGTTCTGTCTGAATTTGCTCTTTGATTTGTCCAAGCAGTTTTTGGATTATTTGTTTGGATGATGTTTTTTGCCATTAATGTTTTTTTTCCATGTAGACTATTGTAAAATTACACTGTTGAAACTGATTTTACAAATAGAGACATTAATGAATTAGTTGAATTCTTTCTAACTGAAAAAAAAAAATCGGAAATGCAGGAATGATCAGTATTTTATGGCTGAAATCATTTCAAAGACTTATGTTGACTACTTAAAGCTCCTGAGGTTACAGAAGAAGTGTGCTTATGGATCTGAGCATCACGCCTGATGAGCATCTACCCTTCCCGGGTGAGACAACTACTGCTCATCACACCTCTGCACCTCCTGCCCTGCCCTCCCACAGTCCAATCTTGAAGCAAGGGCTTGCGGCCGGTTTTAAGAGGGTTTATCGGACAGAGGAGGATAGCCCGAGCCCATTTCCAGGGTTGCTTCCAGGCATCCTGGAGATGAGGGTAAAAGAAGGCAGCAAGATTCGTAACCTGATGGGCTTCGCAATGGCACGGATGCAGTGCGAAGAAGGAGGCAGCAAACAGGTCGGGCTGAGGCAGGTGGTGTTCACCGGTTCGGGCCGAGCAGTCACCAAAACCATCACCTGTGTCGAGATAATGAAGAGGAAAGTGGGTGGACTCCACCAGCTGACCAAGCTACGCTACAAAGGTGTTCGGGAGGTGTGGGAGAGTCAGGAAGGAGGCAGTGCTAAAATGACCGTTCACAGGACTGTACCCTCTATCAGTATCCTTCTCTCTAAGGACCCATTGAACCCTCTTGAGCCAGGATATCAGCCTCCTGAGATGCAGAGCGCTCTCTGGGAGGAAAGACAAGATAGTGATGCAGTGTGTGTTGATGCAGGAAAAAGGCAGTTTGACTACACTGTCACACAGAGTGAAACACAGCCAAAACGGTTCTGTCATCAAGGTGGAATCTCTATAAATTAAGTATTCTGACTAGTGGGAAGATTAGCCAGATGATTACTTGCTGAAATTACTAAGCTATTGCAAAGGAAATCTGAAGGTAGTTTCTTTGCACATTTTATAATACTATCACAGATTGTGATTTTAGCTGATTGACATGCTACAGTATGTATAAAGCCTTGACCTGGACTGGATAAGTTTACCTAATTATTTCTGTTACAGCATATATCCACTTGGAAATCACTTAATCATGCTTGGACTTCTTCCTGCTCAATGCTGCTTGACTTTATCCTTAATGTTTCCATCGATTCCACTAGTGTCAAAAAAAAAAATCTTTTGTAATTAACATCTGAATATCCCTTTCTAATTGGCACAAACTCTTCTGCATTAAAGTGCACAGTTGACTTTACACTAGGACTAAATAAATCAAATTAAATAACAATAATTTATAATCTAATAGGAAAGTTGTCATTATTATAATACTGTAAATGCACCAACATTCCCAACAAACATAACATGGATACTATGTTAAATGGAAAATTAAATCATTTAAATAATTTTTTTTGTGAAGACAATGAATTATGAAGAAATGCAAAAAAAATGCACAAGAATAGGTTTCATTGTTCATACTGTATTTTAGAAAATATATCAAATGTAATGTTTGTTGTTGTCTTTCTTGGTTTTGTTGTGGGGGTGGGGCAAGGTATTACAAGTATGAATAAATTTGATGACAATGTGGTGGAGCAACCAAACGTTCAAGGCTAAATGTATAAATGTATAAAAGTAAATAATAATAATAATAATAATAATAATAATAATAATAATAATCCATATTTGAGTGTAAATGCATTTATTTTAGTGTCAATCCTATCCACACCAAGCATCAGCTTGGAAAATCTCACTAACTAAATAAAGAAAATTATATTCCTTGATCGGTATCAAATATATAAAGCTTTCTGAGGCAGATCAAAGCCTACACGCTCTTAGAACCGACTTTGCTGCAGTGGTTTTAGATACAGGGTGTTAAGATAGGACATCCATCATTTTAGGGCAAAGATGACAGCGTGTCTATGGGGCATCTCATCCTAGTAAAGTTCTTGAACCATGAGTGACTTTGTATTACGTTTTTTCTTTTTGTGTGTAACCTGAGGATATTTTTTAGGATCGTGATGAAAATCTCTGAGGCTTGAAGAACACTTAATGCATTTAATTTATCGCTCAGACCCATGTAATGGATTTGACAGTACACTGCAATGAGCAGTTAGTACTTGCAGTCTCATTATGGTGTTGCTTTTGCCTGTGGATGAAATACAAAGCAATTCTTGGAAACATCGAATGGTATTTGAGTGGTCTTTAATGGTTTCCTAAGGTTCTATTGTCTTCCGTAGACATACAATTAACCTCCGTGTTCAGCTCGGGAAAATAAAAGAAAACGCGGTGCTGAACCGAGGGCTTGGGAGTGTCAAGCAATTGCATTTGCTAAAGAACTCGAATGGAACAAACTTCAGAATGCTGAGGACAGACTAAAGGTTATCTGGGAGTGTTTATCGCTGACTTAACAGCTTTCACCCTGCATGGTGCTGTCCTATAGGGACTCTGTTTCATTCACATACATACCTTACATCGACTGATTGCTTTAAGATACAAATTGGGCGGTTAAGTTGTAAGGCTAAGGAAATGAGCTTAGCAGAATAATAATTAGAAGTGAGGTAGATTATTCCATTCACACTGCAGTGCACAATGCCATGACTAAAATTGTGATTGAGGTAAAGTGTGTAATACAGTATAACAGATATATAAGCCTATCTGGATGTATAAACTGAGTGCATTCTACAGCTGCACAATTAATTGCAAAAAAAAGCAAAATCACATATTTGGGAAGTTTGACAATAATTTTTATATTTATAATTTTTTTATATATATAATTTTGAGTCGATAAATAAATATTGGTAATCATCCTCCTAATGAGATCATTTGTGGCATTATTTGCTGTTAGCCTAGAGAAATATGTTTTAATACCAAATGGTACATTTAATGCTTAAAATCTAACAGTTTAACAGTTGAGTTTAAATTGCAATGTGATTTATTTTTTTTAATCAAATCGTACAGCCCTAGTGCATTCTATAAATTACAATAAAAGCAATAATCTTATAAAGAGCCTGTAATTCTAGACTTACAGTAAGTGTCAAAAGTTTGCACGCCTCCCCATAGTTTTATCTTTCATTATTTAAATGATATACTGTACATTTTTATTTATACTTAATATGAAGTTATTGTTTATTAAGTTTATAAAGCAGTTGTGTAGTGGTTAGCATTGTGGCCTCGAACCTCATGGTTGAGGGTTCAATTCCTACCTTTTGCCTGTGTGTGTGTGGAGTTTGCATGTTCTCTCTGTGTTTGGTGGGTTTCCTCCCACAGTCCAAAGACATACAGTACAGCTTAGGCTAATTGGTGTTCCTAAATTGACCACAGTGTGTGTATATGAGTGTGTGCTCTGCAATGGATTAGCACCCCGGCCGGGGATAGTCTCCTGGGATAGGCTTCAGGCTTCCTACAGTATGTAGCTGCAACCATGTACAGGATAAGCTGTATACAGAATGAATGAATGGCCTAATTTATGTATTGACTAATATTAATTTAATAATTTAAATAATTACAAGAAGTTACAAATACAACATGTATAATATCTGGTACAAATTAAAAATATAAGGTATAAATAAGAAAAAGATAACAAAACACTGTGAGCTGTTCAGGTTATTAGGTTTAATAGAGGGCAAAATATCACATTCAGATGCAAAATTTAATTTTAAATAATTTCTGTTTATTTTGCTATTATTATCTTAGAAACTTTAGACCACTTTTTTTTTATTATATATTGTCTTATAATTAAATAAAGATTGTAAAAGCAAACACATTGTTAAAACATGTTATTTTTAGCTCTTAATTTTGTAATAATAATAATCTTATTTTTTGCAAAAGTGATGAAATAGTTATTCGTAAAAAGGACTAAAAATAATAACACACTAATGAGGCTTTGATGATTGTGAAGTCATATATGAAATATGTGAAGTCATATATGAAATGTTGATGAAGTAGAAGGATAATAATAATAATAATAATAAGAAGAAGAAGAATGATTGCAAATTTAATGGCCATGGCCTTTCCACCATGGTTGAAAATAAATTCAGGTGACCCTCTGATAACAGTGCGCACTTTTTTATTTGGTCTCTTTCTTTCACCCACTCTGCGCTCTCCATCTCTCCCTCTCTTTCTTCAGCGGATAGGACCGAGGGCTCTAGGATGGTGTGGTAGTTCACTATCTCCCTCCTTCCAGATGGCACAGTCTTTTCTTATCTAGAAGAATGGCCACTGCCTCAATTTTTCACACTCTCTTATCTCAAAATCCTTTAAATTGAATATTTACTGGGCTGATGTTTACAGCCAGTGTTTGACTGCTCAAGGCACTGTTCTCTCACTCTCTCACTAGGACAGACTAAGGGGGGCATTTTTCACTCTCATTCTCTCTCACTTTCATTTTTTCTCACTCCCTTTTTGCCCATTCTCTCTAATAAGATATTCTCCTGTTAGATAATAAACCTAATTGACTATTTGCTGCACTGGAAAAAGCATTCAGTCTGAATAGATGTAAATTAATGTTTAGCTAGGGAATTTATCATAATGCTACCTTTAAAACCCATGATTTGAAATGTGAAGTGGAAAATAATACACCATGACATTAAAAGGTGCTTGTTTACACTTTTGTGAAGGCAGCATATGAATATGAAGATTGTGCTTCTTAACTACAGACAGGTAGACACTTAAATTTCTATTAAATGATGGTAATGTTTATGGATCTTCTTTGACATTGACAAAGAGTTATGTACACTACATACAATGCCAAAACTGTACTGTTTAGACAATTGGGAATTCAATGCCTAACTATGCCACCTGCCACTGTTGGGAACTTAATCCCACTCTGCCTCCAACTCCCTAACCAGCTGGTATATAATAAGAACATTATTCCACTGTACTTTAATGTACACTGGGTATAGAAAATCACCCCCTTAAAATAATCACATTTAATAATAATAATAATAATAATAATAATAATAATAACAACATCTACAGTAACTTTAAAGTAAAATCAATTTCAAATTCAAATTTTATGTCACATACACAGTCATACACTGTATGCAGTGAAATGCTTAAAAGATATAAAACCAACATAAAAGAAACAAATTGTAATTAAAAACAGAATTACTGATATGGAAAATGATCACCGTCCTCCTAAAAATGACTTGTAAAATCAAACAGGTGAAGCTAATCACTTTCTTAATGGCACACAAAGGTTTGATCTCGGCTTTGCGGTATTTGCCAACTCTTCTTTGCAGAACTGCTCGGGTTGAGTTAAATTTGATGGTGACCATTCGTGGACTGCAGTCTTAAAACCATTCCACAGATTTTCAATAAGGTTTAAGTCTGGGCTCTGACTAGTCCACGCATGGACATTCACCTTTTTCTTCTTCAACCACTGTGTGGTCATTTTTGCTGAGTGCTTTGGTTACTTGTCATGTTGGAAGGCAAACCTTCTTTCCATTGATGACTTTCTAGCAGAGGGCAGCGGATTTTGCTCAAGAGTTTGATTGTATTTTGCCCCATCCATTTTCCTTCTATCTCGACAAGTGCTCTAGTCCCTGCTGCAGAGAAACATCCCATAACATGATATTGCCACATCCATGCTTAACTGTAGGAATGTGTTATTTGGATGGTGAGCTGTATTGGATTTCTGCCAGAAATATCATTTAGTGTTTTGACCAAATAGTTTAATTTCTGTCTCATTTGATCACCTGTGTTTTTGCAAAGCTCAGTCATGACTGCATGTGGCCTTTCTTGAGAAATAGCTTTCACTCTGATAAAAGCTACGTTTGTGGAGAATTTTTGTGAAAAATATTGTTGTCAGATGCACACAATGACCACTTACTCACTCACTCATCATCTATACCGCTTTATCCTGTATACAGGATTGCAGGGGCCTGGAGCATATGCCAGGAGACTTACAGTAGGGTGAGGGTCGCAGTACACCCTGGATGGGGTGCCGATCCATCGCAGGGCACACACATACATCTACTCACTTGCTCATTCACACACTACTGACATTTTGGGAATGCCAATTAGCTTAATCTCTTTGTCTTTGGACTGTGGGAAGAAATCCACCAAGCATTGAGAGAACATGCAAACTCCATGCACACAGACCTCCATTTTATTTCCATTTGCACACTTCTGGACATTTTTCATTCATTTCCACTTTTTCTTGCATTTAAATTAATTTTGTCTTGTACAGTTAGGTTTTATATTTCTTATATATTTTTTTATTTTTTTTAATTTTGTTTCTTATAGTTCAGCTATTTATTTATTTATTTATTTTTCTATTTCTCTTTCTTATTTCTTGTTAATTGTTTTTAAAAATTTTAAGGTCACACGCGGTCGTATAAGCATTTCACTGCATATTGTACTGTGTATGACTTTGTATGTGACAAATAAAATTTTAATTTGATTTGAATTGGGATTCGAACCCAAATCCTGGAGGTGTGTCAACCTGCCGACCAGTACAATGGCCACTCTTTGTCATAAATTCCTGCAACTGCTTCAGAGTTGCTGTAGACCTCTTGGTAGCTTCTCTGACCAGTTTCCTCCTGGATTTTTCATCCAGTTTGGAGCAACGTCCTGGGAGGGTCTGTGTTGAACCAAATACCTTCCACTTCTTAAGAATAGACTTCACTGTGCTTTTAGGCAGTGATCAAGCCTTTAATTGTTTTTTGTTATTTATCTCTTGATGAAGATCTTTTGACAGTGCCTTGCCACCAGTACTTGATTGTTTGCTTCAGATGCAATATCAGGGACTGAAATACTCCAGCTAATCAAACTGATCACAGCTGATCACAGTTGAAAGTCGAATGGCTTAGTGTGCCATTGAGAAGGTGTTTAGCTTCACCTGGTTAAGTTTTCTTTCACTTGGATGTTAAAAGTTGCAGTAAGTATATACAGCTGGGCAAAACAAAAACTGTGTCTGTCTCCATTTCAGGCTGCAAAGCAACAAAACAATTATGTAATAATTATGCTGGATTTTGCCCATTTTAAGTCCAAAAATCGTACTGAAATTCTGACAAAAAATAAATACAAAATTGTAGTTAAGATAAGTGTGACTAGTCTGATAAGCTAATCGCATGTTCCATACTTAGCATATTGCAATAAAAGAATGTCAGTGATATTATTTTATTCCAGCTATATGTAGATGGGGGGAAAAATGACACAGGACAAAAGAAAAACCTTTTTATTGCTGCCATCTTGTGGTAAAGAGAGTGAACTTTAGTATTTAAATAAAATATTTTTATTTAATAGTATTTTTAATCGTTCTGTTTTACCTTTATTTCACAAAGGTCTCCAGCTGAGACTTTTTTTTCTTTCTTTTTTTTCTTACAAGGGAGACATGGTAGTGGCTATGATAAATTCAACATAAAAATCATTACATATGATATACATAGAAGAATAATGATCTATGTATGAACCATAAGTAAATCCAATAATGTAGCTTATATGCTGTGACCAGCGTATACAGGAATGCTTTAGGAACATCAATACTTTATAGTGTAGCATTTACAGATATTTACAGAAAAAAAAATATTGAGTATATGACGTGTAAACTAGTAAATAATAATAAAAAAAAACTTTCTGTTATGACTCCTTGAACAAGCTCTATATGAAGAGGTAGAAGGGTGAATTTCCAGTGGTGTCAAAAGTATTCACATTCATTACTTGGGTAGAAGTATAGATACTAGGGTTTAAAAAGACTTCTTTTGAAGTTGAAGTATCAACTCAAGCTTTTTACTCAAGTAAAAGTGTAAAAGTACTGGTTTGAAAACTACTTAAAGTATAAAAGTAAAAGTAACTTAAGGGGGGAAAAAAGCATTAAGGATAAAAGCTTAGGCTGTGCCACGGGCCTATATACTGCACTAACACCTCATTAA
>JAQMYG010000037.1:27872596-27885211 GCA_030014215.1 Clariallabes teugelsi
AACAGTGCTCGAACATGATGCCCCCTTCACATTTCTGACTGCCCCCCCATATGGTCTGGTCTAGAACCGGCCCTGACTTAAAGTGGCTGCGAGAAAATGATTTGCCTTACGTTGGAGAATTTTGTGAATCTTTGTTTGGTAAGAAGACACTAATTTGCCTTCCTTCCGAAATCTTTTGCACCTGTATGCAAATTGTTTATAAGATTAAATGCAAGAACTTCCAGTCTCAACCGAAGTCTTTTACTGTCATTTATGTCATTTCAGACACACAATGTTTTTTTACCCAACAGTAGAATGGATAAATGACCACTGAGAAAATCATCTCCATACAGTATGTAAGATCAGTTTGGATATATTGAGAAATAATCAACATTTTTGTAATCAGCATACACAAGTTCTACAAAGGCTGAGTAGGTCAATTTCAGCAATTGCTGTAATTTATACTTTCAATAAATTTTTTGTTATGGATCCAGACTTCTGCGACACCCTATATAATATTATTAATCACCAAACTCAAAATAGGAAACACTGTGTTTCAAATCCTGTGAAGTACAGAAAAGTGTTAACTCTAAACTATTACTATTATTATCTATTAACTATTATACTATTATTATCTCTTACTGTACATGGGCATTGCTAGCAATTAAGCTATATCCAGCATAAGTGAGACTACATTTCTAGATTATCTCTCTTGAGTGCTAACAATTACTGTGGTTTCAAAAAAATAAAAAAATTACTTCCCCAAGCAGCTCAATGTAAATGTAATGTAAATGTGAAAAGTGTGAGGTATAAGTAAGAGACCTGTAAAAAAAGATTTACATAGGTGAGAAAAACCATTGCAAAAATGACAGGGTCTGTTTCGCTTTTAGTGTTCCTTTGTAGAACGACTATAGCTCTGAAAGGCCTTTATATTTACATTCCGGAAACAATGAACTGGACTGATGCTCTCAATTATTGCACACAAAATTATGGTGGCCTGGCTACTATCACCACTGCTGAGGAATTGCAGGAACTTATTAGTCTACAAACCAATACTCCAGGCTGGATTGGACTATTTAGAAGCCCAATAAATTCTAATATTTGGCTCTGGTCTAGTAGACAGCTGAGTATTTTCTTTAGCTGGTGCATTTTGCAGCCAAATAATTATATGGGAGTCCAGAACTGTGTCTCTATGGATCTATGTGGCTTGAATGACTTGGGGTGTGAAATCATTCAACCTTTTTATTGCAACAAGGTCATAGATATCTTGGTTATGGAGAAAAAGTCATGGGAAGAGGCTCTTGCCTATTGTAGGACTCTTTACAGTGGCTTGTCGTCTATGTCGCATCTACACCTGACTGAAAATAATACCCTACAGATCCAAGGTGACAGTGTGTGGACTGGCCTGCATTTCTTCAATGGAGCTTGGGTCTGGGTGAGTGGGGAGCAACTGGGGATTCCACAATCACTGCCATCATGTCCAATGCAATCCAACAGCTGTGGAGCTTACAACTTAAAGAGTCATGTCTGGGAGAACAGAAACTGCAATGAGAACCTTAGTTTCTTCTGCTACTGAGGTAAAAAAAAAAAAAAAAAAAAAAAAAAAAAATCCAATTCTAATTATTAATTATATTATTTCTTAGTGTGACTTGTGGCTTATTTTAAATAACTTTTATGTGATGACCCATTGTCTCATTCTCTGAACAGAGGGATTTGCATGAGTGGGACAGAGTCCTTGAAGAAGAATATACAGTACAAGTTTTTGTTTGTTTGTTTGTTTGTTTGTTTCTATTAAAATACTGTACAGCCCAACTTTATGGATTTCTGGCTGCTCACGAATACATTAGAGATGATGTTAGGTAATTGCTTGGATAGGTATGCTATGCAATGTAATGGCTTGTTATTTTGTTTTGTTTCAGCCATTTACAATAATTAATTAATTAATTAAATAAATAAATAAATAAATAAATAAATAATGTAGCTTTAAGAGTGAAGAGCAATATATAAAAAAATAACATTTTTTTGTTTAATGACATGATGAGTATTTTCTGAATAAGTAAGTAAGTAAGTAAATAAGTTAAATAAATAAATGAATGAATGAATGTTTGGTGCCCTGAGATATACTGATGTGTAATTCAGAGTGTGTCTCTTTCTCCCAGGGCCAGTGTTGATCATAACCTCAACCAGGACAAAGTAATTATGGCTGGCAAAAATATGAATAAAAAGTAAAAAACATTACCTCATTACCTAGTAATATGATTTGGCATATGATCAAATTCTGCAATTACTTAAATAACGTTTAAATCAGGTAATAAGACTGATGTACATGATGTTAATCAAAGTTATAACTTATTACCTATACATTTGGTTATAAGTAGATATGATTAATAAATGCAGGGGTAGCTGGGGTATCTTTCATTTGAACTGAAATTAAATGTTTTTTTTTTCTTCCTGTTTTCACTTTTGAAGGTAAACAGACATTTAAAATTCTAGACATTTACTTAGGGTTGAGAGAAATGCAGTGTAAATATATTACAATTCAGAGAAACTAATTGTTATTAACACTATAGTGGAAAATGTCAAAATGTGACTATGCGGTAGTCCCAGGATGTAATTGTTGCTGTCTTAGACTGATTTTGTAACTTTAAGAAGGCAAACAGATATAAATGCATGAACTGTCAGTTGTTACCTGAGATTACATTAAAAATATGTGAAACATACATCTAAGAGCTGGCTTCCTATAAAACATTTGTTTTATTTACTAGCTGTTTCATTTGATTTCATTTGAAGTCAAAATTAGTCAAAATCAAAAAATTGTGAAGCTGCTTTGAGACAATGAACATTGTTAAAAGCGCTATATAAATAAAATTGAATTGAATTGAAATTTAATTGAAAAATTATTGTACAGTGGAGTAGCACTTTCTTGTTGGGTGTGTGGTTACCTCCACCTTCCAAAAACCTGCCATACTGTAAATCAACTGGTTTGGGAAATGGGTGTTTGAATCTAAATGTGGTTAGTGCTGTAGGATTGTCTGGCATTTTAATAGATCACTCTGTTCTTATTGTAAGATGGGTAGACAACTGTTGTCTAAACAATAATAATTTACATTTTTAAACTAATGGGTATCATTTTGGTCTGACGGGCAGCACAAATTTCAGTGTTGCCCGGCCACAAAATACCTTTAACAAGTCGTACAGTACAATTTGGGCCACAGAACTGATCTCTTTTTCTTAACTTCATACTTCTCATTTTTATTTCTCAATCATTGTGATATATCTTACAATAAAAACGGTTTTAATATATTTAATTCAGATTATATATTATAAAACAAGATATTGGTAATTGTGGGATGAGGTGTCTTATATTAAAACTAAGATGCAAGGAAGAGCATGTGGACGGATGTACTTACACCACTGCTGAAATGTAAAATGTAAACGTATTACAATTTTAAAATATCCTCAGAAAGTTTCAGGAGTGGAACGCAAGTTACACAGATTATCATTATTTATTTCGATTATTGATATGATATACCATTTGGCCAAAAGTATATTACTGGTCAAAAGTTTGGGACCTAGTAAAATTCCATCGATTTTGAAAGAAACACTTAAGCAAACTTATTTTAAATAAAGCAACATACAATTTAAGACAATTCAAAATAATAATAAAATAATAATAAAAAAAAGGTTGGTGTACTTTTATTTAAAAAAAAAAATCCTCTCTAGCATGTTTTTTTCAAAGTAATAGTCTGGGGTGATATTGTGGTCATAATTTGGGAGATTAATTCATGATTAAAGGGTTTTGAAGACGGAACGTTATCACTTCTTTTTGCAATGACACACAACGCACTATAGATGGCGCTTGAAGAAGCGTTTACTGTAGGAACGTTGACGCGAAAACGGCGAATCTGGCAACTCGAGGTCCATATTTACGTGCCGTGTCTCCCTCCACGTGCCTCCCATTACTGAGTTTGCATTACGCACGCGCCGCATTTCTACACGCATGCGCAAACTACAATAACGTCCCCTTCCCTTACCCTGAACAGTGAAGCATTCAGCAGCCGAACATCATCATGTTTTCTGCCCTTATTCGTGGTTCTGCGGCCGGTATCAGTGGTTTAGCACGAACAGGAGCTCGGTCCACAGGTGAGTGTTTAATTATTATTTAAAAAATATATATTTTACTATTATTATTATTCTTTTTAATATACCTAATATCAATCGTCCTT
The DNA here is from genome assembly GCA_030014215.1 of Clariallabes teugelsi. Classification (NCBI taxonomy): domain Eukaryota; kingdom Metazoa; phylum Chordata; class Actinopteri; order Siluriformes; family Clariidae; genus Clariallabes; species Clariallabes teugelsi. Next base: position 27,876,802 of record JAQMYG010000037.1, read on the forward strand.
AGCTGCTATCTGGTGTTGCTTAGATTCAGGAGATGCTACATTTTAATAGGTGTTTATTAATAAAAACGGACTTTATGCAGAATTTTGAGGTACAGTACAGTTACAGTAACTGGGTTTGTATAAAGTAAATAAAGCGAAAATTGACTTTGGCCTCGGTTTGCTTAAAAGTAATGCCTCGACTTAACATTGACCGGTTAGCATGCTAGCTTATCAGCTACATGCCCTTGTGATGACCGAGGAATCTGAGAAACATTGCAAACACACAGACTGAACTCCGGCTAGTCATCATTAGCACGTAATAATTCACATAATCTATTATCTCATCTGACAATTTCACATCTATACACACCACTTCATCGTATGTACGTTTACTTATTTACTGTCAGTAGGAAACTGTTAAGTTCACATTATTTAGTTTGTATCAAAGGAAAAGACATTGGGGAGAATTTTTTTAAATAATTGATTAAGCATAATTATTACAATTTGAAAGTAGGAAGGTTATGGGGATTAAATAATTGTGGAATACGTCTTAATGTTTCGATTAAAATAGAAAATTTGTGAGAATGCAAATATTTTATTTTTGTTTTTAATCCTAAAAAGAATATCAGTGGAGTTTTGTGGTGCATTATGATTCTGTTCTGTGGCAATTCATGTATCGGCACACTGACTCCAAAATAAGTTTTTATTACTACTCACTCACACACTCACACACTCGTCATCTATAACACTTTATCCTGTATTCAGGTTCGCAGGGGGGCCTGGAGCCTATCCCAGAACACTTTGGGCATGAGGTCGGGGTACACCTTGGACAGGGTGCCAATCCATCGCAGGGCGCACACATACACACACGCACTCATTTATACTATGGGCAATTTGGGAATGCCAATTAGCATAATATTTGTCTTTGGACTGTGGGAGGTAACTGGAATACCCAGAGAAACCCACCAAGCACAGGGAGAACATACAGACTCCATAAACACAGAGATGGGAATTTAACCTGGCCAGAAATCACACCTGGACCTTGTAGGTGGAAGGCGACAGTGCTAAGCCACTGTGTCGCCATTATTATTATTGTTATTATTGTTATTATAATATTATTATTACTATTATTATTATTATTATTATTATTAAAAAGAAGAATAGTGTTTTCCACATTACATACAGCGGGCCGGCATTACATCCCAGGCGAAACGTGGTCTACTACATATAACATATATTATGTAAATATAACCTTTAACACAATATTTGTATTTGATATTTCTATCAATTTCCCAGATCAGAGATCGGAAGCTCGGGTATATTGACTGCTGCCCAAGTATACTGTGTTGGAAACACATTTTTTATTATTATTATTATTATTATTTAATTGTTATACGTTTGCCAGCTGGTAAAATGTTGCAGTTCCTCTTTAATCCTAGAGGCGGTGCATTCTGAATCCATATCCTGTGTGATACACAGCTAATTATTTGCTATTTTTGTTTAGAATTGTTACAAAATCCTAAAACAAACAAAAAGCCCTTGCACCTCAAGTCCGTTTCCGCTTCTCGCTTCGGGTTTGTTGGCATGGGGTTTGTTTCAGGTAGTCTGGTTTCCACAGTCCAAAGAATTGTTATAGGTACAGGATCGCAACACTAATCAAATCACAACGTAGGGATTATGACAATATCATATCGTGAGGTCCCGGGTGATTCTTATCTCTTGCGGAAAGAACGTTTAAGTTAATAGGAATAAAAAGAATTCATATCAAGACACTAATTTTCTTAGTGATACTGAAATGTAAACATAAATAAAAAAAAAATGTATTATAAATTTATAACAAGTACAATGAAAATACCAACTACATTTTATTCTTTGTGTATGGTCGATATAAAAGAAGATCCATAACAACTCCTATTATTTTAGTTTTTTATTTTATAGTTTTTCCAAAATGTTCTTTAAACACAAAAACAGGTAGATGGATAGATAGATAAGTAGACCAGTTACAGCTGCTTTTTACACACTGTAATATATGTATTTATTCTCCTCCATGAAGCTTGGCACAAACAAACAAAACACATAGAATCATGTATCTCTGTCTTGCTTTGTGACTTTGAAAATGAGGGTCTAAGGATAAAAAGTGTCAATAAAATTTGTTACACAGATTGTAAAACCTTTCTAAAATAAAAAATGACAGAAACAGCAAAAGGAAAATAAAAATGCTCAGCACCCAAGCTAAGCTGATTACAGGACTTGACATAATTAACCAGTGGGGGAAACTAGGTCCTGGTCACAGCCCAAACATCACAGATATCTGGTACTCTTTACTGTACCTGAACTACGAGGGGCGTTCAAGTCAAACTTGGATTTGTGTTGAAATTTCTTGTGAATGAATGTGTAAATCAATTGACATTTACAGAAGACTTCAAGCACAATATGGTGACAAGACTCTTATTTGCAGTAAAACAATTTGAGTGATGTGAACTTTTTAAAGAAGTCCGTACATCCGTGAATGACGATTCGGCTGACGTGGCTCGGAGCCCACTGCTCTCATTCCCGTCCAGCAAGTGGAATGCCTGCTCCTTGAAAATTGACAGATAACTTGCGTACAGTTAGTTGCGTATCTCCTGTACAGTCCTGATCTCGCTCCAAGCCATTTCCACCTGTTTGATTCATTAAAGGAGTTTCTGGGAGGCCAGCATTTTAGATGTAAAGCAGGAAGTATGATCATGCTTCGGCATTGAGAGAACTTTATAGCTTGATGGTATCCAAGCACTAGTGAAACGCTCGAATAAGTGCATTAGTGTAGCAGGGGGTTATATAGAGGGGGGGGGGGGAGGCATTGTTCTTTTATTTTGCACATTTGAAAGTTCCTGGTTTGACTTGAACTCGTAGCTTTCTTATTTGCAACCATGATCTGACGATAATCGAGGCTCTTCTTTAAACATGCAAGCTTGTTGTGAAAATGAAAGGGTTTAAAAAAGAAAGTAAGTTCATTAAAGAGGATAATCTTCCTACAAAATAGTCCTTGCAATATCCCTTACTGTACAACAACAAAAACCAAAAAAAAGAAAATCCACCAGTTGCTGTTCCTTTATATAAACATACTTATTTGCCCTTATTTATGAAAATGGTTATGAATGGATGTTTGTTTTTGCGCAAGAAATATGGTACTCATGATGTACAGGACGTACGGTGACATCTAGTGGTTTGCATAAATTAAATGCAGCACTTTCCTGCCTTGCTTATTGAATATAGTTGGCATTACATGTAAATGATTGCAGTAAACTATATAAAGTTTTGTGTTTTTGTAAAACTTTAGGTTTATGAGTGTACAATAGTAAATGTGCATTTTAAAGTATATAAATGTAAAAAAGAAAAAAAAAAGTCAACCATTTGGTGGTAGCGTATAGGCTCAATGCCCCTATGGGCTCATGCATATTTACTTTCTTTATTTGAGCCTTTAAGCTTGTGATAATTGTAGATTGATTGTGCTGGTTGTATCAATTCCAAATGCTCCCAGACTTTTGATCAGCATTTTCCATTATTACTCTTCATTATTAAAATGTAGCTATTCCTTATTATACCAAAACATTTTGGTAATAGTTTTGAACAGTGACGCGTAATCAGAAGCACCAGACATGTCTGAAGCTTCGGACATCACCCGTCTCAGGGTATCGTCCATGTGACACAAGCTCCAACACAAAGTATTGAAACAATTTTGAGATCTAAGCATGTCCTTCATATTTATTGTAATGCACCCTAAGAGATAAATGATGTTTGTTCTTTTGTTTTCTCTTTCTAGCTCCCTTGGCTTCCCGTTGCTACTCTCATGCAAAAGCAGAGACAGATGAGGAGTTTGATGCTCGCTGGGTGACTTACTTTAGCAAGCCCAACCTTGATGACTGGGAACTTAGAAAAGGTAAAATGTAAGGTGTCTTCATGGGTTCATTCACTTGTGTACATCACCTTTGCTGAGTTATTTAATAAATTAAATAAACACATCCTAATTAGGCATCTTTTTTTTTTTTTTACTGGTTATAAAGCAGAAGTGGATTATGGAGGACAAAGAAAGCCCAAAAGGAACTTGTTGTTTTTCTTCCTAGACTGAAAATTTAAATATTTAGCTTAATGGAAAAGTGAAGTATTTTATTATTGTACTAAGTTAAAGATGACAATCAAAGTGTTGTTAAAACTAACAAGTGTTGAGATGATCACTGGGTATTAAGCCTTAATAAAATTGTGTCTTTTAAAGCTTTTTGCACATTTCTATTGTGGTAGCATTTGTAACAATTTGTCTTCAGGAGTGAACACTCTGATTGGTTATGACCTGGTCCCCGAACCTAAGATCCTCGACTCTGCACTGAGAGCTTGCAGAAGGCTGAACGATTTGGCCAGTGCAGTACGCATTTTAGAGGCAGTTAAGGTGGGTTTGTGCACCTCTTCTTGTGTGTATGTATATATATATATATGATACAAACCATGAATTAATTGCAACAGCAGGTTGGTGAAATAAAAAAATAAGAACATCAATAGTTAACATCAATCAAGATCACTTAAATTGCACAGCATTTTAAATACATTAAGCAGGAAAGAGATGGAATTTAGAATGTTGTGCTATTTTAAGGCATAATTAAACAAATAAAGTTGCAAATAACTCGTGTATTACTTGATTTACAGGTATAACCACATTCCAAAGTGTAAGGGTTTAAGAGGAAATGTCTCAAACGTTGTGGTAGCATATGTCAAACCTAGAAGAACATTATTTTTTTTATTGAAAAAAAAAAAAGTTTTCACATCAACACTCTGTTGTGTGACATTTTACAGATAGCTGCTAAATAGGCTAGAATTAATCACAAATTAATAAGCATGGGATAATCACTACAGAGTGATTCACTCGAAAGAGGCCCTGAAAATTCTGTAATGGCTCTGGTGGAAGTGATCTCTAGTAATTGCTTGACACATTTTGACCCTGCTCTCCATGTTCCTCCACCATGAGAAGGGATCTGCGATCCCATTGTTTTCAGTTTCCGTACCAATCTTTGACTAGCAGTCTTGGAGGGTACATCAGGAGCACTATATTTCTTCGTACAATTCACTCTGACCTCGCTTAAATGAATTGATTAACCAATCGGAAGTTGAGTGACTGAGTGATGGGGTATGGCATTAAACGACTTATCAGTCCGACTCAGGGGCATCCCGGCATGTTTGAAGCTTGATATACTGAGGAGCACATTGTATGATTTTTCGTTCAATCTGATTTGTGCTAGTGAGTGTTATTACAGAATATTCGGTGCTTCTTTTGAGTGAATCACTCTCTTTAAGCAACACTATGAGCCAAAACTTTTGTATTAAAAACCAGTGTATGAAGACTTATAAGAAATATTATGAATTATGAAATATTATACAATTTATCCCCCCCCCCCCCTCAGGGGTCTGGGTTTGCTACTTATTTTACCTCGTTATATCTAGATGCATATGTATGTTTTTATTAAAAATTTTTTTTTTTTTTTAAGAATTTCAACCATGTACAGCATGTTTTCAGATCTAAGAAAATACCCTTATTAAAGTATTTCAGCTGTATATAGGAAGAGACACGCCACAGTCGAAACAAAGGCGTTTGCTAATCTTTTCACTGTTCTCTGTATTTAGCTACTTTGCTGAGCTTTTGTCAAAATTGTTTAGTATTGGCAGAGGTGCGGTACATCTCAACTCTAGTAGAAATCAGTCAAGACTTCACAATGCTGTCACTAAACTGGTGTACATTATCTGTATCAACTCAAGCTTTCATAGGGACTTTAAGTATGATTGGCATTCCATAATGGTACGTGTCCATAATAGAGTGCAGCCATTTTCATCAACTTGTTAAGCCCACCTTCTGTAGTCCCCAGTCACCAAATTAAAACAATTTTAAACATTATGGGAAGTTCTGGAGCATTACCCATTCATTGACAGCATTCTAAGAAGAATTAAAGCTGGTCTGAGGGCACTCCTTATTAGGTCCATCATATTAATATACTGTTTTGTCCAGCTGCTATACCTTTTTGGACATTAATATACAATAATGTTTTATTAAATTGCATATAAAATGTATGAATTTTTATAGCAGATGTGAGTAATATACTCTTCAAATGTGTTGGATGGAAATGTATATTGACCTTTTAAAAATTCTCAAGCAGACTTTTTCCCCCTCTGTTTTAACCATTCCCAACTTGTTTTATCAATCATTTTCTCAGGATAAGTCTGGACCACATAAAGAAATCTATCCATACGTGATTCAAGAGCTTCGCCCCACCCTTTTGGAACTGGGCATCTCAACCCCGGAGGAACTGGGCATCGATAAAGCCTAAGCAGGTGCATGCATGGAATCTCAGGGAATTCTCCTCTATAATAGGAATAAAGCTGCAACACGGGTTTAATAAATTTGACAAATTTGAAAAAAAGTAAATTTTTCAATAAGTAATATCTTAACTTTATCCTCTGTAGGTTTTGTGACGCAGCTGACAAGGTTGTTCATTGCACTTAAGGTCTGCCTTGTTTTCTACATGTTCAGCATCTGTGAAGTTCTGTCTAAATGTTTTGAACTAATAAACAGCAATATTTAATTTGTGTGTTTTTATTTATTATTCTTTTTAAAGGTCATGCGTTCAAACTTGCCAATTACATATAACCCTAGGTGAAATGTTAATTTGACTTTAAAAAAATATTATTTAACTGTTCTGTATGTAAAACTATTGATTTACAAAGCACCTTTCACAAACCTGAGATCACAGTACATAAAGAAAGACAGAGCATTGAATAAACCATGTAAAAAAAATTAAAAAAAACATACAAGCTAAAATATTTAAAGGTGGGTTTAAATAATTTTTGTTTTAATATTTTAAATATTTTAATATTAAAAAAAAAAAACATTTTACATGTTTTTGACAAAAAAAAAGAAAAATCCATGTTTAAAATTTGAACCAAAGGCAAGTAGGAGAGAGAGCTGGATTATATAACTTTAGTAGTGGCCACAGTCATAGGTGTACAATAAGTAGAGCAAAGGGTTCAGGGGACAACTTTAGCCTCTAAAGTTAGTCAAACAGCTCAATCCTAAAATGTGTTTGCAGCCCATCACAGAGTTCATCTTTATGTTGGCTAGAGAAAATGCATAGTTGTTGAAGTATTATACCTGGTGGTGAGTAAGCTGCCCACTAGATGGGTGGAAACATTGCACCTATATAATGGCCAGCTCACTCGCCACCAGGTATAAAACTTTATACCAGTCATGTGTAAAAGCATCTACCCCCTTTTAGTTCTATGGTCTTTGTGTAAAAGCATCATAAAAATCTTCTAATCCTAGCAGGTCTTAGTATTGGGGGAAATAGAGCCTCAGATGAACAATAAGTAACATTTTCACAGTGCCATTATTTATTTAACAAAAATGCAGCACATACATTGTATCTATCAATCTAGTTCTTTACACTTAGAAGATTTGTGACTTGACATCAACAACCTCTACAAGGAGGGTAAGCCAGGTGCTGTATTGTTTCGTGTAAAGGTGATTTAGAAGAGAAAAGTGTGGTAGGAAAAGTTGCACAAGCAACAGGGGTGACCGCAGTGTTAAGGAAATTGTCAAGCAAAGCCGTTTCAAGGTCTTTGGGAGGGTGAGGCTGGAGTTGCATCAAGAGTCACCACGCAAAGATTTCTTCAAGAAATGGGCTGCAACCGTTGCATTTCTAGTAAACCACTCCTAAACCATGCCAGAAGTCTTTTCTGGACTAAGAAGAAAAATAACTAAATTGTTAGTGTTCCAAAGTCGTCTTTTCAGGTGAAAGTAAATTTTGCAATTTATTCGGACATCAAGGTCCCAGACTCTGAACCTGCATTTCATTCGTGGTACTAGAGGGGAAAGCAGTTGCTTACTAAAACACTTAAAACTGGTCACAGAAGCACTTTTAGCAAGAAGACACAATCTGCTAATATTATGTCATCTTAGACAACACCTTGTCTCCTTAGTAACTGCTTCTAAGTTGTTACAAATTTCCCCTGAACCAACCAAGTTGTGTTTGATGTTTCATTACTGCTAGTTAACAGGACCGCGAGCTTCCAACAATGCACTGACAGGTTTACAACTTACCTCGCTGCTTTGTTCATGGCTAATAGAGCTTCTAAAACAAGGCTAAATCCAAAATCTCTGTCTAACCCCTGAAGAAGGACACTACTGTTTGTGGAACAACGGATTTATATACTCAGCAAAAAAAGAAACGTCCTCTGACTTTCAACTGTTTTTACTTTCAGTAAACTTAACGTGTAAATATTTGTATGAACACTAAAAGAGTCAACACCATAAGACATGAAAATGTCTTCACAATGTTTCCCTGAATGAAGGGAGGCTCAAAATCAAAAGTACCAGTCAGTATCTGGTGTGGCCACCAGCTGCTTGAAGTACTGC
>JAQMYG010000037.1:27892746-27909518 GCA_030014215.1 Clariallabes teugelsi
GGCTGTAGAACGAATAATTTAAGTTTCCATTATTTCCTATGGGAAAATTAAATTTGGTTTACGAGTGTTTTGGAATATGAGCCCACTTCCGGAACGAATCATGCTCGTAATCCGAGGTTCCACTGTATTTAGTAATTTATATCACTTTTTTAAATCTGTTGGCACAACATCCGACCACATTTAGAAAACTTGTGAGCACACAATGAGGGGTAAATTGACTGTCATAGTTTTACATTTTTCATTGTTATAGAGTTCATTTTCATCTTCTATACCGCTTATCCTTTGTACAGAGCCTACACACACCCATACACACTATGTATGTGTATATACTATTTTGTAATACATTTTTCACACAATGTCCAAACTGAAAAACGTCTTTTCTGACAGAAGATATTTTAAAGTCAAGCAGCACATACTACCTGCACAACTTTTACATGACCTGTGTGGATTATTATTATTTTTTTTTTTTGAAATAATCAATTTCCTGATTCCTAAATTCTACTTATGTAGTAGTTTGAATACTTGTTCGAGAAAAAAAAAAAATCTACAGTGGAACCTCAGATTGCGAGTAAGACGGTTTGCGAGTGTTAGGCAAGACTAGCAAAGATTTTTAATAAATTTTCACTTGGAAAATGAACAAGTATAGGTTTACGAGTACCAAGTATCATGTATCACGCATGAGCTTCTTGTTTTGACGCTGAGCGTCACATGATCACAACTGAGTCAATGATTTTTCTCTTTCTAGCTCTGCAGAATTGTGGGTAATCGTCTCCCCTGCTGGGTCTTCCCTGTGCGTCTCTCACTGCTATAATCAACATCCGCACACGCGTGTACTGTTTACTATAACATTGTGACCACGGATGTGCGCGTAAAACATATTTTATTTTGTGTTTGTATGTTTGTGTACAGTGCACGTGTACTGTTTATTATAACAATGTGTTTGTGCGCGTTTAAGTCTCGTTAGAGAGGTTAAAGATCCATTTCTCTCTCCTTCTCTGTATCAGCCTTCACTTTGACACTGGACACTGTGCCCCTTCACACACACACACTCTCTCTCTCTCTCTCTCTCTACACAGAAACACCTCTCTGTCACGATTTTTTTCAAAGGTAAAGTGCAGGTTAATTTGTTTTATTTTTACTTTACAGTAGTGATTCCATTAGTGTGCGCTCACGCGAGTGTCATTAACGATGTTCCTTGTTCACTTTTCCGATAAAACAGTCTTTCTGTTAATGTGTGTGTGTGTGTGTGTGTGTGTGTGTGTGTGTGTGTGAAAAACTCAAATAAGAGAGGAAGAAGGGTTACTGTGTAAGATGAGAAGAGGGAGAGGGGGTTCTACTGTAATTCCTCCTCTCCTCTTACTTTAGCTTCACACACACACACACACACACACACACACACACACACACAAAAAAAACATAAATGTGGTTTGGAAGTCATATTTTCAACATTCTTTTGGGAGTCATCTGTTTAACATTATCCCAATGTCTTGTAGTTAATATCTAACGTTTTTTAACAACCTAATACCATGGGTGTTCTAACATCTTTAATATTGCCATTTCAATATTGCCACAATGGTTTGATAATCAAAAATGCCATAGCCATTATGGTAAGTTAAAACAAATATTTTGGGATATAATGATAAAACTCACTTACAGGGAATTTTATTGGATATGAAGTCTCTAAAGGCAAAAATGGCAAAATGGAGGTTGAGCTTTCTGTCACTTTCTTTAGTTCTGCAAAGGATGAATGAGTACTCCAATTCTGAGGAGAAAGTAAATAAAATAAGCATGTTATTGAAACACAGCTTAAAGAAAAGAAGTTATTAAGTATGTAAGCAAGTAAATAAATATATAAATGAAGACAATTGATTTAATTTTATTCTTTAATGCAGTTTGAAGGTGCACCAATAAAAACAAAAAATCTTGTAAACTTACATCAATAAAACCACAGACATTGGTGGCAACATTTCCACAAATTTGAACTGTAGAAACTTTCTCTAGGGGAATACGGTGCCTGAATGTGCAGTGTTGTACGCCGTTCAAAAAGACCTACCAAAAGGAACTTTTTAATGATTAATCACAATAGTTCTTTAATTACACTTTAAATAAATTCCTATCCGTAATTTAGGAGCAAATAAAGACACCTCATAACCATCAGACTTGATGGCTATAAGAAGAATGAAGGCCCCTCCGCTGGTGTAGGGCACACTATATACATCTTCTTCCGTCCTCCATCCTTCATTTTGGAAGCTGTTCAGGACTGTTTTAGCGTCAATCCAGGGTCTGTAGTGAAAGGCAATGTCATCGGCATCACAAGGCCCTGTTTTGAAATTAACTATAATGCTGAGAAGAGAAAAAAGAAGTGAAAATATGATTAACTCAAAAATGGTCATGTACAGTTTAAAAAGCATTCATTGATTTAGACTGCAAGCCTTTTTTTTTTAATAAACTGTATTAGTTACATATGGTGTTTTCATCATTACTGTATATAATATATTTAAATCATACGAAGTTGCATTTGTAAGAATGGTCCCTTGTAAGAAAAAAACCATGTCTTCTTTCAAACCTCCTGGAATTTTATCAACATAGGGAAGTCTCTGAAAACAGAAGAATTAATGTGCACAATTAGGAAAGTACAGAAGTTCTAAATCTAATGGTAAAATATAAGGTTTTTACACTATTACAGAGCACATTGGTTGAGTTTACAACATTTATTCTGCTATGTTGTGGCTTTTCTGTCCATGTTTTACTTACAAGGTTACTGATTGGATATGTAATTTTTAAAGGCAAGGATATCAAACTCAAAGGTGAGCTCGGTGGGGTTAGGGGTTTTGGAGTGCTTTTAGTCTGAGGAGGAAAAACAAAGAAACAAAGAAACAAATTACATATTTTATTTATTACTGTTATCAGTATTAATATTAATAATTAATTAATACCATTTTGTAAATTTACATAATTATTTTGATAATTAATCTTTAATAGTAAAAAAAGTTCTTCATATTAATGTTCTAAACTTTTTTGTGAATTCTGAATAGAGAGTATGACATATTTTGATAAACTGGTGATTGCAATAAACTGATTTAGTTACCGCAAAACCGAACCATCGTATTAAAACATCTCCTGAAATTCCAAGTGTATTAACTCTGTCTACAGGAATGCGGTGATTGAATTTGTAGATATGTTCTCCATTCACATGGACCTGTAGATGAGTTTTAAATGTGTTTTAATGTTTGACCATCATGTTTTGTTCAATAATTATCAATGATTTATTTTAGGTTACCTACCTCATAAAAATCCCTATAGATGATAAACAGTAAATGAAAGGAGGCTCCCTCAACAAAGGGCTTATTGTGACCCAATTCCTCTTTCTGCCACTGCCCGTTCCTGAAGATATTCATGTGTACATTATGACCGATCCGGGGGTTGAAATGAAAAGCAGTATCATCACCATCTTGTACACCTGTTTTGAAATTTATTTGAAACCTGCATGGGGAAACAATTATTTACAATACCAAGATTGAATAGATGACATTAAAAATAATTCAAACTGCATTGCCACATGTCTGTAGCAGCTACAGGTCTATAATTACATTTTAAGTAATAAAGATTAAGAAAAATAAATATAGCATACTGTTTGGCATTAGTAGGAATAGCTCCTTCAACATGCAGCTGCATTCCTGGTCTTATACCTCCTGCTACTGGTCCAACATAGGGGATGCTCTTTAATTAATAAAATATAATTGCAAAGACAGAAAAATACAAAATTCATATTTGGTCATGTTTTGGTTACTTTATTATTCTATTAAATAATTTGAAGCATTAGAAATAATTAATCATTTCAATTAATCATTATAAACTTTTTAATATATAGTGTGTTTATTAGCTTACAGGGTGGATCACAGGATTTGAAACCACAGATGGGATGGAATAAGTGAATGTTTGGCGCCAATCCTAAATGAGAAAAAAATTATATAATCAGAATTTACATTCCTACTGCCTTGATTATTTATTGAGTTCCACTGGATGTCTCATTTATTTTGTATTAATTTATTTTGTATTTTGGTATTTTCTGTTTTTGAAAATGAAATTCCCTGATAATCACACCTGACCACAACATAAAATTAAAACAATGAGTCATTATATATATTCACAGTGTAAATATATATTCATATTATGCATAGTGGTGAAAGAGGTTTAGGAGGAGAGCAGGGTAATAAACTGATTTATTAAATTCAAGTTTTAATAATAAGAAACCTTGTCACATACACTACAGGGATTGGTGCAGTTCTTTTTCTTAGATACCCTAGCTCATTAGGAAGGTGGTGCCAGAGCACATGGTCAGCCAAGGTACAGTCCCCCTAATAGCAGAGAGGTTCAAGGACCATGCTTAAAGGTGGCAGACAGTGGTCCAATAGTTGTAGTACCACTTGCTGAACTCTCTATAACTTAACATTCATGGTATTTGGTATTCACAACCTAGTGAATTTTCATCTGCTCAAGGGGGCAGCAGTGCCACCTTTGTGGTGCTGGGGTTTGAACCCACGATCAGTAGTCCAATGACTTAACCACTGAGCTACCTCCTGCTCCTCTGAACCCCTTGACTTTAAGATCTGTAACCCAGAGCAGTAACCAATGGTCCACCACTGCCCTCACGTGTGTTAACATAATGGTTCAAATGTCAACATGAAATCTCAAATTTAGGTCAGAACAGTTTTCTTGTTTTTACCTTTCCAGAGTTTAAAAAGACAATTGACATCGTATTGTATCAAGTGGAAATGAAGGGTACACTCAGTTTGGCCTTGTGCCACCAATATAGGGAGGCAGAGAGCACCTAGAAACCTTTACAGACGTTGGGCGGTATCCAGTGGGTACTACGGGGACCTCCCACAATCTAAAGACTTGTAGGTCAGACTAACTTTCATTTCCAAATAGCCATAGTGTGTGAATGAGTGTGCGTGTGCACATGTTGGTTATGGCACTACATGCATTTCCACTCTTACCCTGTCATGCCCATTGCTCTGAATTATGGAAAATCAGAACTTCTTAGACCACCAGAGCATTTTTCATTGCTTCAAGATTGTCTTTACGTTGCCTAACAAAGTGAAGGCTTCTTTTCAATTAGCTTTACTGACAAGTAGTTGTATTAATGTCTGACACTGTTCAGTCATAATCCTTTGAGTGCTCATTACATTTTGCTTGTGGCAATGCACTTACTTTCATTATCAAACATAGCTGTGGTTTCTATTGTCAAAGTTTTTATGATGCAACTTCAACAAGAATCAGCTTTTATAATTCTTAGGCAAGGCAATGTATAATTGTATTTTGCTTAGTTTTTCCCACTGGCCTTTGGCTTTTTCTGCATCTGTCCCTGTTATTGTGGGTGGCTCGCTGTTGCTTCTTGCTTAGTTTGCTGGATACTGGGGTTCAAACCTTCCAGTTATATTTTATATGCAGTTCTAGGTTAAATAAGACTTGAGTTATGTTTAAGTTTTAATCAGTTAGGGGTAAACTGTCACAAAGGCTTGTGGGTAAGTGATCATGTGTGACAATGTGGCCGAGTATTATAAATAGCATTGAAATATAGAATAATGTGGCCCAGTATTATAAATAGCATTGAAATATATAATAATAATAATAATAATAATAATAATAATAATAATTAAAAAATCATGGTTTACTTACTTCGAAACCCAACCAGATTATTGAAACATCTCCTGAAATTGAAAGTGTAGTAATTCTTTCTAGAGGAATGCGATGATTGAATGTGTAGAGACGCATTCCATTCACATGGACCTGTAAACAAGTTTTAAATTTGTTTTAAATATTTCACCTATAGGTTTTGTCCAATAATTATCAATGATTGATTTTAAATAACATACCTCATAGAAATCCTTATAGACAATAAACAGTAATTTAAAGGATGCCCCTTGAACAAAGGGCATATCAGAACCCAATTCCTCTATCATCCATTGACCATTCTGAAAGGTGTTCATGGTTACATTCTGGCCGATCCGAGGGTTGAAATGAAAAGCAATGTCATCACCATCTTTTGCCCCCGCTGTAAAATTTACTTGAAACCTGTGTAGAAATAGTTATTATGCAAGTTATGCAAGTTATTTGCAATACCAAAATTGAACCAATGTAATTAAATGTAATGTCAATTCACATATATTTCATGTGTAGCAACTACCTGTACAAATGTAATAATGCTATATTCATATTCATATTATTATCATTGCTGATTTTGTATTATATGTATGGTAACTTTTTTCTTAACTTGGATTTATTTTTACATTATTATTAATATTATTATTGACAATAAATAAGTATAAGTCCTTATGCTGAGTTACTGTATTATAAACTGACACCTGACCAATCCCACCATATGTGCTAGTTTTATGTTCCAATTCAAACCAGAATTGCCCTGTGAGGTTAAGATCAGGGCCCTGTGCAGGGCCCATAAGGTCTTTCACCCAAATGTTGGCAAACCATGACTCTAGAGATCTCACATTGTGGACATAATTGTGGAACAAGGCTCCTTAGGTATAGTATCTAGGGTTATAAAGGTTAAGGAACCTTTATTCCATAGATTTAAAAGACATTCTAGATCATTGCATGTTTCTGACCTTCTGAAATTAGCTTGAGAAAGACCTTAATATGGTCTTTCAGATGGCTACATGCTTTTTGCCATATAGAGTCTATTTATTCGAATTTATTTCTATATATATAACTTTTCAAAACCTACTCTTAGGGAATTACTATATGATGTAACCAAACACACATAAATCTTCCCCTAATTAATATAGTAAGATTAGAGAATAAGAATATATAAGAATATATCATTATAACTTGTCACTACAGTAAATGCACAGCACACTTCTTTAAATTGTATTTGCATTCACCTAAACCTTTTAGCTTTGCATTCTGCTGCTTTCACAATGAATCAATACCATGAGCATGTTCCTATCCTCTTTGTGAATTATGATGAATTGATATTTTATATGGATTTCTTTAAAAATATTCTGTAAATGGTATCATACCGATCAGCATTAGGATGAATATTCCCTTCAACATGCAGTCGCATTCCAGGTCTTAAAATCCCACCTATAGATCCAACATAGGGAGTAGCCTGCAGACCAATGAACAAATTACAATTACTAAGACAAACAATTATTATAAAATTTCTATTTGTTTCATTATTCTAGAAATACTTTAGAACGTTTTTTGTGGAATTAATCCACAAGTGTGCACTTTTAACTCACAGGCTGGATGACTGGATTTGAAACCTCAGACGGGATTGTTGCACTGCTGGTCGAGGTACCTGAGAAAAATGTTTGGCTGCCCAGCTGAAGGTTAAAATAGATATCAGAATCTACTTGGACATTTATAATAAATTCAGGAAATTAAAAACAACAGTTTGAAGTAATTGCCATGATATTGTATTACAGCATGTCCTATTTTTCACTGAGAACTTTAGATATAGTCAATATTAACATAATTTAATAAAACACATAATTAAGTGGCATGTTGACACAAAGGCTTTAGGGTGTGTGGTCATATGTGACAATATGGGCTAATATAAAATGACACATAGAAGTAAAAAAAAACAAAAACATTTTAACATTGAATCCTCAAGTACTATGTCCTCACTACTAATAGTAATAAATTTAGCTGTAAATTGATTACTTGACAATTATATTAAATATACTATATATTATTCATTTTGCATCACTGCACACACAAAGACACACACACCTTTACACACACTATTTCAAACAGAAGCAAATAAAGTGTTCATCTCAGAATAGTACTTACAAAGGTCTTTGTTTGGCAATGGCTATGACAACTCATGTTGGCAATGTACAGGGTGAGAAGATGCACACACCAGGCTGTGTGAGAACAGAAACAGTTTTTAACGGTGTGCAGGAAGTTATATAGTGTAGCACTGAAGGGGTGGAACTCTTTTTTTAATCACGTGTTAAAGAAATTGCCTGAGGTGTTTCATTAAATTTTATGCACTTTTGAATGCTATGCATTTAAACGTTAGCCCTTTGGAAATTAAAGATTTCATGCAAAATTCCTTCTGAGATATGCCCCAATCAAATTTTTTTGCATAAATAAAGTGCTGAGATAAAAATTTTCTCATTGAATTTTTTTCATTGAAAAGAAAAAACAATGTGAACACTTCATTTTAATTTAGTTTTACAGCATTTCCTATGTAGTGGATGGAAGAGAACTGTGTTTATTATAAGTCTTTTGTGTGAAGTAATGCAATCGGCTCTATATTATCTGGTAGAATTTTCAGACAAAGGTAACACATTTAACATAATTAATAATTACATTAACTTTTAACCCTTAAAACCCAAGTGACATAGACCTGTGCCAGCAACACAGCATAAGTCAATGACAATTAAAGTAAGCTAAGTTTGAGCTTATATGGAAGCCTTTCTGTTGTGTGTTAACAGGGAAGCTTGAGATATCAAACTGTGCATTTGGGTTTTTGGATATGTAAAGTAGAATAAAAGTTATCATTAAATGTAAATTTTTCCCGTAACGGAATATGGGAATGATGTTGCAAAAATTTATAACTCTCGAAATATGCATATTATTATTATTATTATTATTATTATTATTATTATTATTATTGTCATAAAAACAACTAAAAAGCACCAGAAAAACATGTAATCATGTGTATCTATACTATTTCTTTGCCATGTGACCCATTTTTACATTTCTTGCTTAGTCATTTTTGTATAGTTGGTTAAAATTTAATAAAAATGAAATAAATACAGTTCATCATATTGCCTACAGTATGTTGTTCGGGGGAAAAAATGTCACTTTATTCTTTCACTAATCCAATAAAACAATGTTTATAAAAACCTGCAAAACAAAACAAAAAGGAGTTTTATGGGCTACGACAATCATTTCTATCTTTGTGTAAAAGCTTTTTTTTTTTTAAACACCATCTACCGATTAGTGATTTTTATTCATTCACCCATTTTTATAGTGCTTATCCTGTGTAGGGTCAAGGGGGACCTGGATTCTATGCTGGGAAACGCAGGGCAGAGCAGGAGCACCCTGAAAGCACACACACAAACACACTATGGCCAATCACTCTACAATGCATGTTGTTGGAGTTTGGGAGAAACTGGGCTAATTGGAGGATACCAAAAAAGTGTAGGGACAACAAGGTACAGGGAGAACACTTCACACAACATGCAGGGGCAAGACTTGAATCTACTTCAATTGATAAACTGTGTCCATGAAGGGGTTAACATGGTCAGCAACAAAACTTTCAAGCAATGATTAATTTAGCTAACAAAAAAGTATGAAAAATGGTATGAGATGTGATTTAAATATGTGAAGGGTACACAAAGGCAGCTTATTCCAAAGTTTTGGAGTTGCAATTTAAAGGCATAATCACCCTTACTCAATTTTAAACAACAGCAACAAAGCAAGAAACGGACAGGTAAGCTAAGCATTCCCAATAAAGTATTAAATGAGAGCTCAACTAACATATGAATAAATTAATATAAACTTTTCATAGGCAGTTGATTGTTCTTCGCAGTATGTTTTAAGGTTTTTGAAGATCACATATTAAATTTTTTTTTTTTTAAAGGTGGTTAAAGGCAAATTACCAAATTTAAAATTGCACATATCTTTCCTTCATAAGATATACATCAACCTGAGGTGGAGTTATCACTTTGATATTCAAATTATTCTTTCTCAGAGAATTCGATGTTTTGTGCACAAATTAATGTGCTAAATAATGTCAAAGGACACTTAATGTCAAACATTGCCTATTTTTACTACAGGTTAAATTTGTTAAAATCTGCTTTTGACATGGTCTTGGGTCCATATGTATCTTTTCTATTTACTTTTCTCCATTGACATTTTTGATTTTTATTTAATCATAAGCAATTTAAAGAATTTAATCAAGCCAGTTAATTGGAAGTTTAATCATGATCTTTGTTTTTTATTTTAAACACAAACACTGGGTATATGACTGTCCTAAACCCAATGCACAACTGATCTTTTTTTATTCTTCATGTCAAGTCACCAGTTCTCTTCCAGTTTTTGGATTGTGGATTTTTTATTTTTATTTTTTTTATCCTAAAAATGTTTGAGTGATTGCTGTCCGAATCTTCATTGTTATTAAATGGCATATCCTCAATTACTGTATGACATATATCTTTAAGCAGACCATATGGGGCTAAACTTGTGATGAGAATTACACCATGAAGCATTATGCAGAGCTCCACACCAGGCAGCATTATGCAGTTCTGGGCATCAAACAGATATGGAATCTTTGGTAACTTAAGAGTGCCATGTACAGAGGTCAAAAAGGGACAAGCAGCTACAGTAGGACTGCATACTGTAACTAAAGTGGAGAACCAGAAGGAAACAACCAATAACAAGTTGGAAAGTAAGACAACCAGTGACTTGACTAAACAAATAATTTTGCAGCCTAGATCTAAACAATATTATGAATATGTGCATGAAAAAATGGATGCCCCCTGCTGTTGTTTTTATTATACTGTACAATGTTCCAACAAATTGGGTGCGCCTTTTTATCAAAGTAGGTGTGGTAGTTTATAAAATATTATAGGTTCACTCAGGTACCATGGTGTACTTTCTAGGTGCAGTGCTTTCTAGGCCAATAGGACTATTTTAAAATCGATGGAAATTTTTACTGGGAGCCAGTGCAGTGTGGATGAGATGGGGTGAGGTTCTCACATCTAGTTCTCAGGACTTCTGGAGCTTGTTTAAAGACCTAGTGGAACACTGACTACTGTACTGTACATGATGAAACAGAAAGACCATCTAGGGTCCGGGGTAGATCAGTGGTTACGGCATTAGACTATAGTTCAGAAGGTCCCATGTTCAAATCTCACGACCACCAAGTTGCCCCTGTTGGGCCCTTGAGCGAGCCCCTTAACCCTCAACAGATGTATAATGAGATACAAATGTGAGTTGCTCTGGATAAGGGTGTCTGCCAAATGCTTAAATGTAAATCTAAACACTTTTAGTATTCATAGCAAAATCCCCTGATTGACGCAATCAGAAAGCTTATTTCTAGCTTTAAAGTACGAATAGTGCTATCTTGTCAAAATTAAGAAGAAGAAAGTTAATCAGCAACAGTTGTTAGTTTAAAAGAAATTATGGAGCCTTCACTAAGAATAACATTGAGTATTTTAAAAGGGAGTAAACTTTTGTCTGCTATTATCTGTCCATATACTGTATAGTGCAAAGATCCTTTCAGAATTCTGCATTAATTTGTCATAAAACGTGGCCTGATCTTCATCTAGGTCAAGGGTATTGACAAATATAATGTGCCTTAAATAATAACACATTTTTTCTCTATCTTTCATGTCTTTATTGAAAAGACTCATTTAACATTCAAAATGATAGTGAAAAATACTATCATACCCCCCCGAACCTCTTTAGGTCTGTCATATTCTTTGTTTGTCTCATGTGTTTGACTCTCTTGAAGTCATTCCATAGCATCTTATTGGGTCGAGGTCTGGGCTCTGACTTGGCCACTCCAAAAGGCGGATTTTTTCTTTTCTGAAGCTATTCTCTTGTGAACTTGCTCTGGTGTTTTGGGTCATTGTTCTGTTGCATCATGCTTGACAGCTGAAACGTCTATAGAGTTTCAGCTGACATACA
The DNA here is from genome assembly GCA_030014215.1 of Clariallabes teugelsi. NCBI lineage: Eukaryota > Metazoa > Chordata > Actinopteri > Siluriformes > Clariidae > Clariallabes > Clariallabes teugelsi. Next base: position 27,904,417 of record JAQMYG010000037.1, read on the forward strand.
GACATTTCCACATTTTCCTGAAGATTTTTTTTGATGCGCTTGGAAATTCATCTTCTCCTCTATCACTGCAAGCTGGTCAGCCCCTGATGCAGTAAAGCAGGCCCAAATCATGATGTTTCCTCCACAATACTTTATGGTTGGGATGATGTTTTCATGATGATATGCAGTGCCCTTCTTACGACAGACGTAGTATATCAAGTTCTTGCCAAATAGTTAAATCTTAGTTTCATCACTGCATGAAACATTTTGCCAAATTTAATGTTACAAATATTTTCAAAGGCCTTATTTTTATAAGATATAAATCAACCTGAGGTCAAGTTATCACTTTGATATTCAAATTATATTCAAACACTTAAACCTTTGAATTTGCTTCACACAAGAGGAATACGGTTATGTAAGCCATGCCTCACCAAAAAGACCTTTCAGAGAATCCATGATCAACAATTGTTGATTTAAATAAAGCTGGAAAGGGGCCCAGTCAAAATGACCTGAAGAGCACAGTGAAGACTCATCAATGAGGTAAAGAAACGACCCAGAGTGACAGCCAAAAATTTAAAGCCATTGTTGGAACTGGCTGACATCAGTGTTCATGAGTCTATAGTACACGAAACAAGTAGGGTGTCTATTGCCACAAAGGAAACAGCTGCTTACCAAAAAGAACATTGCTGCATGCCTTAAGTTTGCAGATGAGCGCATTGACATGCCAAAGCGCTATAGGCAAAATCTTTATGCACTGATGAAACTAAGATTGAACTATTTGAAAAGAACATGCAGCACTACATAAGAAGAGCGCAGCATATCATCATGAAAACATCATCCCAACCAAAGTTTTGTGGAGGAAACATCATGATTTGGGACAGCTTTACTGCATCAGGGCCTGGTCCACTTGCAGTGATAGAGAGAAAGATGAATTCCCAAGTGTATCACAAAGAAATTCTTCAGGAAAATGTGAGAATGGCCTATGTCAGCTGAAACTCTGTAGAAGTTGGGTGATGCAATAGGACAATGACCCAAAAGACCAGAGCAAATCCACAACAGAATGGCTTCAGAAAAAACTAAATCCGTCTTTTAGATTGGCTAAGCCAGAGCCCAGACCTCAACCCAATAGAGATGCTGTGGAATGACTTGAAGAAGTCATTCACGAGACATCCAAAGAATATGACAGAACTAACGCGATTCTGCCAGCAAGAATGTACTAAAATTTCTCTTGAATGATGTGCAGGTCTGATCCACAGCTACAGGAAGTGCCTTGTTGAGGTTATTGCTGCCTAGGCGGGGGATGGGGTTGGGTTGGGTCGGGTCAACCAGTTACAAATTCTAAGGGTTCACTTCCTTTTTCCTCTACCATTTTGAATGTTAAATGAGCGTGTGTAATGAAGACCCGAAAGATCAGATTTTTTTTGTGTTGTTATCTTAGGTACACTATATTTGTCAATAGATTTTATGACAAATTAATGCAGAATTACATAAGGTTCACCTACTTTTTCTTGACACTGTATATAAATTTAACTAACTTTTAAAATACTCAATTCTATTCTTATTGAAGGCTATGTGACTTTTTTAAACTATTATTGCTAATGACACACAAGTGTATCTTTCAGCAAAGCCAGATGAAAGACACCAGTATAATAAAGATGAGGAATATGGACACTGGATGCTCATTAACTTTCTTCTTCTTAATTTTGATATGATAATATCTGATTCAAATTAGCTTTTTTGAGGTCATAAACTCAAGGATTTACATACTTTTTCCACTAACACTATAAGGTTATATTGTTGTTCTCAATAAAGAATCTAATTTTATGACAAATCAATAAAGAAAACATTGAAACTCCAAAACCCTTACATACCTTTTCTTGACAATATAGGTATCTAGCATGTAGATTTATGTGAAATAAGTGAAAATAATTACAAAAAACATCCTCATACCTGAATGTTTAAAAAGGAAATGTGAATTTTCACTTTTTCAGGGAAATATACTGTATGAGTGAACACAATTAGAATCCTAAATATAATTGTGCACAATTATTATGTAACTAAATGATTTTTTCCCCCCAATCGTACTTGTTTATTTTCAACCCTCATGTTGTGTTCATTTGTGGCTCACACTCATAATGTTCCTGGTCACTCTTGACTGGACCATTTGATTTCATTATAAATGCACAATAATACATATATTATCATAAAAGGTTGTATTAGATCTTTTTTATTAACTTCAGCTCTTGTGAACATGACGTGTTTTGAACTTGCATTTGCTGTGTACGCCCTGTAGCTCTCATTTCCCTGAGCTCATACCACTCATTGTTTTAGGGGGGGGAAATTATATTATATAAATATTATTTTGACTATAACAAATACCAAGATGAGACCAATTTTCCTATTTATCACTGAGTACTTCACTAAAATGTTTACCTAAGTCACTTTTTTGAAACAAGTTACATTTTTTAAAACTGTGGAACAAAATAACAACTTTTGTGTTTATGGTCAAAAGTGACCAGTATGATTTATTTATTGAAAACAAAAGCCCAAATGTACACAGGAAAACTTTACTATATTACAAATATAATGCTTGACCCATACACTGTATGAACATATTTACAATTTTAAAGTCAGTTTGCCTGTGTACACTTGCATGTTCCAAGCATAACATTTCTTCACATTACATGCTGAGCATATCTTTATTACCATACTTAGATGGTTTGTTTGGCATATACTGCTTAAATGTGCACCATCCCCTAAAACCGACAAGATGCTCATCAACAGTGATGTCAGGACCTGGTTTGTAAATGATTGGCAGACACTCCACCCACTTCTGCCAAACTTCCCAGCTCGTCTAGTTGAGTTTGGGCTGCTCTTGTATGGGGGTCATCAAAATGAATCACACATGACAGGATAAGGAAGGTCTGCAAAAACATTGTAGCGTAAAAAATTGCCTGACCAGGGTCTGCAACCCATAAGCCAGATGCAGATTTGTTGTGTGATCTGTAGACACCACACAAAATCAACACACGCACATTGTAACAATAGGAACTATAGTTGAGATGCTTATTGCAACCCGGACTGTTGTTAGTATTACACAGCATGTATAATGAGTGAAAGTACACTAGATTGTTTGTTGTACTTTAAGAAATACTACAAAAAATAAAGTGTGTACCCCAGTTCCGCACAAAGATTAAGATATTCCTACCAGCTTTTACCCACTGCCACCATGTTATATTCTCTGTCTTTTCATTTAAGAAAAGACAGAGAATATAACATGGTGGCAGTGGGTAAAAGCTGGTAGGAGCTACAGGCTAACAGGATAAGCTATCGTACCGAGTTAACGTAAACAGACAACACTGCCGTTCAACATGGAAGGATTAAACCCACCTTCACCATTGTGCCTGGACTCTAGCAACCTTTCTAAGTCATGGAAAACGTGGAGGGAAGAGTTTGTACTTTATGTGGACTTAACTATGACCGCTGAGGAAGACGAAAAGCAGAAGGTGAGACTTTTCTCTTATTTAATCGGCAAAAATGGCAGAGAACTGCTAAATGCGCTAATGGGTGACACCGTTAAAGAAACATGGAACCTGGATGACGTCATTAGTAAGTTCGATGGGCACTGCAACCCCAGTGTTAACGAGACTGTGAAACGCTAGAGATTTTTCTTGAGAAACAAAGGCACTAGCGAAACTATGGATAGTTATGTCACAGAGCTAAAACTGTAGGCAAAAACATGCAACTTTGGGACTTTGAAAGAATCACTTATCCGTGATAGAATTGTGTGTGGACATAACAATAATACCATAAGGGAAAAATTGCTCCATGAGAAAGATATGATGCTAGACACGTGCATACAGCTTTGCTGGGCGGCAGAATTGTCTAGAGAAAATCGCAAAGGGCCAACGTCCCAATTTAACGGCCAACATGTGAAGAAGTTCATGCAGTACAAGGCGCATCATCATGGAAACAACGTCAGAAACAAGTTATCAGTTGCCTAGAATGCACATGCTGTGGAAAAACACATGAAAAAAGCAGAGAAAAATGTCCAGCATTCGGAAAGACATGCAAAAGTGTGGTAAAGAGAACCACTTTGCAGTAAAATGTAAGACAACTCGTGAACAAAGAAAAAAGAAACCAGTACATAACGTCACACAATGTGAAAGCAATGATGAATATGAAAAAATCCTCTGTTAAAGATGCAGAGGCAGAGAAAGAGAACACAACACACAGTGACAAAGTGGATGACACACAACATGCTGGCATGCTTCTGGATAAGCATGTGATAAAATTCCAAATAGACTGTGGGGCAACATATAATGTAATGTGATAGCAATTAATCTTCTCAACCCGATACAAGACTCGAAGACACAAAGACGGTATTGGTAATGTACAATATAACCAAACTGAGGCCACTGGATAAACCCAGTTAACAAACTTAAGTTACGAAATCTCAGAAACAAAAAACTATACCAATTTGAGTTCCAAGTGGTGGACAAATGCTGTACAGGACCGCTGTTAGGCCAAAAAGCCAGTGAGGCAATGAAACTCATAAAGGTGAGTATGAAAATAGTATGGCCATAGATAGCATTGTTACTACAGAGAGTTACCACAATGGGAAAATAGACAATTGATCAAATCAAAGCAGAGTATGCTGATGTGTTCACTGGTGATGGATGCCTTGAGGGGGAATACAAAATCGAAGTTGACGACACTGTAAAGGCAGTGCAGCTACCAAAAAGACGCGTTCCAGTCGCTATGATGAAGCCGCTTCAGGAGCAACTGCAGGATCTATAACGTAGAGGCATTATCACGCCGGTAGAATGCAGTGCTGATTGGATCAGCGGGATGGTTGTTGTCCAGAAACAAAATTTCAAGCTAAGGGTATGCATTGATTCGAGACCACTGAACAAAGCACTTAAGCACAGCCACTGCCCACTGCCAACTATTGAAGATATACTGCTGGACCTGTCCAAAGCCAAAGTTTTCACTGTTTGTGATGTTAAAAATGGCTTCTTGCATGTCAATCTAGAAAAGGAGTCTAGTGTAGCGAATAACAAGGCGCCCCCAAAGAGAGAGACAGCAGTCAATGGATCACATGCCAGAGACCCTATCCCAGC
>JAQMYG010000037.1:27974812-27987839 GCA_030014215.1 Clariallabes teugelsi
GGTTATATAAGCCAAAATTTGGCGTGTTTGATACACACATGCTTCACAACCGGCAACATGACAAGATGTTCCCATAGTGTTTTCACGCAGCATCGAGTGTAGCCTTTGAAATGGAACCAGAGCTTATTCCTTAGGACCGAGGTGGCACAGGTGTGACATAAGGGAAATAATTCCTTAGGTGAAATTTCCAGAATGGCATAATCGATCAAGAGATCAATACATAGATTAAAACCAGATTTTAAACGTTTTATACCTATCCTAATTGACAAATTACAGCACTTCTTAAATTACATAGAAATTAATTAATGGTTTGGCCTTGTACATCACAGCTTACGATCTGCACTGGAGAACAGTACTTATTAAAAAACTGTCTCACCCTCCAGATTTCTTACTTCCAAGAACCAGAGAGTTTGCTTAGTAAGCTTATCAAATTGAATGGCTTTTTAACTGATATGCATTTATATGTTCCATAATATTATGTAATGATTATTTCCATTGCCCTGACTTTGTTTTTTTTCTTCAGTGTATGTATTAATTTCTTTAACAGAGATGTTGAACATCAAGAATCAGTGACATAACGTTTTTTTTTTTTTTTTTTAATGAAAAAAATACAAAGTGAATCAGAAGTGCTCCTAAAATATTATTTTATTGAAACACAGTGAGATTTAAAGAAAGAAATCTTCACACATTAGACACCCTTTCACACTTCTCGCAGACATGGAAAGTAAGTGTGTTTCTATGTGTGTGTGTCTGTGTTTAGTGTGGCTTACTTTTAAAACACAAATAATAGAGATCTAATATTATTTATTTGGCTAATGTGAAAAAAAGCTATTAAATTGACTCAAAAGTAAGACCAGAAAATGATATCTGTTTGCAACCTGGACGCTTATTTCATAATTTTTTCCATCTTTTACTTTATCATCAGTACTTTTTTTTGTTTGTAATTATCCAAAAAAGTACTCTCTCTCTCTCTCTATATATATATATATATACCTAAAACAGAAAGGTGGACTGTATCTGTTATATTCCAATGCTCCAACAAAAAATATATATTTTTGTTAAAATAAGTTAATTAAATCTACAGTATTTAAAGTTCTTCTTGTCATAGACGTAAATGACAGGATGGGAACGGCGGCTGTACTCTATACATCCAAGTAGAAAACAGGTAACGCAGTGTAATTTCATTCTCAACTAGCATTCTTTGTTCCTTATCCGTTGTTTCTATGCAGGTTAAAAAGTCTTCTCCTGTAAAGATGGCATTGTACAGCTGAGTTTCAGAAACTCTGTGTGAGTGAACATGGCACAGAAACAATCTCATCCTAAGACTTTGCAGTGCACAAAAGTTCATTAAACATTCATACAAAGTTTGGGTTAGTTTTGTAGAACATATAAAATTGTCTCAAGAAATGAATAGTGAGAAAAGGCCTTTGGTTAGGTTCCTCTCAAAGGATCACATGTTAATGTTTTATAGTGGTAGAGCAAGACTTAAGCAGTGATATGGCTCTGTTTCTGTTGCTCTAGTATGTACGTGTGTAAATACACTGTAACCTCAGCTTTAACATACATAACAGAGAAAAACATCATATATTACATGTACATTCAATCTGATTTTTTCCCTAATCAAACTATGCAAACTATTTAAAAAAATACAGACATCCTATGAAGCAGTATCACCATACCTGCCATTATTGTAGTTATTTCAGGAATAGGCACTGTACTGTTTTAAGATCCATAAAAAACATACATAGAAGACAGAGAGATGGCAGCCTCGAGCATTTTTTGAAATGTTGTTTACATTCAGGATTTCAACTTTCTATCTATTGCTTTCTCTCTCGCACAAACACAAACACTAATACACTAATACACATTTTGCATATTCATCTTTCTCTTATTCTGACAACAAAAGTAAATGAAAGGCTTGGGGTTTAAATGTGTGCTCAAGTTTGTTCTTAAATTGCCACACTGAAACAGACCCGTTTGTATCCATCACCATCTGAATTTCCAAGCATACACAATCATTCACTCACACACGCACTAGTGCACTGGCCATGGCAAAACTAGCCGAGCTGATCTTCATATTGCTTTCTGAAACAGTCACCAGCTGGGAAGAAGTCCCAGCATCGCTCCTGGTACATTTTCCACACATAGGATTCCTAAAGGAATGAAAAATGAAGATAAAAATAAGAAAATAAGAAAGGAGAGAGTAAAAAAAAAAGACCTATACAGTGTGACACCAACCTGTCCAGTATGTTCCGTTTCATCTTTATTAATTAGATACATCAGGAAGAACCTATTAAGACAAAACAAAACAGAGACCAAACAGAGATGAAATGATGACATGATCTATATACAGTATAAGTATAGACAAATCCTGAAACCTAAAGGTAGCACTGACATCTCCTTTAAATGCCACTTCATGTTCTGGAGTATATTTCCACTAATACAAACAAAAAAATAATATGGGCTCAATATGGATTTCTGATGGATAGAAAAATACCAACAAATTTATGATTGCAGCAAGGGTCCCAATCTGGGGATTTGGAGGTCAGACTGGTGATCTTGCAACTTTTTTCCTGCTTGACCTTGTGTGTAGTGGGCTGTGGTGCACTGGGTGCTCTAATGCCTTGGCCAGTGTTGAATTTTTGTTTGTGATTTGTACTGGATTGACTTTTCTGTGGGATTAGACCAAACAGTCTGGCCAGTTTCCCCAGAGACATAAATCCTGTCATCAGTTTATATTGATAATCAATGTTATTGTTATGCAGTGTTAATGTTATGACTGTTCAGTGTATGTACAGTATAGTACTCTCTATATATATTAAAACAAGTGCAATAATATACTGTAAATCTATGAAGTGAATTATAGTTGGCAATACAGTCAGAGTTTCTGTTCTAGAAAATGCATCTTATTTAAACCAAACAGATTTTAGAAATTAACATTGCCATGGTATCCTTTGCTTTCCTATGTTGCATATTATTATTATTTATTTATTTTATTAATCTATTACATGGTAATGCATCTGGATTAAACGTTACAATGAAAAATGTTATTTAGTTGTTCTAAATTCTAAAAAAAAAAAAACATAGATTATAAAAGTCTTTTTATAAAGGTTATTAATGGTTTCAGTCTTGGACCAATGGAAAAACAGGAGTTTAAAAAGGGTTTTGGTGCCCTGAACTACTACCACATTCACCACTATCTTCCCAGTTCAATGCAAAAGTGGCATCTACAGTATAGACCACAGAATTGTTTTACTCACATGTAATTGGCTAAGTTGTGCTCCTCCATCGTATGCGTCTCGAAACCATGCGGAGTTGTGTCAAAGTAGTCACTTCCAATTCCGCAAATGAAGCACTTAGTCTAAGCATGTACAATAATAAGCATTCGGAGATTCATTTAGTGTGCCACTTATTATATTCACACTTGTCAAATTTACAGTTTACAAACCCTCACAACATATAAAAGAACAATTATTACAAAATGTATAAACTGTAGCTGTAAACTGTAGGTTTTGAAAAGAAAAGACGTACCTCCATGTCCTCTCTGACCTGTTCCTGCTGATCTCTCAGTTCACCAAAGGCGTCAATGATCAGACCTATACAGCATATACATACAATAGTTAACACTGACATCTATACTGGTTTGTTGATAGTAATAATAATAATAATGATAATAATCCAATGACACTCTTATCATACACATCACAATAATTTGCTTTAAATTTATATTACTGACTAATGTAGAGTAATCATAGTACATCTGATGTTTTACAATTTACAGTGTATGACATGCTTACTTTACATTTTTACATTTTCAAAGAAAATTACATGACATTATATTAAACAGCAGCAGTGCAGGTATTTTATTACCTGGTCTGAGCAACCTAGGATAAATGCTCCAGCAAAAACATAATTGTGCTTCAAACCAGTTCATAATTTATATAACTAATGTTCTGTTAAACTTTACATTCACTTGAATGCTTTTAAAAATAATAATAAAAAAAAAACACAAAAAATAGAAATAATGTCAGCTTCTGGTTAACTATGTGTTCTACTAATGGAAATTTCAAGGGAGAAAAACCCTATTCTTACAGTTAATTAAAAGCATTTTTGGAGAAGTGTGATGAACTGTGAACAAAAGGATGCCTGTCAGTCACATGCATAAGTTTTTCTTCCCCAAACTGTTCCCACATCCTTGGTAGCAAACAATAAAATGTCTTTGTATGCTTTAGCATTACAGTTTCTCTCTACTGAGACTAAGAGGACCAAATCTGTTCCTGCATGACAATGCCTCTGTGACAATGAGATTTTCATAAAAGCATAGATTGCAAAGGTTGGACAAACTAGAATGGCAACTGCACACCAGGACTTCATCAGTGCCTAACCTCACTAACGTTCTTGTGGCAGGAACTTGTGAAATGAGCACAATTCCCCACAGCCATGCTCCAGATTCTAGTGGGAATCTAGTCCTCCAACAAGGGAGAACTAAATCTAGAATTAGATGTTCAAAAATCACATATTGGTGTGATAATCAGGTGTCAACAAACCTTTGGTAATATACTGTATTTTACAGTTAAATGGGTCCCTCTAATAATATAAATAGAATAGCTCTTCCTTTGCTGTGCGTAAATGGGACTGTGTCCATTCTCACCCTGAATGATGGCCAAAAGAATGACAATGACGAAAAAGAAGAAAGTGATGTCAAAGACCACACGGTACAGCTCGTATTCATCTCCAGCCGGATCCTCAATCTCATCACCTATTCCTCCGCCGGCTCTCACTCCCACATACATGTGGAAGAGGTAGCACTGAGAAGGACAGGGAAACAGAATTAGTGTCAACTATATAACAGCTTAATCATAGATCTGAAATTTTAGTAGCTACTTACAGTCATCATGTCATCACACTTCATGTCTGGCTCATCCTCGTCCTCACTCATGTTGTAGAACTTGCGGAAGAAGTTAAAGGCCACGACAGTGTACAGGTACACGACTACAGCTAGCAAGCCCACCGTCATCACAAGCTGCACCCAAAACAGATGTTAAAGATAACAGCAGGAAAAACAATATCAGTTACTTTAACAACAAAAAAAAACCTTTATACATTCAAATGAATTCATTTTCATTTTAACACCTTAACATTTGTAATGGCATTCTTGCCATTGATAGTTCTTGCTATAGCAACAGATGAGGCAAAAAGCGATTAGTGGCAAAAATCTACACGATACAAATTTCAGAACCTTAAAACACAACTATCTTCTATCACCTGTATGTTTAAAAGATTTTTAAACTTTTAGTTTTCTATTTATTTTCAATATCTACTTAATTCTGCTGTACCTGCTTGCCATTGTGTGTGACAGAGGACAGGATGGTACGCAACGTTTTGACACCCATGGCAATGTCCACCAGGTGACAGGCGAAGAAGAAGTTGTTGTAGTGACCGAGAAAGGACATGACCAAGTACCACACCAGGTAAAGGAAAGTCTGGAATAAGATTTCACCCAAGTTAGTGGATTAAAGAGAATTCAGCCGGAAAGATAGAAACACGCACACATGTGGTCAAAACTTACATTATCTGTGAAAACAACTCCAAACTTCCAGATTTGATACTTGATGTCGATGGCGGTCAGCCTGAAAATGATCGAATATATTTTCTAGTGCATCAAGTTAAGTAAACATCTGTGTTTTCAAGTACTGTAAGTGTAGTGATTCTGTACCAGGTGAACATGGAGTTGTCAGGTTTATGCTTTTTCTCATGCGTCATTGCACTGACATCCAGTGATGCCAAATCCATTCCCAGCAGCTCAGCAATCCTCTCTCTGCCATAGATATCCCCATACTTCTCTAGCACCTGCCATTGCACAAAAATTGTGAATTTGTGTGAAATGTGTGAAAATTTATGTTGTGTTAATGTGTAATTAATTTTGTTGTCCAGTCTCCTGTTTTTTGGGGGGAAATTAATTAATAAGAAAAAATTGAGCAGTATGAACAAATAAAACTCACCTTTCTCTTTACAAACTTATCCCAGTAGTTGTTTGGGAAGGTTCTGTATGTAAAAAAGATAATTTTGAAATGCTATATAATTAATACATTTATTATTTATTATTAATACATTTATGTTATTACTATATTTAAGGCTTATTCTCTTCTTCTCTTTTTAATAAATTCTGTTAGCATAGCACATGTACAGGTACACATACAGTAATGATAAAGAAACCCATATCTTACGGTGTATTTAGGACCAGTCTGTCCCACTGGCCCTTGATGTCATCATCTTCTGGCTGTTCAGTCACATAAAGACCATCAAATTCCAGCTTACGAGCCAGCTCCTTCTCTCTTTTGAAAATAACCAAGGGAACCTACACCACATACAAAAGAAAGAGTATTTGTGGGGTAAACTGGTAAGCACTCTTTTACTGTATGTTGCTGCACTCAAATTCAGCCAAAAAGTTTAAAATATTTTTTAAAAATTATTTTAAAAAAACAAAAAAACATATACTGTATCTGATAGACTTTGTAAACAGGTCTAAATACCAATTTGTCATCTTATGTATAATTTACGTTATCATGTCATCCACAAATTCAGTGTCAATCCGTGATCCTCAGACTGCTTCATGGCATTTAGACATAGCCACCTCAAACCATAACAACCAGTCCGCACACTCACTGTCCATTTCCATCAACCTGATTAAGGATTACTCACACATATAAATACACAAAATACTCCAAAGATTCCTGTCTGATTTGCCAAGATTTGTTTGCAGTGTAGAATTAGTTTATCATTCTTCATTTGTGGAGGCAGTGGTGGCTCAAGTTATTGAGACTCTGAGTTGCTGGTCAGAGAGTCAGGGCTTTGAGCCCTGCCACTGCCGGGTCTCCAGTGTTGGATGCTTTGGCAAGACCCTTAACCCAACTCCCCATACAACCCAGCCACTGCATGCAGTGCCAGTCCCAAGCCGGGTTAGAAAATGGAAGGATTGTGACAGGAAGGGAATCCGGTGGAAAAATAATAAAATGTGAAAGAGTTTACAAATCAAATTTTCCAATGTGACAACCCCTTGGTTAAAAGGGGCATAGCCCAAGAAAGAATTACTTTGTATTCTTTTTTTATGTTGCTCTAATTATAAATACAAATAGGCAACTGCATGTCCCATTATTCTTTTTAAGTAGCAGGCTAGTTTTAAATAAACTTAAATGAACCTTAAAGTTTAAATTTACAGTATATTTGGGTGGAACAAAGGTTAGGTTGGTTGTACTTTGTTGCACATACAAAAGTACAGTATTTCCTTGTACTGAATTAAATGCAGAGCACTTGGAGCTATAAGTGTAAAAACATTTTGTGACTCACTGACCTTTAGACAGTTGTAGCCAATAATGCAGAGAAAAGATATGATGGTGTGTAAAATGGCGAGGGATGCCATTGCAGGTTCCATGTAACCGGTGCTCTCTTCCAGGAAGTAATAGAGAGGCCCTTCATCATCATCTTCCTCTCCATTTTCCTCCATTCCAGAACCCTCTGGTTCACCCCCAGAGCCATCATCCATTGCAGAGCCCTCAAACATGCCTGAGTCTTCAAAATCCATACCTGGGGGGCTACTGGACACCTGAGAGTGTGGGAGTGAAGGAGTGAAGGAGTGAAGGAGAGAGAGAGAGAGAGAGAGAGAGAGAGCATGCACAGGGACAGATTTATCAAAGCACAATTGATACCAAATTGTACCAAGTGTAAATTCTTATCTGTTTGTACTGACCTTGTAAAACAGCAGAATAAAGTTGAGAGCAAAGGCAATGAACAGAGCCAGAAAGCGCAGGTTGTAGAAGTTGCGAGACAAGTAGTTCTAAAATTAAGAAAATATTTATAGCAGGCGATCAATAAAAATAAACTTTCTAAATTTCCAAACTAGGGTTAAATAAAACCTTACCATGAATTTGATTCTCTGCACCTCCAATTCATTCCAGAGCTCAAAGCCACCTCCAGCAGTGTGTTTTTCTTTCTTAGCTTTGGCTTTTACTATAATCTCCTCTTTCTCATCCACTTTCTCTTCTGGCTCTGCCTCAGCTTCTTTTTCTGCTTTCTCTCCATTTTCAGTACTTTGATAAATTGTTTACAACACAATATCGAGTCTCATTATTTCAGCTGACATAAAAGATTCAGCACAGTATTTCATGAACCTAAACTAAATCTGAAATTACTAAAAGGTGGATTTTACAATAAATAAATCACGCTAATGCATTTTGACTTCCCAGACTGCTTGAACATTGCATTGTTTTTAATACTCACTCTGCCTTCTCTGGTTCTGGGGCTGGCTCTTCTTTTGGCTGCTCTTCTTCCACCACTTCCTGTCCCTCTCCTCCTTCACCCAGCTAAAAAAGAACAAGAGACAAGAATATAATAAATACATAACAGTTTACGAAGTTTAATAATAAACAATACAGAATAATAGGATAATAAGAATTTCTCAATGGGGTTCACCAGTTTCCTCTTCAGCAGTGGGGAACCCTCAGGTGTTGGGGGCTCCTCAGGCTCAGTTTCTCCCATGTCTCCTAGACCTCCAGGTGTGTCAAATCCAGGTCTACCTCCTCCTTCTGCCTCTTCCCCATCCTCATCTTCTACCTCTCCGCCACCTGCTTCCTCTCCATCTCCTGATCCACCTGCTTCCTGATCCTTTCTAGCACTAGGCTCAGCTGCTTGATCACCATGCACCTCTTCCTGAGTTGGATCAGGCATGTTGGTAAGAATTTCGGTTAACGTGATCTTTTTAGCTCCCTCCACAAGGCCGCCTCCAAACAGCGTTTTCCATATCAGCAAGAAAAAGCCTTTGCATATGCTGTAGATAAAATGAAGGATTCCCATGATGATTGTATAGAAGAAGGTAGCCAGACCTACAATCATTTCCTTTATAGTCATCTTCCGAAGTCTGCGATAGCGTCGCCTGAGGTTGCGGAAGGTAAACATATTGAAGAAGTTGACCACGCTCTTGATGAAGTCTGCGAATGCCGAACTAGACTCAGCTGGAGTCTCATCTCCATTCCCTTCTTCTCCTTCTCCCCCATCACCATTTGCTCCTCCACCACTTTCCTCTTCTTCTTCTTCATCCTCATCTCCAATTCCTTCTTCCTCTTGCTCAGAGATCTGGGAGGCAATGTTCATCTCAAAGATGGTATCCTCACAGAAGTTGACGAATAGCTCCATCTTCTCAGATTCACCACCTTCATTGACCACATCAAATATAAACTGCCTCTTAGATTCTCTGACCTGAGGCATTTCCCACTGGTTTCTGTTGGCCTCACTGATCTCGAAGTAAATTCGCTCAATCCTCCGACTCGCGCCCATAATTTCGATGCGGCCCAGGAAGGGGCGGAAATAGTTCAGGACACTTTCAGCTTGTTCCAAGAAATTCTGCAGGCGTGTGTCATGGGGAACATGCTCTGAAAGATTGGTGAGTAGCACAGCAATGTTAAAGCCAATGTCCTTGGCTGGCTCCTGGAAACGATCTGCAAACTCTTCAAAGTTGATCATTTCATTCTCATCAGCCTCAGAGCATGACAGAAGAAACTGGATCTCAGATGTAGAGTACTGCTTTTGGCTGTCCATGGCTTTGGAAAAGTCCTTCTTAGAGATCAGGCCACGTGGATCAGTCACATAGTCCCGGAATGCATCAGATGCCACAATGTCCTTCAGCTTAAGGAACATGTCAAAAAACTTGAGGATCATCTCAACATTGCTAGATGACTCCACCAACATGTCTACCATCTGGCGAGCAATGGTGCCATTCACAACGTTGCCTGATGAAAACAACATACAATTCATAAATGTTGCAGCAGTACAGCTTGGCTTTCATAACTTCATAAGCTATTAAGCTATTCCATGTCATTGTTAAACAAAATACAACATAATACTCTCGGACCTTGCGCCCATCTATTCTTACATATCACACATCATTATTACATGAACTGGACTTTGCATTGATGCAACACGCACAATACATACATAGACACACACACAAAATACAGGTATTTTTCTTGTGGTTAGTGTGTCCCCCTCCCTCTACATCCTCTATATCCTACCTCACATAGCCATTATGGTTATTGCATTGCTGCACTATGGTTGCACTTTCTTACATGCCGGGAGATGATACCAAATAATATCTTGTTGTTATTTATACTTGTTATTTTTAACAATGACAATAAATTGAAATTGAAATTGAATTGAAACGAATATGATGTTTAATAATCCACCACAGGCTGTCATGTGGGCTGAAACTTAAACTTTCCATAACAGCATTTCCCAAGGTGTTTTGTTCTTCTTATACCATAACAATGCTTTAAAATTCATTAATTAAGGATATTCATTAATTAATCACACTTTTAACTATTTATAGTTACTTTTAATGTTGCTGAACATTTTTGTTATATAACACATAAAAAAAGCAATTCCATCACCAGCCACTCATTTTATCTTGAAGTTAAGTATACAAAAAATAAAAATAAATAAATAAATGAATGAATGAATGAATAGATAGATAAATAAATAAAAAATGCAAAAAAGTCTACATAATCAGACTGATGTGACTCAAATCCGATTTTTTACCCTAATGTGAAACATATTTTTTAGTGCTGTCTGCATGCACAAATCTTTCATTAGTCAGCACCGGCTATACATGGATTAAATATCAGTGCTAGCAATCACTGTTAAAACAGCTACAGTGAGGCATCTACCTTTATTTTACTAGACTTTACTAGACAACAAATACAGTTGACTAACTGCTCCAGAGTAAAATCTCAAGCGTGTTTTTGCTAAAATCACATGCATTGTTTAAAATGAATTAACGGTTGCACAAATATGATGTGTTTAACCCAGACAGAGAAAGCAAAGAAGTATAGATGTCAGAGCCAAACAAAACTCTCTTGTAAATTGGAATGTGAACAGTCATGACATGCAACTCTTATCTGGCCAAAAAGATTTAATAGAACAATGTTGCTTGTAATGTGAATATGTTCAAAGCCTTTATTTTTGAAAATGTTCCATATAGTATTATTTACTATTTTAAAAAACAGTACAATTTTATTTTCTTAAGTAAGACATTTTAGAACACTGTTTTAGTATAAGGTGTAGACATGTATCATACCCTCCAGAAGAGAAAGCAGCATAACCACCATATCTTTCTGAAGATCTAGCAGTTCCTTTAGAAGACCAATCTGACTGGAATCCTAGGAATGACAAACACACACACACACACACACACACACACACAAACACACATATATCAAAAAGAATGAAACATGTTAAAGGGCATTTAATAAGGCCGATGTATCATTCAAATCGTCTGAATACAAAGGCAGTATTTTGTTAAGGCATGCCATTCAATTTTATTAGACCTCCCAACTCGCAAACAGAAACTTAACACCCACTTCTCTTTCCCCATTTGAAAGCTTAAAAAGGCTTAAAAAATATTTTAGGATGACCAGTCAATAGAATTACACTGAACAGCATTTTATTAACTTTACATTATTTGTCACAACTTACAGCACTTTATTGATGAAAACGTATGACTATAACCTTACCTCTGGGTGTGTTTTACTCCAGAATTGATCCTGGGTTTGCATTTATCAACAACAGATACAACTAGAACATTACACAGTGGATGTATTTTTTTTATTGTATGGCAGGAGATATGGGCGAATATACAGTATGGAGAAAAACACACAGGTGGAACTACATAAAAAAATAGAAGCAGGTGGAAAAAATAGTGCTGAAGTAGAAATACAGTAAAGCAGCTAACGTGGGTTACCTTATCTACCCAAACTACATGATATGATTAAGCTTTATATAAAATGGCATTTATCTTGTTTGCATATGTTATAAAAGGACGGATGTCTTTACCTACTGTACATGCATCCTCTACTTATTTGGATATATGGCGGGCATTCTTGATGATGTCCGGAAATTTAGGTTATATGCACAAGATTGCATGTGGATTGTAACTTGAAATCAGGCACATACAAATCAATGGGTTAACTGCTGCTGCAAAGTACATGCTTAGTATCTATTCATGTAATCTGTCTATTCATCTATGCACAGCATATACAATGCATCCTGTTTTTTTATAACTTAATTCAAAAAGTGAAACTCATATATTCTAGATTTATTACACATCAAGTGAAATATTTCAAGCCGTTTTTATTTTTATTTTCGATGATTACAGCTTATACTATAGATAATGAAAATAAAATAATTATTAAAATAATTACTCTAGAATATGTGACAGTTTCACTTAAATTAAGTTACAAAAAAAAAAAAAAAACTCTACCTCCAACATGTGTTCAAAATAATAGCAGTCCAACATCAGTAACCAGATCAATAATTGTTTTTGGGAGAAATTATATTTCTCCTTATTTAAGGATAAATGCAGAAAAGGTTGTCCTGTGCATTTCTCTATGAAAATCAGAGTAAAATGGGTCGTTTCAGACATTGTTCAGAACAACAGCATACTTTGATTTAAAAGTTGATTGTAAACAACATACAAGGAAGTGCAGAAAATGATAGTCTGCTAAAATGATACCAAATCATTTTTAAGCTTTAAAATGGAGACCAAAACCAGAAAGATGTGGAAGAAAACGGAAAACTACCATTCAAATGGATCAAAGAATAACAAAATTGGACTCAGCTAATGATCAGTTCCAGCATCAAAGAACACCTAAAGGTACCTGTTAGTACTGTTACTATTAGAAGACAGCTATGTGAAGCTATCAGCAAGAAGCCCCCGCAAAGACCCATTGTTGAAAAAAAGACATGTGCTGAAGAGGTTACAGTTTGCCAAAGAACACATTGATTGTTCTAAAGAGAAATGGCGCAATATTTTGTGGACTGATGAAAGCAAGATTGTCCTTTTTGGGTCTAGAGGCCGCAGACAGTTTGTCAGGCCCCCAAACATTGAATTCAAGCCACAGTACACAGTGAAGCATGGAGGCACAAGCATCATGATATGGGGATGCTTCTCGTACTATGGTGTTGGGCCTATTTATCACAT
>JAQMYG010000037.1:27996297-28006337 GCA_030014215.1 Clariallabes teugelsi
CATGCACGCCAGCAAGTCATCCTTTATTTGTGTCATCTTTAAAGCACATTAAATATTTTCTATTAAATACATTTGTAAATGTCCATATACAACAGTGTTCTTTTGTTTTTCATTCTAACATTTATGTCATTTTTATTTTATTTCTTTATTAATTTTTATTTCTATATTGAATTATGTAATGAGTAGAAAATAGAAATGAATAAAAATATACGTACAAATAAAATGTAAATGTAAAAGTAAATTGTAGGTGCAATTTGCCGGTTGTCCAGCAGGTGCCCGCATAATTCTGTCTCCTTACGATGCACTTAAGGCTTTACGATTACTCCAGAGCACTCGTTGATCTACGAAGATTTTCAAGTGCTACTTAAGTTACGATGTTTTTGGGAAACAGATCGTAATATTAAGATCAGTCGTACGATAATTTTTACGAACTACTTAGGCTTACGATGCTTTTGGGAAACGCAGCCCTGGGCAGTAAATCTTTTAAATTATTATTCCAATAATTTCATTTACTAAGATTCCTTAGTTCTGTTCTTTGCTGAAACAGTATTGTCAAGTGCATTTGCAAAACCCATCAAGCGCCATGATGAAACTGTCTCTCTTGAGGTCCATCCCAGGAAAACAAGACCAAAACTTACCTCTGCTGCAGAGAAGTTCATTTAGAGTCACCAGCCTCAAATACAACCAATTAACAAACAGCACCCAAAATTAGAGCCATTATGAAGGCTTTACAGAGCATAAGTATGCTCAATGTCAATAAGTATCTCAATATCAACATCAATAAGTATCTCAATATCAACTGTTTAAAGTAGATTATTGCATATTTTGGATGCCTTCAGGATTGTTTTATAATGTCGAAAAAATAATCAGGAAAGACCACGATATTAGAAGGTGTGCCCAAATTTTTAACTGGTAATGTATATGTTCATCTTCTGCATTTTCTATCCCTTATTTCCCCTAGGCTATGGAGGTTTGATTTTTATGCTGCCTTAACGAACAAACCACCCAATAAAAAAAGAAACAAACAGTTTGATAAAATATTTGGTTTTTTTTTTTTTGTGGGTCTTCCAAATAAGAGGGAAATTTCTCTATCTGCAATTCATTTCATAATTATAGGTGACACTGGTTACCACAGGTCTCTGTGATCTCTTAAAGGAAAACTGATCAGAAAAGAGAGAACAAGAGTCTTTCTTTCCTTATAGCCATTCAAAGAGAACTGGAGTTATAGTAGATCTGTGACAGAGCACTCAAGGGAGGAAATGAGCAAAGAAATATTTCAGTTATTGCTTGCATGTTAATTGGACACTAAGCATGCAGTAACCTTAAAATACTTTCCAAGAAATGCATTTTACTTGCAATGTTTATGTCATAGCATTCGTTGACAATTGACGAATGGCATGATTTTGTTAAAGCTTATATACAGTAATAAAACAGACACTATGACAATGACTGAAAAGTTCTTTTCTATTTTCCCTTGAGTGCGAAATGAAATGCAGTCAAAATTACACGCCACAAAGTAAAAGTGTAATTGTAAACAATAAGGAGAAGAAGACAGAAGGAGAATGGGACAGATGGGAAGAAAGAGAGCAAAAAAAAAAACGATATTGACAAGAATTATTTACCCCTTTCTAGCTTGACATCTGAGAACCGCAAAAAGGGGGCAAAAAAGGAAAGGAGAGATAATCAACACATGAAAAGATACACTGCAGTAGCTTTGTACGGAATAGAAAAAAAATATACACAGTGCTAATATATGCTGTAAATAAAAAAAGCAAGTGATTAAACCACACACTGTAAAGTACAGTTTATACCTCAGAAGTACATATTGGAATGTAAGAATGGTGATGTAAGAATTAATTGACATAATATTATAAATGTGCATTATTGCAGCAGTGTATTGTCTAACAGTTTTATGTTACTGCCAGTACAGTGTGGTGACTCACTTGTGCCTTCCTCTGAAACCATGCCCAGCCCTTCTGCTTTATTCTGCCTCTCAAATGCATTCAAGTCCAGAACACTGCAACACACAAAACAATCCCCCCCAAAATTAGTTCATAATGATAGTTCATCTCATTAATTTGTAATGAAATAATTAGGAAATAAGTCACAACTGGCAATGAAACTGATATGCAGTACAACAGCATTACCCTGATACTGCTTTTATACAACAGTTCCATAAACACTATTTACTATACACATTATGATTTGTTTGTTTATTTACAGTTATTTGGTTCTGCCAGCACATATGCTGGCATAGCTGGCGACTGACAGTTAGCGACAGACAGTTAGTGTAATTAACAGGAGCAAAAGTAGTTTTAAATTCTTTCTAGTACTATGAAGCTAAACATTTGGGAGAATAAACCTGAAAAACTTTTGAGATTTACGTTATATTTCCCTTTATTCCGTTTTAGAACATTAGCTAACTTCTGGAATTTCAGGATTGAATCCCAAACAGCCTAAAATGGAAAGATTATGTGCTAGGGGTGTAGTATTCCTTGTTCCAAAAACTAAGAAGCAAATTAGATTTGTAGCTCACATTATCCCTAAATATCCATGGTTCAGAAGCAATTCAGAAAAACTTGTTATCAGAATGGTTTTCTTGTGAAAGTGCTTCCAAGACTAGTTTTGAATGTGGGTTTTGGCAGGCATCTTCTCTTCTCTCTTTCTAGCACTGGTGACCGTACCAACCTACTTTTTCCTACGCCTGTGACCAACAGTGCAATTAAGCATTAGAACACCTGCAATGTGGAGTGCGACATAAAGTTCTGTTCTCTATCAGGCCTCGTTGAATGCCTCTAATCCAAGCGGATTATTCAGTCTTTATGTTTATGTTAATGGATGGAATAAATGGACTTTTACATTTACTAATATTATAAGAGACATGACCTACCTGCAGGTCTGCATTAGAGCCTGCAAGCTCAGGAAGAAACCAACGTCTTTCTTATCCTTAAGGTAATCCAGCATTCTCTGTGACCGAGAAGGAAAAAAAAAAAAAAGCATTAAAACCC
This sequence comes from Clariallabes teugelsi, assembly GCA_030014215.1. NCBI lineage: Eukaryota > Metazoa > Chordata > Actinopteri > Siluriformes > Clariidae > Clariallabes > Clariallabes teugelsi. Next base: position 27,999,306 of record JAQMYG010000037.1, read on the forward strand.
CTGAATCACTTTAATGCCTCTCAAATGCCTGGTTTCTCAGTAAACTGTATTCATATTGCACCTGGTTTCTCAGTAAACCTTATTCATATTGTATTCATATTGCACCTTTTAACACATTTAAAGTGAAAACAAATCATAGAAAAACAAATAATGTTAGATATAATGTAGCTTTTGTGCAATTACACACTCACGAACATTATGCCCACACAGTCTTTCCAAGTTAAGTCATGTCTAGTGGACATTCTATGATAATAAAAAAATAAAAGACTAAACTCTAATTTAATTGTGTTCTCTGCATGAGCTGCAGGACTTCAGAGTGTAAGTGAAGCTGACCTGTTGAACATCACAGTTGCCTCCATTAAGGATGGAGATGCCCAGTTTAAGAGTGGATGACACCATGGCTCCAGGCTCACCTGGTACCAAACAGACAAGATAATAACACAATTAACAAAACAACAAAATTGTCACAAGCCTAGTTATTTAACCATTCTGGCATTAATACATAAAATGTGACATATGACTAACGGTGCCACATTTTATTTCCCATCCCACTATTTGGAAATATGTATTTGTTTACCTTTGCAAGCGCTTATCATCTGCAGTACCATCTCAGCTGCTCCACGGTCATGGAGTCGTGACTGCTGGTACAAGAGCCTCTGCTTCTCCATCTCCTTCTCCTGTTTATCAGAGAACAGCAAAATGAGGCACTACCCTTGATTCCTATCCCCAAACCTCAATTACAACACACACACACACACACACACACACACCCACCCACACACACACCCTCACTTTCATTTACAAATGTATTTAATTTTACTATTGATAATATTCTTTTGCCCTGATTTTGTTGGATTTTTTTCCCCACTAAAATACTTTTATACTTATTTCTCATTACTCATTTCTGTTTTTTTCCTATTATATTTATGTTTATTTTATTTATAACATGCTTTTTTTATTAGCTTTTTTTGCCTCAAAAAGCACTTTGATGTATGAATGGTGTGATATTGAGTATTCATGTATCTGTACTTTACCTGATGTACCTCCACTACATCTTACAACAAATATCTGCACTTTACTACTTATCTGCATGGCGCATCGATACATAACCAGAGTGATGTTTAGAATTTAAAGTTGTAATATTTCCACCTGCTGACCATTATGCATAATTGTGTGATTTGCTTTTCTCAAGTAAAACATTAAAGGAGGTGTTTGAAATCAAAAGTGGAGACGGTTTCAGGCAGCGACAAAATATGACGGCTAGAGAGTGAGAGAGACTATGACTGTTACTATGACTTAAAGGCCACAGTGAGCTAATGCAAGCTCAGTTTTGATACTTATGTAAATAGGGAAGTAGAAATGTACATGAAAAACTTGACTTCTTCAGAAATATTTAGGTTATCTCTATTTCTACTTAAGTACAGGATCAGAATCAGGGTTTTATTCGCCAAGTATTTAGACACACACATGGAATTTAATTACGCCTTTTTACAGGATTACAGGATTTGCCCACCTCTGCTTATAATTTTTTCCTATTACACAAAATAATTACTAATTATATATTTAATCAAAATGTACTGCCCTTACTTACAATTTGTATTGATATAGGCTATTCATTTTAATAAGAAAGTAATTAATCACATTAAATGTGCTCTCGTGTATGGTATGTGATAAACATATTTTGGTCCTGAAATTTGCACTGTTGTATTCATAAAACTGTTCCTTTAATTTAAAACAAACAGACAAACAAACGAACAAACAAATACCTATCAATCATAACATTATGACCACCTCCTTAATATTGAGTAGGTCCCCATTTTACCACCAAAACAGTAATGACCTGTGTGTTCTGACACTTTTCTAAGGAAACCAGCATTAACCTTTTCAGCAGTTAGAGCTACAGTAGCTCTTACATTGGATCAGACTACATGGTTCAGCCTTCACTCCCTTTGTGCATCAATAAGCCTTAGCCAACCATGACCCTGTTGCCGGTTCACAGGTTTTCATTCCTTGGATGACTTTTGGTACAGTATGTACTGACCACTGCAGACCAGGAACATCCCACAAGAGCTACAGTTTTGTGATTGCTCTCACTCAATCGTCTAGCCATCACAATTTTCCCCTTGTTACGGTAGCTACAGTTACAATATATCATGGTAATGGCATGGGATATATAAGGCAGCAAATGAACTTTTTTGTGCCATAAAGTTGATGTGTTGGAAACAGAAAAAATGGGCAAATGTACGGATTTGAGTGACTTTGACAAGGGCCAAGTTGTGAACTGGCAAAAAGGTCATGGACAGCCTAAGCTCACTGATGCACATATGATCCTTGTACTTTGATCTAATATAAGAGCTACTGTAGCTCTGATTACTAAAAAGGTTAAAGCTGGTCTCCATAGAAAGGTGTCAGAACACACAAGTCATTGCTGTTTTGGTGGCACAAGGTGGACCTACTCAAATTCCCACGGGTGGTCATAATGTTGTGGCTGATCAGTGTACTTTTCTGTTCGTTTATGGGTATTATTAAGGCGAAATACACAACTACAACCACAACCATCCACACACATATATACAAAAACACAAACACCAGCAACACCATCAGATTGAATGGTGTTAGTTATGATTGTTATTTGAACAGTCCACATCCGATGATGTATGATAATGCACAAACTACAGCAAACAGCCCAGGTCATCCCTATCAAATAGCTAACCTGTGGTAAATAGACATTATAGATAAACACCACCCACTAAAGCCTCACCTAAAGCTACAGTCTGTTCTAAAGCTAGTGAGTTTTCACGTGAGATCTTGGCCTGAGAAGAAGCTCTCTGCATATGCAGTGTGAGCATGTGCACTTTGTTTGCGAAGAAAAAAAAATAGATAGAGAGAGAGAAGGAGAGAGAGAGAGAGAGAGAGAGAGAGAGAGAGGATATGTGTAAGGATACAGGGTGTTTGACTGACTGTGCAGGCCTTTACTGTAGTTCTTGGTGAGTACAGAGAGGAAGTTTAGAGAAACCAATTAGAAATAAAAGACATGAAGAAGCAGCATCATACATGGACTACAACATAAAACACCTGGTACCAATCCAGAGAAATCAGTCAGAATATACACTGACGTTGTGAGGTTGTGTTAATTAAATTGGAAGATTTGTTATAAAAACCTTACTACTGAAATCCGACCTATCATTCAATCCATTAAAGTGACATCTGACTTCCTGGATTAGAATTAGGTCATATTGTCATGCTATTATTTATTTATTTATGTATGTATGTATTATTATATAGTACGTGTTAGTAAGCTAATGCAGAAACACAACCACAAACCTACACGCCCACACAGACACGTATACGGCTGAGTCTGGAGAGGTGGGACAGGACTGCTACTACATTAGGGGAAAAGTTAAGCAATTTTGTGTGAGTTGCAGCTTGCATGTATGAGAGTGTGATCTGTGTCTCACATACAGATGCACAAACTCTCACACACCCAAACACTAGCATGTACACACATCTAGTTGATCTAGTAGACAAAAATTCAGGATGTCTTGAAGTGACTGGAGGGTTTATTAAGTGGATTGTTGTTTTTAAAAAAAATATTATTGTTTCAAAACAAAGGTTTAGTGCAAATGTCATATATATATGCATTAGTGTCCTAAAAGCAATGCTTGTCTACCAAATGTTTTAGGTCACTCTGTGATTTGGTCACATGTTGTTCTATATTCAGTTTGACTCCTATGCTTATATGCTTTCCATCTCTCTGCACTCCCGCTGGACAGACAGAGTAAGCACGGAAAATGTAAAAAGAGCAAAATCCAGCGTGCACAAGTCAGTCCACAGAATAAAGTCAATAGGTACAGGGAGAAAGAGAGAGAAAAGAGAGGGAGAGAGAGAATGAATGAAGAAAAAGTAAGAAAAACAGTTGTAGGGTTCTAGGTGCAGGACAGGGTGCAGGTGCAGCATTTTCTTTCTCGCTGTGTTCACTCAGTGCACGGTTTGACGGCTTTCTCCGGTGGCGCGAGAACCCCTTTGGACCCCCCATACCATCTCATTCTGTCGCACCTCAAACGATGGCTCCTCGCCCCCCTCCTCCTCCTCCTCTCCCCCTTTGTCCTCCTCACCAATGTGACAGCTCTGTGATGGGAGAAAGGATAGTGACATTCATCGTCCATGACAGACTAAAAACATACCCAAAGTACAGTTGAGTCCTCTAGCAGTAGCTGCTTTCATTTAAGTAAGTAAGTAAAGTAAAAAGAAAGAAAGAAAGAAAGAAAGAAAAAGAAATGTACAGCTCACTTAAAAAAATCTTTTATTTGTCACATGTACCCTAAAGCACAGTGATTTTTTTTTTAATCCCAGTTAGGAAGGGTCAGAGTAAAGAGTCAGCCAGGATACAGCGCTCCTGGAATAAATAGGGTTAAGGGCCTTGCTCAAGGGTTCAACAGTGGCACTTTGGCGGTCCTGTGGCTTAAACCCCTGCCCTTCCAATCAGTAACTCACAGCCTTAACCAACTGAGCCACCAAATGTAAATGTTGCCTTATTTTAACAGCTGCAAGAATTCGGTTAGATAGATAGATAAAAAATAAATAAATAAAAAAATTCAAGTTGCATTATGCAATTAACTTAAAACTTAAAAAGTAAGTAATTATTTAATTAAGCAATATCACACAAGAGAAGGCATGACATTGAGTGTAAATATTACTTTTATGCAACAGTTCCACAAACACCATTTATCATCAACAGATTATGAATTATGTGTTTATTTAACCTGTTATTTTGCTCCACATATATTCCTACCGGTACTATGTATGGATTAGGAGAATAAACCATGAAGGTGGTGGAAAGTCCTGTACCTCTCATATACTTATTCCACTTATTCTGCTTTAGCATATCAGCTATGTTAACTTCTGGATTCTGGGATAAATTCCAAATAACAAATAGAAAGTTACTGTAGTAAGCTATGTGGGGTGTACAACCCATTGTTGCACACACCAATTAGTGCCCTTTATCATGGGTTTGCGATTCTGCCTTGTGTAAGAAGCTAGTTAGCTTGGTACCTGTAACTAAATAAAATCTAGCAGTTTAGAGGCAATTTGGAACAATTTAGAAGCAGTTGCTAAGGAGAGAAAGTGTTGTTTAAGATGACATAATGTGTCATAATTTGTTTTCTTGCCAAAAGTGATTGGCTGGTTTTGAATGGGGGTTTTGGCAAGCAGCTGCTCTTCCCTCTGACCAGTACTGCGGACAGCAGATTTTCACCCATGCTGTGACTGACATTTCAGTTTAATTAAAACTTTTAGAACACCTGTGACATGGAGTGATACATATATTTAAACATCCTACTGCTTTGACTACCTATTGACACAACTCAAGGAATGCATGTCGTCTAATCAGACCTAACCGTTTTATAATAAAGTTTTTTGAACAATTGGAAGGAATTAGTTGGTTAAAACAGCATGCTTACCTTTGCCATAATATCGGCATATGCCATGTACAGGTGATCTACATCAAGTTTTCTGGAGAGAAAACCAAGTATAAGTGACAGCTACAAAATGATTACAGCAGTGTCTAATAAAAAAATTATTGTCTGATAATCAAGTGCAGATTTACGTTTTCTCAGTGAGAGCAGTGCGGCTAAAATGAAGAATGAGCTGATGTAGAGGATCTGGCTTGGCCTCGGTCTCTTCTTCTTCTTCCTCCTCTTCCTCCAAAGTTTTCTGTAAAAAAACAAAAAGTAACCTCGAGAAATCTCAGCAAACCATGTATACCAATTTTCTAAAATACAAATCAAGAACACACTTACAGAAAGATCATCGATCATCTTATCCTCAAATGAGTAGCCCTCATTCTCCAACCAGTTACGTTTGTAACCATCTAGGAACATGTTAGACCCCCGGTGCCTTTTGACAGAACCCAGATAGATATAAGTAATACAGTGCACGTTGAATATTGCTGTAATGTCTTTTCGTTAGAGTAGCAAATAGAAGTAAATGTGTGAAGAGAACCTTGGGATGTTATACAACGGAGTCATTCTGAAACATGCCACAACGGCCCGGCGACGCTGCTTGGACAACAGCTTGTGCCAAACCATCTTCTTGGATTTGAAAGGGTGCTCAGTCTAATAGGAAATAAAGTAATACAGGCTTAAATATTTAGACATACCTTTGAGTGTATCATCAAAATTCATTAATGACTACTGTATCACCACAGTAAATAAAACAATATTCATCATTATCAAGTACTTCATCAAATATCTAAGTCTTTGTGAAGTTATGAAGGCTTATAATGTTACCCAACTCCACTTCATGGCAGTATAAATGATTATTGTAAGTACTATTAGTTGTATAGGTTTTGAAGAATAGTTTTTTGTTTTTTTGGCAAGTTTTGTTTCTCATTTTCAGTCCAAACCTGAGCAGGTTCCGAGTTATGTTTTTGTTTGTTTGTTTGTTTGTTAAGCTGCACAGTGACTAATGAATCATTCAAGCATAAAAATATATATACTGTATCTTAAGGCATAAACCAGTGAGAAACAGGTGTAGATGATGACAGATGGTCAGTCTGATGATTAGTATACTGATGAATGCTGAGTGATGCAACAGATGAGAGGGGAAATGAGGCTGCTGCTGAAGTTGCATTTTTAAGCACTTTGCAGCCTGTTATAGTAAAAAATTTCTTCCCATTTCCTTAATTTAATCTACATAATTTATTGAATTAAATAAGAAGAAATGTCACAATTCGATATAAAAATGTGCAGTATTCATGTGTCTGTATACTTGTGTGTGTACTGCTTACCATTTCAATATGGTAAAGCACGGCAGAAACTTCCTGAACTCTCTTCACAACTTTCTCTGGATTTTCAGCATCCTCCGCCTTCCCTGAGGTTTCCTTATACAGAGCGATCTGCCAGCGCATGGAGGGGTCCTCCACCTACAGACAGCAACAGACAAAATGAGATACTGTACACTCACTCACACACACACACACACACACACACACACACACACACACACACACACACACACACACACACACACACA
>JAQMYG010000037.1:28006373-28019695 GCA_030014215.1 Clariallabes teugelsi
CACACACACACACACACACACACACACACACACACACACACACACACACACACACGCACGCACACACGCACACACACACACACATGCAGACACACATGCAGACACACATCCTCACCTTGCCTTGCAGATGAAGGTTATTCTGTAGGAACTCCCTCACTTCTTCATCTGTGTCTTTCTGTAAAGAGAATTAAAACAAATTAACACTTATTTTTCTCTTAATTATTTCATCTTCCTCTTATCGGAACCGGTAAAGCTACTTAGCGACATTTTAGAAGAAAAAAAAAACATATCCATTATTATATATATATAATATTGTACAGCTTTTTTCCCAGTTCTGGGCAGACGTTTATATATACACTCACCATGACTGTCAAGGCAATATTAGGCTTGCAATACGGTATTTGAACTACACATTCCACACATCTAAAACAGGGTTGAGAGAGCAAAAACTTAAAGAATGGCACTATAACCACCACCATGCTTCACAACTGCTATAGTGTTCTTGAGGTTGCATCAGTCTTACCACTCCAAACATGCCTCTAGTCAAAACGTTCCTACAGAATACTATACTTTGTCCATGAAGTTAGCTATAAACATTATTGGGGCTTCTTTATTAAATGGCAACCTTTGAGTCCATGGTAATGTAAAACTGGCTTGGCTGTTGACAGTGACACTGGTGTTTCAGCAGCTTCCAGTTCATGACAGGCCTGTGCCTTGGTGGTTCCTAGGTTGTTTCTGACTATCCGTACCAATTTCATCTCAGCTGAGGTTGACAGAGAGTCTTCTCTTCTGGCCAGACCCTAGGAAAGTGGCTTTCAATAATTTGTAGTTTTACAGTACGTATGTACCATCCATCCATCCATCTACCCATCCATCTAGGAACGTTTGTAGTCCAACTAGGGACCGTAGAGGCCAATGGTGATTATAATTGTTTTTATTCACATTTTTACAACAATGGTAGGACCTCTGCATTTACACAATATGGGCAATTTAAGAACGCCAGTTAGCCTAATCTGCATGAAACCAGAGTACCAGGAGGAACCTCAGCAAGCACGAGGAGAACATGCAAACTCCATGCATATAGACCCCGAGGTGTGTGTCGAACCTGGACCCTGGAAGGGCAAGGTACTGGAACAATGCTAACCACTAAGCCACTGTGCAGCCCGTTTCATGTGTACATACATGAATCAAACTTGCGCTTCAAATTCTTGAGATTTTCTTTCTTTAAAAACTGTCATACAAATGTTTTAAACCAGAAAATGTAAGAAATCATTTAAAGAAATCATTGAAAGTCCAATATTGCCTTGAAATTCATGCGCATGATGACTGAGTGAAAACTTTTGAAAACAAATGGATAATCATTGATAGGATGATGCTTTCTTTAAGCAGAAACTTATTTAAAATTGACAGTATATTTATAATTTACCAACAACAGCACGTCCCTAGTTAGTAATTAATTTCAAGTCTTTACCAGAGAATAACGGATCTTTGCCAAATTGATGAGCTCTTGATCTGCAGGAGAACACATATTTAACCCGATGGGCAGGAGTTTCTTCAGAGCAGCTACAATCAGCGAGGTTTGCACCGAGTAGCGATCACCACGGCGCTTCTTCTTTGTACGTTCTGTATCAGCACCACCACCCTGTAAAGATCTTATAAAGTTAGATGGAAATCATGAATTTCCTTGTGGATTTCTATTCTATGTCCTGTATGAGGTGGTTTATTTTACCCTGGGATATTGGACGCAAAAAAAGTGGTTAAAAAAAGGAAAATGACAATATAGAAAATGTTTCAACGTATCAGCTATTTAAGATAGAGATGTATACAATATTTATCTAAATAGTAGCCTATATTAAACCTTTGTTGCATAATTAAAAAAAAAAGAGCGAAAATGATTTAAGGAATACTTATGGCAAAAAAAGCTTTAAAACCCTTATAACTATATTAGCAATTTGTGCCTGAATATATGACACGAGATTATATAATATTTCCACATTGCCCATTTTTAAACTTTTGTAGCATGTGGCATTTTTTTTTTTTTTACTTCTTATAGCTTAATTTACATAAAGAAATGAGGGTGAATTGTGTTGTGGGCAAATGACCTGTGTTACGGAACTATTCTACAAGGTAACACCATGCATGTCAAAACATTACTCATTACAGTAAAACTCAATACAAGCTATAAAATGCAGATTGCAATTGCAGATGCAGCAGGAGTTAGAAGTGAAAGAGCATGTTGCAGAAAATGCTGCTATAAACACAACATTGTTCCTGTGTGTTAGTTACCCACCCTCTGGCACAGCACACTCAAAAACAAGCAGCAGGCTTCAGGGGCCTGCTGTCTCACCCCAAACCCTCGCTCACCTACACACGAACACACATATACAGTACACACACATTCCACTACCGCATGAACATGATCCAATTACTGACTGTGTGAGTGTGTGCTTGTGCTTAAGTGTATTAGGCAAGGACAGACCAGAGGAAATCACAGATAATTCTCCACTAATGACCATCCTCCAGTCCAGCAACAGAGCATGTGATTCTCAAGCCAGGCCACCTTAAATCAAGAATATATACGCCCATCGACATTTAATGAGGATTAAGTGGGTGAGATGGGAACAATTTAGCCCTGCATAATAAGACTGACAAAACTGTGTCATAAATGCATAATAGTCACATGCTGTCATGAGTCTATATTACAGTATGTTACAATTAAGGAAATATTTAGAATAAATATAAATATAAATATCACATCAAATCAAATGTAAAAAGTTGCATTTCAGGTGATGTGAGGTATTCAAATTTTAAGATTTTGAGTACAATAAGCTCCATTTTAATACTAAGCTTATTAGTTATGGTATCATGTCAGTTTGCTGAGATACAGCGAGTGTAAGTTTGTTTGCAAGGAGCACCCTAGAAAAATCCATCAAAGTCGTATATTTTTAATATTTAAAGTGATGAATTTGTAACAAAGTAAGAAAGAGAGGACCTTCAGCCTCGTTTTGTCACCAGGATTTCCCTGCTGCACCCAAAATAACTTTGCCAGCAGCACAGTTTTATAATGAAAAATGCATGCATTTCCATGGCAACAGGAGTAACCAGATTGGATAGTGTTCGAAACAGTGCATGAAAACAATGCTTCGGATTAAAACTTTCTCAATTCTGTTGAAGGGTAAGTAAGTTAAGGTATTAATAAATAGATTTTTGAGAAATTTCAATATTTTTTCAATTTTACCAAGTGCACTGTATCAACTAACCTGTGCAATATCTGCTCGATAGAAAAGGTCACATTTTACATCATGACCACATCAGTTTCTGTTAGACAGTCAGTTTAATTTCAATAATTTTTATTTAAACCATTTTTTTATGTGCTCATTCTTAACAAATCTATTCTAAACATTTAGCACATTTTATTTATTTACTTATTTATTAATAACATTAATGTTATAGTTTCCCTAACACAACTTTATGTACTGTACAAAAAGACTTAGGGCAGACATTAAGAGATAACACAGTATGAATATGTGTATCTACTGACATGGTGAAGCTTTCTGTGAAGAGATTCTGTGTGAAGTTTATTTAACACTTTTGGAAGGAATCTCCAGCTGGGCAGTTTCTCTGTAGCATAAAAAAAAAAAAAAACAAACAAAAAAAAATTCTCATTGACTTCAAGATTTGAAAAAACAAGAGGGTGGATATGGGAAGGACTGTTAATACCTGCAATGTCCATATTCAGTAAAGGAGAATGCAAATTAATATCTAATACATATACTCAAAAGCTGTTTTGGCCCCGTGTCCTTCTAACATTTTATAATTTTGACAACTTTACTAAAGTTTGTAAACTACCTAATTCTGTATAATGAGTTAAATATAAATGTACCAGTTTTAACTATTGCTTGTCACAATTTTTTTTTAATTGAAGTTATTTATTGTACTTGAATAGAAATTCTACTCTTTTAATTTAAATAAGTTAATGCATATTTTTTCAGTGAAAAGTGAACCCCTTGTAAAAGGGAACAATGTTTAAAATGCACAGATTTTGGGGAATTAAAAGGGAAACCTAAGATGCATGTTTTGTCAATGCTCATTTTTACTCTGTCAAAAATGTGTGACTGAGACACCATAGCATTTAATCATATCAGTTTGTATTGTGTATATCATTACATCAACTGGCGCAGGACATGAAGTTAGGTTTCTAAATATTTGGACATTTACAAAGTTAGCTAAAAGTCAATTAACAGTTGAAATTAAATGTTGAACATGAGTTCAAGACACATGTACATCTTTAGGCTATACACATCAAAAATCAGTTAAATATGTAGGAATTATAGCACTCTTTATATGCACCCCCGCACAAACACACACCTTTCAAAGATGATCATAAATTAAAATATTATTTTAAATACTTGGTGACACTTGGCACTTCTTTGTAATTAGTCGCTGCCTAAAGTTTGAAAGGCTCTCTAATACTAAGCACCTACAGTACTGTAGTAACAGAATGATCACACCACCTGAAGAGCCTGCAGGCTAGGGGAGGGTGCAAGAAATTGTTAAGGGGCCAAGCAAGAGTGCTTGATAAGCACAAGGAAGACTAAGCCCGTTGATTTTGGAGATGCATGGGATTAATAAGAGCCTCGAGCAGATATTTGAGCAGTGACTCAAGAGTTTCCATCTGGTCGTGAGTCGATCCCGGAGTTTAACTCACGCCCCCGGATCAGTGGCTCAGTTACTCCCTCTGGTGGCCGAAACTTGACTACCCACTCCCCATCCGAATGCAGGGAAGAGATGCAATGCCTTTATCCTGCAGTGCTCACTTATATTTCAGCTGAAACCTTCCCCATTTCCAACTAAAAGGGCAAAGTATGGATTTATGGTGTCTCTGGTCACACTCAGAGCATTAGAGTGGGCCACTGCAGTGGAAGACGCCACCCTAAGTGCCTTCGATGATGCAGTTAGGGCCACATTCTATCAGCTGTATGCATCTAGCAGTGTAGTGTCACTCCTGCTTTCCCTTCGTCAAAGGGGGTGATTGGTTGCAGACCAGTTTTAATGCAAAAGTCAAGAACCATCATGCAGGGCTCTTCCTACTAGCTATTCTCTCAGGGGCTGGTCGTCGGAGAGCCTGGGCGGAGGATCTCATCAATTCTGGGGCCACAGGAAATTTTATTGATGGGAGGCTAGCTGAGGCACTGAGTGTACGCCCGCTCCCTTCCACCATCCCGTTGGTTTCCCTGGCTGGTCAGCCAATTAAGTGAGAGTCTGTAATGCAGCTGATGGCTCCAGTTACACTACGACTTTGACATCACTCCGAGTGTATCACATTTCTGGTAACCCGGGTAAAATAACAGAAAGTAGTGCTGAGGTTTCCCTGGCTGCAACAGCACAATCTCTGCATTGACTGGCACCCATCCTCCAGTCCTAGCACCTCCTGCCCTAGTATCCCTTACTACTGCCCGTCAGGGGTACTGGAATGCAGACCCATGCACCGGTATACACCTCGCAACTTATCTCGCAACTTATATTTTCTTATATGTAAGTTGAATAATCAGTCATAATAATTAGATTATTAATTAACTATTAACTAATAATGTCCGGGACTCGAATCTATTTATTTTCGTAAATAGATTTGCCTTAGGTAAAGGAGCAGATCTGGGGGACTCATGGACGTAGAGTATTATGATAAACTGGTATGTTTAGATGCTGTCTTCCCCATTCTCATTGATCACTCATCTCAGGGAGTCCTCATGTCTGTGTTTCCTTCTGGCTCTCCCTTTTAGTTATACTGTCATAGTTAGTCCTGCCGGAGTCCCTGCTTGCACTCTACAGTAAATATACATTCACATTATACATTGTTTGACTGTAACCATACCTAAATGCCCTCTCTCCTTCTCTTCAAATCTCTCTTCACTCTCTCCTTTTTCCCTCTCCCTGTCTCTCTGTCGAGCTATACATGTCGCTCCTGAGCTGCTAGTGATCCAGACCGAATCTGCCCTCTGGACCTGTCTGACTCGTCCTGTTGTCCTGCTTCTGGTTGAAGATCTTGGCCTGGGATGCATGTGGTGACTGGGGACGGTTCCACTTTTCCACGAAGTGGGTCCTGTCCTCGGCTGATGCAGACATCTGTTTCTCTGAGGACTTGTGACTTCAGTCGCTCGATAGTTTAGGACTGGCATTTCCTACAGTCTACCTGAGCCTCCAGGAATGAACTGGACTCCATTTAAACTTTAACACATCTCCTGTTATACTGAACTTGCAGTCTCACTCAGTATTATGCAGATCAATCCCTGCTATCTTTTAACACCCAAATGAGGATGGGTTCCCTGTTGAGTCCGGTTCCTCTCAAGGTTTCTTCCTATTACCATCTCAGGGAGTTTTTCCTTGCCACTGTTGCCATCATCCCCGGCTTGCTCATCAGGGACAGTCTTATCATTTTGATTCATACACATTCACATTTCATACAAAATTAAATAATTTTTTTAATTGTGTAATGCTGCTTTGCGACAGTGTCAATTGTTAAAAGCGCTATACAAATAAAATTGAATTAATAATAATAATAATAATGATAATAATAATAATAATAATAATAATAATAATAATAATACCTAGTTATTTTGGTTGAGGGGACCATTCCTAAAAGTGCTGTAACTCCTACATCATTATACTTATTATCTCTTTAGCTTATAAAAATTGTGGCTAAAAAAAAAAAAAAATGCAGTATTTCACTGTCCAAATATATAAGGAACTAACAAACATGTCATGCTCATAACCACCCATGACAGCATATGACACATGATATGGTTTAAGATGTGGTTGTGTAAGACTTTGGTACAGGTACAGGTACCAGGTACACTGTAACCTAAATCTGCCGTATGTCATTGTAATAAAATAGGGCAATTTAGAAGTTGTATGAATTAGAATGTACCAGATGAAAAAGGGGATAAAACTATAGTCATGCCCACCCCCTCCACAAAATACCCACATTTTCCATGATGCCACACTTTTAATATATGAACACTGATCAGACATAACTTTAAAAAAAAACATTGACTGCTGCGGGCCCATGCATGTCAGGCTGTGGTGCCCTGGGTGTTCTGATATACAGTATTTCTATTGTGGCCACTGTTTAATTTTTACTGTTTGTGCTGCATTGACTTTCCTGAGAGATCAGACAAAAGAGTCTAGCCTTTGCTCTCCATGGGTGTAGATAGGCCTTAAGTGGCCCATGATACCAGTTTACTCAATTGTTATTCAATTACCCTGGCAATAGTGTTAATGTTATGGCTGATCAGTGTATATTATTTAAATCTATGACCAGTTGAATGAAGGGCAATGATATATTTGTATTTGTATAAAGATACCTAAAAAGATAATGTGATTAACAGAGAACCCTGCAAGAAAGCTTCACCACCTAGTCGACAAACAAGAAAATGCAAGAGGAAAAGATTTTTGTTTTTTAAAGAATGAGAAGAAAAGGTAAACTGCAATGATTTGCATCAAACAAGATCCAGCAGGTTGCAAACCCATCAAACTCATCAGCAGGGCAATGGGACTCAAACCCAGCAGCAAATGAGCAGCTGAACAGAGTGCCATGATCCTGTTCCTGCAAAGAAGAGCTGAGAACTTTCATCAAATGTTGATTTTTCAAATGCCCGCTCACACACACACACTGGCAACGAATGAATTCTTAAAATGTGGCATTTACAATACATAAAGCATTTGTCCACAGCTGAAGGACATACTTAGATAACTGGTTTGCTAAAAAAAAAAAGGCTAAAAAAGTCTAAATTGCCACTGTGTATTTTCAATAAGAGTATGTGTGTGGGTGTTTTTCCCTGCTGTGCCAGTGTGTGTGTGCAAGTTTGATAGAAAGCCTCGGCAATGTGTTGCCATGCGAAAAAGCACAGCTTTTTTTTTCGTGCAGAAATGTAGTCTGACCTCTCCATCCCCAGCCTAGAGAACCCGGCGTCCACACCAGGACAGAACGCACACACATACAGAATTCATTGTTATAATCTTGGCTCCGTTTGTATTGAAAATATGCAAAAGATGAAGAAAAACAGCAAAAATACCAAAAATACAACAAAGACAAGAACAAAAAATACTGCTGCTGATTACCAACAAGGTTTTCCTTAGAATAAAGCAAGAAGGTAATGACAAAAGAGCAACCTCTTGGTTTTTAGCTGTTTTACACATACACAAAAAACATACATTTCTGAGATGAGAGAGAGAACAGTAGTAAAAAATTAGGGGTAAATGCCATGAGAAAAGGTTATTATCACACTCTAAAAGTATATAAAATTATATAGTATATAACAAATATTAGCTTAGTATATAACAAATAATTAGCTTAAAAATAGGACTAAAATAGCTATGCAAATGGTGCCTTGCATAAGTATGGCACACACCATTAGCTTTAGCCTCTTAGTCTTCCTCTGAATAATCCGCTCTTTACCTTGTTACTGACGTGTGGCGGATGGCCTTCTTTAATCATAGGTTCAGGCCTATATCGTGTATATTCATTCCATTTTTCCATAATACGTACAGTATAATGGCCAACTGTAGGATGCTTAAAATTTATAATATTTTTTTATTAGTATCGTGATCAATAATTTGTCAGAAACATGCCAGAACCGGCGTCAAACTTAAAAACTCTAAATCCACATTGGCAAACAGGTATCGGCCATTAAGTACTCAATCTCCAACTTAGTTTAATCTTATCATTGACTACATCTTGGCACTGTCACACACTTACAGTATTTATTTCTATGCTCAACCAAGTTAAGACTATGTTATGTTACTCTGCACAGCACAATCCCCAGTGTTGGATTAATACTTTCAGAGTGCATTTGTGACCATTTGGTAATAAATGTGACCATTTGGGTATTAATTTAATACTGTGAGTTTTGCTGTACAGTTACTACTAAGAGTTACAGTGTCTTGCAAAAGTATTCATACCCCTAGAACCTTTCCAAATTTTGTCACTTTATAACTACAGAAGTAAATGTAGTTTATTTGGATTTTAGACCACCACAAAGTTTATTATTATGATGTGTAAGGAAAATGATACAGTAAATGGTTTTCAAAGTTTATAAATAAAAATCTGAAAAATTTGGCATGTATTTGTTTTCAGCCCCCTTTACTCGCTTTATCACTAACTATAGCCCAGTGAAACCAATTGCCTTCAGAAGTCACCTAATTACTAAATACAGTCCATCTAAGTGTAATTTAATCTCAGTATGCATGCAGCTGATTTGTGAAGCCCTTAGAGGTTTGTTAGAGAACTCTAGTGGAAAAAAATTGCCTCATGAAATCCAAGGAACACACCAGACAGGTGTGATAAAGTTGTGGAGAAGTTTAAAGCAGGGTTAGGTTAGAACAAAAAGTCTCACTGCTCAATCCTTCATCTAAAAATTGAATGAATATGGTACAACCGCAAACCTAAACTGACAGACCAGGCAAGGAGACTGGTGGGGCATTGGTGGCTCAAATGGTAAAGGCTGTAGGTTACTGGGTTTCTAAATGGAAGGTTGGGGGTTCGAGCCCCAGCACCGCCAAGCTGCCACTGGTTGAGCCCTTGAGCAAGGCCCTTAACCCTATCTGCTCCAGGGATGCTTTATCCATGCTGCCCCTATGCTCTGAAACCAGCTTCTTAACTGGGATAAGCAAAAAAAATAATTTCACTGTGCTATAAGGTATACATGCGACAAATAATTGCATCTTAATTTTATGTTTGTGGTTATAACGTCACAAAGTGTGGAAAAGTTCAAGCAGCATGAATACATTTGCAAAACACTGAATTTTCTGTGTTGGAAATGAGATCGCTGATGAGGTTGCTACATAAACAACCAAATTTTAAATTGCATCTTTAGGCACTTTGCAGTCTGTTACAGTAAAGCATGTGTTTCTATTTCTTATTATAAATATATAAAATAATTTTGCCAACTTCATTGTGCCTAAACACCTCCCTTATTATTTGAGGAGGACATATTTATGCAAGACATTGTACTGTATATATTTATGAAATATGCACATTATACATTCTTTTCAATAATTTTTTCTGCCTATAATAAAAATGAATAAATGCAAGGGAAGCAAAGTGAGATGAAATAAATAAATAAATAGAAACGTTGTCTCACAAATTTTACCAAAGTAAAAATATTATAATGCCCAACTCTATTAAAGATAATATTACCAGGCATGAAACTTTTATGCTCATGCTGTCAGATGACACCTCACCTTGCTCATCTTGCTCTTGCTGTCAGCCGTAAGGAAAGACATGTTATTAATCTCATTCATCACCACAAAGTTCTGCTCCTCACGTTTAAAGTTCTGGAAAGTTGAGATAGGAACAAACAACGGTAGGTTGCATTTTAGGGTAAATGATTATTTGGAACAAGATAATGATTAAAAGCAGAGCAAGATATAATTAAAGAAGGTTTGCAATATCGCAGCATGTAGACTCACATGAGATTTCGACCAGAAGATGAAAACTTCTCCCACCATCCTGAACAGGTCTTCAGCATCAGAATCAGGGCACGTTAGCCACCTCGCCCTTCAAAAACAAAAGACAGGAATTTACATCTACTGTAGGTGTCACTTTGTGACTCTGTTTTTCTGTGAAAACTGTCTATACTGTTGTTTTGATTTAAATGTAATACTATATTATATGTCCTTCTAAAAATACAGAACAATATCCAGCATAAAATTGCCATTTAACTATGTTTAATGGGATCTGGTTCAGTTATTATTATACATTTTAAGGTGTCAGGTTTATCCCTGTTATTGTCACCATCTACACTCACGTCATCATCTGTACTTACGCCGTTCCTACAATAGTGATGTCAAGATGAAGCCTCAAGTGCCTATCCAGCCAATTATTTCACCAAAAGGTAACTTTATAAAGCTGCATTTATGAGCTCATTGTTCTGCCATCTAGTAAACTGATTTTCTGTAGCAAAGAGAGCCTAGGATTACAGGCAGCACAATTAATATATGCGTATGTCTGAATATACTGTATGTATATTATTTTCTTTAAAAATCGATGCTGATGATGTGATTCCGGCAAACACAAGTCCTTGTTTGTCACTGGTCACATGACTCTCAGCAAGCTGATACTGCACATGCTTCAAAGAGTGAGGCCTTATTTGAAACCCGCCACTTAACCTTAATACAAGCTTTGGAGTTAATAGCCTTTAAATCATTTCATGACATGACATTCATAAACAATAATAAAAATTTAAATAAATAATAATAATAATAATAATAATAATAATGATCAAATTCCCTAATTATTCTTTCAATGAAACATATTTTTTAGGAAGTCATTTCCATAAAATGTCTTACATTGTCAGGATTGATCATTGTAAGCTGAAAGAAAGGGTGATTTAGGGAAAATGTGGAATGCAAAGTCAAATAAAGCAGCAGGCATCACTGTTATACATGTATAGTAGTTTCAGTGTAATGTTTTTATTTGTTTTCTTTAGCTGCTGCTTATAAAACAGTTTAAAACATCATTAAATGGAGATTAATAGTCATTGCTCAGATAACTAATAATTATCTGATCTGATAATTAACTGCTGCTAACCATGCAACTGTAACATTGTACTGCAGCAACCGTAATACAGTATGTAACTCAAATCCGCGATTTGTACGGACGTTCATTGCCCAGCACCTGTTGTTGTCCACATAGCGGATGAGCAGTGGATAGAGGGCGTACAGATCTCTGCAGAGCACAGCAAACTCATCTCGGATTGTGCCTTCTTCACTGTCGACCTCTGTCTTTCCCTCCATCCGTAACTGCTCCTCCTCAGCTACTACCTTCCCTGAGCGTTTCTTCAGCTTCTCCATAGTGGGGATAAAGTGAGACTTTAGCATCTCTGGCTTGGCCCTGCTAACAATGGGCTGGGCAAAAACTAAGTAATAAAGAAAAATATGAAGAAAATTAACATGTAACCTTTGTGACTTTTATTTTGTTCAGACTTTTGCAATACAATTAAAAATATAATTAATTTGATCATATCCAAAACAAATTTTAGGATGCATAATATTCATCTTATTAAAAAATATATATTGTTTGTTAATGAGAGACAGCATACTAACCAGCCAATCTCTTCATCCAGGAGGCCTCATCAATGCCCAGGTTGTTGACCACTATCTTCATGATGCTGCCCAGTAGCTGGTTGAGCTGTTCAGAAGTGACATCAGTGCAGAGTTGGCCTGTCTGCTCTGGGAAGTTCTCAGGCCCTCTTTCCCACCAGCGCGGGAGGTAGTTACACAGCATTGGCAGCGTGATCTCGATCACGTGCGGCATCTCTGTGTAACGAGCTCCAGACTCTGCCAAGTCACTAATCTCTTTCATTAGCACGTCCAGCTCTGGGATGTCCAAGCACAACTCTTCCACCTGACTTGGAAGTCCCAGGACTAAAGTACAAGTACAGATAGGATATACTGTAGGTCCACTGTATAAACATTTTACTCTCTATTTTTGCATTATTAGCTAGAGTAAAGTCTATAAGTCAAGTTTATTACAAAGTCAACTACATTTTCCAGAACATTAATATTTACTTGTACTTATGCTTAGCATTTAGCAACCTCATTATGAATCAATTTGTGATGAATCCACTAAATCCAAGCATGTTTCTTCTTTAGAATATACACCAATCAGCAAAAACACTAACAGCACCACCAGGTAAATTGATTAACATTGATTATCAAATAAACCAATAAACTGGTGACAGGATCAAGGGCACCCAAGGCTCATCTATGCATACAGGGACCAAAGGTCAGCCCTGGGGTTGATCCCACAAAATGGCAATGTAGCACAGATTACTGAAAAAAGTTAATGTTGCCCAGGATATAAATGCACCGATTGCACCAGAACCTGCAACATGTGGGTCGTTGCCAGCCAACAAATTCCCCTGATCTCAATCTGACCAAGAATCCATGGAATGTGCCAGACAAACAAGTCCAATCCATGCATGCCCCACCCCGCAACCTACAGAACCCAAAGAATCCATTGTTAACATCCCAGTCACCACAGCTGAGGCCTTGTGGAATCATACTCCAAAGGGCCTGGCGTACACAATGCTTTGTGTTGCAATGTTATGGCTGTTCAGTGTATATATTTCAAGAAATAAAACAGGTTAATTATTTAAGGATAAATTGCACACTCCAGACAATTGAACTCCAAATTTAACGATTTACTAAATAGTAGTAGTGGTAATTACTGGCTTTAAATGAGACGAAACGTCTCGGGTTACTTTGCTGTAACCCTGTTCCCTGAAAAAGCGGGAACGAGATGCTGCATGAAAACGCTATGG
>JAQMYG010000037.1:28023694-28045199 GCA_030014215.1 Clariallabes teugelsi
AGGCTGAATGGCTAGTGACTCCGGAAATCCACTAGCCACATTGGCCAGTGAGCAAAAAAGTTAATGTCAAGCCCTGTTCCTTAGGAAAACTTTTTTTTTTTTCACTCACTGTCTGTAGAGATTTTGCTGCTAGCAAAGAACCCTTTATTTTATGGTTACTACTATTTTAATGTTTTACCATGTGGCTTATATTGTAAGAAGATGCTGCACTTCCTCAAATTGATATTTTTAGAGTGGATTGCAGAATGGTGTTTTTAGCTCATGTAATATGTTCAGTTAATTATCATACTGTCTGTCATTAGTTCAGCAAAGAAGTCTCCTCTTACAGCTTATATTATCAGGTGGTAGGAAACTTGCTGTTTTTTTCCTATCATGACCAGATAAAGCTATCTGGTTCAATGCACCCTTGATTATAATTTTCAAAATCAGAGATAAGGGGGGGAACTGGGCAGCATGGTGATTTATACTGTAACTCTAAGATTATTATGGAATAAAGCTTCGGTTTAAAGTAATTGCTTAACAATGACTATGGTCACAATGGTTGCAATGAAAAAGCACATGCTGAATACTGCAAAGAAAACCAGAGATGGTTGTCCATTGTTCATTGTCTAAGATTCTATTTATAAAACGTTTATTAATGCCAACTTGACTTTATCTTCAGGTGCTGCAAAGAGTTAAGCGAAACACAGCAAATCACAGCAAGGCCACAGCAACAATGAGAGTGTCTGAATGAGGAGAGGGGGTATTTATAAAGAAAAGAATCAGAAATAGGTCAGGAGGAAAAGCAAAATGGAAGCTAGTATGAATTAGGATAAGAGAGATGGCCGGTGGCATTAAACCCTCACGCAGGTTTCTTACCAAAAAGGGAAACTCTGTGCCTCACTAGAGCAGCCAACTTACAGAAGATACTGAGGCATGAGGAAAGATAGGAAAAGGGGAAGAAGGGGAAAGAAAAGGGAGAATAAGGAAAACAAAGAGTAGGGATGGAGGAGAAGAAAGAGGGTGAAGTTCGAGCAATGACAACAGAAGGAAAGAAATTAACATGGTCCAGTAAAAACAATGAGGAGACAGAAAAAACAGAGGGCATTCAGACATGAAGGACCAGAGGCAGAAGAAAACACAAGGAGCAAATGCATCTTTATCATCATGTAATAGTTTTATAGGGTAGTCATTAAATATGCTTATAATTCTAAATACTCATAAAATACACATAAAAAAAACTAAAAACCTCATAATGTGCTGTCTTGTGCCCTTTGCTCTGAATTTATCTGTCAGAAATTTAGTTACCTGGCAATCATCTCTTTTTCCTTATTGGAGGCATGACCACCGCTGCCCAGAACTTTAGCAGGAGTGGAAAGGAAGTAGAGACAGTGGTTTTTAAAGTACTGGTTAACCAGTGGCAGCAGGATCTAAAGGTGGAAAAATATAAATCACAAGAGACAACTCTTTAACTGACGCAATCATGGTACAATGAAGTTTGCAATTAGGGAGACTGAAGTTGTCTCACCTTCGCAAAGAATTTGATCTCCTGCTCGTGAGGGGATTTCTCAACTCTTCCACTACTCACAACAGCCTCTGGATTGACATAAACACCAATACACAGACACACATATCAACAGAGATTAAAGTGAGGCAAGTACTGTACTGTATGTGTGCACCTCGTGTGTTATCTGAGACTAACCCAGATGAGCAATGAACTCTTGAGCAATCTCCATCCACTTCAACAACTTCTGGAGGAAACCGTAAGCGAACCGTTTCTCAATGGAAGAGATCTCCTGCTCCATATCTTTTAAGCCCCTGCATGAAATGTGTATAGTGAAATAAGGTAAAACATTAAGGGACAAATATTTTAATGACTAAAGGACAATAAAAAAATGCACAACATAAACAACTTTGTTTTATACTATACAGTACCTAGTAACAGCATATCCTTCAAACTGGAGGAATTTAAGCAGGTCTTGAGCTTTTTCCCTGTCACGGGCTTTCTCCTTAGCCGTCAATGTGTCATAAGGAACAAGCAGAGGATGGGTACCACCACCTATAACAGCACAGTGTTATGAGCAGCATGATTTGATCAATATGGGTTGGGAATTTGTTAGTCTAATTCTCATAAATATAACTTAAATCTTCCAATGTAAAATGACTTTTACTTAATTTGGGTGTGCACAACTTATTTAGTGAGGCACTCATATCATATAAGTTTTTAGGTATGATATTATTTAGGTAAAACCTGTGTTCACAGTAATTACAAATACACCAATCAGCTAGAACACTAACACCACTGACAGGTGAATTGAATAACATTGATTATCAAGTATATACTGTACGAGCAAACTGGTGACAGGATTGGCGGGGTGGAGGCTCAGGCAGTTGCTGATCCGAGGACTCGGTGTTTGAGCCCTGACACCACTGGGTCGGGTTTTTGGCAATACTCTTAGCCCTAGGCTTCAGTAAACCCAAGCACTGCACGCAGTATTGGCCCCAAGCCTGGTTAACTAGCGGGGTGGGACAGGAAGGGTATCCAACCTAAAACCTGTGCTAGATAATTACTTTGTAAATCAAATGATCTGATGTGGCAACCGCTAGAATAAAAGGGAGGCCTAAGGAAAAAATTCTTTACAAAATTATGGTAACCCAAGGATCATTTATTCCTGTGAGGACCAAAGGCCATCCTGTCTGGTGCAATGACATACAAAACGCAATGTGGAACAAATTGCTGAAATACATCAATGCTGGCTATGAAAGAAAGATATCAGAAAATCCAGTACATCACATATCAGGCTTAGCAGGGGAACAGTTCAAGATTATTGATCCAGCCTCCAAATTCAGTGATGAAAGATGGTGTTGAAATAATGAATACTACATGAGATTTCCCATAATTTACAGATTTCTCATTTCTCTCAATAACAGCCTCCAAACCTCACCTTTGGCTTGGAGTTCCAGCTTCTTCTTTCTGCCCCAGGTATTGTGATAATTTTCAGCCAGTTGCTCTGCCATAGACTAGAGACGGAGACATAGGTGTTTTGTGAAACTCCTTGACAATTTTCCTTAACAAAAATAAAGCTGTGGACACATAATGATCTGATTGCTTTAAATACCTGCAGCTCTCTGGACAAAGCCATGGTGGTTAAATCCACAGGCTGGGGTGAATATCCCTGACTAGGATCATAAGTAGCCTGCAGGAATGCATGGATATACCATGATTAGTTCTTATAAAACTTGTTTGATTTCTTATGATCTTGTTTGATCTAAGAGTTACCTGAGCAGTTTGAGAGATCTTCCTGGTGGTGGCCTTCTCAACCTTCTCCCCCTCATCTCTAGCTTTCTCCAAAGTCCACTCCCAGGCTAGCATGGCTTTAATGGATTCCTTAATGGGCCAGCGGTAGATCTCCTTATCCTGATAAACATACAGACATAACCCAATCGATGATTAATTGAAAACAAACCTGCAAAAACCCAGTAGTTGTTGGATGAAAATTGATTCATGAGCAGTTGCATTACTTTCTAAACAAAATATTGTATATACAGTATAATGTACAAAATGCAACATATTCAGACCTTTTCAGAAAAGGTTTTATAAGGCCGGAGCATAGGATGGGTCTTCCCAATCTCATCCAGTGTCTCTCCATAGGTCCAGTTGTTCTGAATCTGAACACACAAAACAAAAAGTTTTATAATGCAGTGTTTTCTTTTTCAGCAAGTTAAATATTTAATTTAAATTTACGTTGATGCCACTAACCTTTTCAAAGGCCCACCTATCGTGAGTATGCTCTGCAAATTTGTTGATGAAGGCGTCCAGTTTTTCTGGGATGATGGTGCTGTAAAAAAGTATGCAGATGTTAAAGGCAACGTAAATTTAATTTTAAAATGTTTTTCTGTTATTATTTTCTGCAGCTTGTTTTTGCCTAACCAAGATACCCTGCCATCATAATACCTACTTGGTAGTCTCAACAGGTCTAGGATCGAAGTTGCCCTCAGCATCAACAGTGGCTTTTTTCTCTGTGGCAGAATAACTGGCATCTACGTAGTCAGGAGGGATGGCACCAGCAATGGCACAGATGCACGTCATGGCAATCTTAAACAGTTCTGCAGAAAATTTCTGCCAAAATATTCAATACGCTTGTCTTAGGACCTGCACATCTCTGAATTGCCTTTTGCAAACCGTTCTAATGTATGTATCTATGCATGTAGAGTATGTATGCATCTCACCTTGTGTGCTAGAGACTCAAAGATTCCCCAGAAAAGTTTACGTGAGAGATGCAGCTCTTCCTCTGATGTTGTGCCAAAATTTGCCCAGCCATTGGGTAGGCAGTAGTACTTCCAGCAGCGCTCATAGTGATTAGTCAGCAGCTAGAAATAAAAAAAAATTAAAAAAAAACCTAATGTACAATCCTTAGAGTAAGAAAGCATAAATGTGTGAAAATAAGCAATGAATGCATACTTTCAGAGGCATCTTAGCATATTCGTTGAGGATTGGCACATCGAATACAAGTCTCCGCAACAGATGCTGCAGCATTGATGGGTGCAGGTACCTGAAAACAAACAAGGAAGCAAAGACAGTAAAACAGATGCTGTGATGCTAACATGTTACTGTAAATGCCAAGTGTTTACAAAACCTTAACGGCTATGGCAGAGGTGTGTAAAAAAGGCTAACCCTTATGCTCTAACGTATAAATATTTTAAAAACTGACTTGACTAAAGACATGAGACAGTCCTCTATGACATCACGCTGGGCTTTGGTGAGAGCACGACCACGGGACAGTCGGTAGACGGTGTGGAGCATAGAGTCAATCATGATGGCACGGTGGTCAGTGCCCGCAAACAGTGGAGCACACTTGGTCAGAAGTGGCAGCACGGCTGAACACAGATACCGATTGAGTGCCAACGCCATCTCTGTGGTACAGAATGCCACCTAAATCCCAGACAAACAATAACCAACAAAGAAATATGTTCAGATAGTATCATTCTGTCCTAAATACCATCACTGTTTTAAGATTTTTTTATCGGTGTGCAATCTCTGTAATAAACCACAAAATGAGTAAAATGGTTTGGTACAATCACAGGTAACTGAGTTATAAACAATATCACTTGAATCCACCACAAGTCTAGGCAAGGTGTTTGAAACTACTTTTTAACATAGGCTATCAAAACTGATTTTTCTTTATACCTTAAGGGACACAGATATGATTTTTTAGGACCGTATGAATGCAAAAATTGTTTTTCAGATTAGATCTAAGCCAATTTTGTACATGGTTGTAGATTGGATATATATCCGAAACAGGTAGTTTAATATCCCAGTTCCAGAATTCTTGTTCTGCAGAATCCCACCCCCCAAATGTTTAACCTAGTCCGGGTTAGGTAATATTAGGTAAAATTGTTAACTTGGCACTAACCTGGGATCAGAGTTTAGAGACAAAACATGTCCAATCCCAGAAATTGTTTTTTAATAACCCCATATGACAAAGCTACTGTATATTTAAGCATAGCTAGTATACTTATTGTAATGTACTATAATTGTACCGTGTCCAGAGAGGCTGCAGCCCTCATGTCTGGAAGGAAGCCGACTTCAAGCACATGCAGCAGAAAGTCTTGGTTATCAATGCCATACACTCTGTCTAGGAATAACACCATGGAGGCCTTGTGGTCCGGTACAAAACTGGCAGACATCTTGGGTTCAACAATCTGTTCATCTGACCATCATGGAAAACATAAACATTACTTAAGAACAAAACAACCAAAAAGAAATAACCAAAATTAGTTCACAAGTATATTAAAAGGATAACATACTTTAAGGAAGGCATCTTGAGTGGTTACTAAATATTCAACAGACTTATTCCATTCACTGCTAGCATACCTTTTCCATAAGTCGGGATCTGCACAGGAAGACTGATGACTCCAACCAGATCTTCTATAGGAACCAAAGACCTCAAGATAGCTCTGATTCTCAGAGCCTCACCCTTGCCAGCGTGGATCAACTGTACATAAAGAAAAGACCAAAATTTACACTTCTGTCCTTAAAGGAAAATTTAAAAAGGGGGCAAATTCTATTCAGTTATAAATAGAATTCAGTAAAATCTGAGCACAGAAATGTGCACAATTATTTCACATTTATTTCACTTACATGCATCTCAGGGGCACAGCGACCCAGCAAGTCGATGAGTGCTGAATAGAATGACATGATGGCATTTCCAAGATGCACCCTATTCTCCTCCTGTTGCTCCTCTCCACTAAACCTGAACCAATTACAGTATATAATCCATAAGAAAAGGATTAGACATTTGTGTAATAAGGTTTTGGTTGTGCAAACAAATTTAACAACAACAAAAACAAAATCATTACATAAAGCGTCTGTCTTTCTTCTGAGTCGGCCCATCTCTGGCTGGATCCT
Source organism: Clariallabes teugelsi (assembly GCA_030014215.1). Classification (NCBI taxonomy): domain Eukaryota; kingdom Metazoa; phylum Chordata; class Actinopteri; order Siluriformes; family Clariidae; genus Clariallabes; species Clariallabes teugelsi. Next base: position 28,030,083 of record JAQMYG010000037.1, read on the forward strand.
CTGAGATCTTAATGGCATCCTCCATCGCAGCCAGCAGCCCAGCTCCACCCTCTCCTCTTAGGGCGGGACCAAAGCACTCAGGACGACGAATTAGCAGACGCACCACCACATTAGCGTTCTCCTCTACGCTCTCACCTGCATGGGGAAACTCCGGGTTATTCTCAGAAAGAAAAAAAAAAAGGTAATTGTACTATTTTTAAAACTTGTATTTAAAGTTAACTTGTTATCAGCTTAACTAAAAGGACTGAAACAAAATTCTTTTTTATGAACATAATCATCAACATTGTGGTATTATTTGGCCCCACACTAAGCATTTACTGCGTAAACATTTACAGTTTTTTATTTAGCCATAATAGCATGTGCCGACGTGTTGCTTTGCTCTAATATAGAAATACAACAATTTTGCACTGATCATTAATAAAGAAATTTTATATTAACACAAAACCTACTGTAGGCGCTGATTTGATTTGCATTGTGATTCTGTTAGTATTTAACAGATTATATAAACAGGTTTTTATAAATATCCTGATTCAGTTTTTTTTTTCAATTCATAGCAAATTTGCTCATATAACATCTTACTGCACTTCCTGCCAATGTGTGAACAGTTTATAATGCACCACCTACTATATACTGTAGGAATACAGAGGGATTGCACAATATTACCACCTCAAATGCAAACATATATAAATAAAAAGAAATAGTTACAAATCACCAAAGAAAATAAACACAACATGTAACTGAATAAATTTTTTGTTTGATGTATGATGATCACTGTTATAACAGCAGGAACAAAGCCTCTGGAAAACAATGTTTATGTTTTTAACGCATTAAACTATTCCCATTTATTGCAAGCGTTAACACATTAATTTCACTAGCCCTAATATATATACAACAAATTATTAAATTTTAGACACAATGTAATGACATATGTCAGTTGCTGCCATCCCACAAACTGTGCCAATGATTTTTTCCTCAGTAAAAGCTTTACCACATCTGTGACAGACCTTTTTATTTATCAGTTCATGTAAAATGTCCTTGAAACAAGTCCCTGTGTAAGCTGTCAGTACAGAATATATTATATTATAACAAGTGCATTAAAATAAACCTTGTAGCCAGAACTGCTTTCAGAACTGTTATTAGATAAATTTAATGACCAGTCAAAACTGAGCATCCATGAAAAGTAGAACAAATAGCTAAGCTCTGAAGTTTTCAAAAAGATTATGCAAAAAATGCCAATATTGGATTGCTGATAGGAATCTAGATTGTGATTCATCAGGAAGAGTGAAAACACTCACCGTTAACAAACACAGCAAATCGAAGGAAGTCCAGATAGCGCTCTCCACCACAGGGGTTCCACCCGATATCAGGGTAGCCCTTAGACAACAGCATTGGGCACATCTGAAGGCCACATCCAGCCAGATACGTCACCACCTAATTGAGAAGTTTAAAAGCATGAGGATTTTCGTAGTGTTTTTTTCCCTTTTTTCAGCAATTCCCTTACTGCATGCAAAATGATTTTACCATCTCCAGATCTTGTTCCTGCAGCGCTAAAGCCAGTTCATTGTTGTCAATACAGGAAGCTGCAGCAACATCCAGAGGTGTTGATCCACGCATTCCTGATCAAATAGGCAAGTTTCAGACATGGATCCCACATCATATACAGTATATAACATGTTTACTATAAATTTCGAAGACAGCCTTACCGAGGCCGATGCCACTGTTCTGAAGCAGGTATGAAAGATGATCAAACATGGAGCGTTGGTTCTGACGACTGATACGGCAAAAGTAACACAGGAAGCGGCAGCAGTTTGTCACCATATGGGGGAATCGGATCTCCTTTTAGAAGTCATAAGTAGGTTTTTACAAAGCTGTACTATTGTCAGAGCAAATAATAAAATTATTTTATTGTTCTTTTGAGTCACCTTTGAATCACCACCTCCAAGCACATTGACCATGACCTCCATAACCGTCTCATGCATGCCAAGAGCCCTCATTAAGTTAGGATGCTGGTAGAACACCTTATTGTTCATGATATTACTGAGAGACAAAACATAATCACAGGCATTGTCCAACATAAGCTGTAGGAAACCAATAAAAAGAGATTCATGAAACATCATGGTTTAAACAGTGTACATTATGATTTAGCAGTGATAACCTGATGCTCTGAATCATAAGCCTCTCCTCTTCAGGACCCATCTGAACAATGAGAAGGGAGCGGATCTGGCCCAGGCACTCTAGTAGGTCCATGGTGTCCTGCACAGACACGCCATTGATGGCGTATGCTTTGGGCAGAGCTCGAATCAACTCGCCCAGAGAGTCATACTGCCGGTGCAGTAAGCTGAACATCATTCGTACAAGCTCTGGGTTCTGGATAAATGACTCCTGTGCCCAGTGGATCACTGTGTGAGAAATTAGCTCCTGCAATGTGCCTGAAAAAAGGAAATATTAAGTAGAAATCAATAAATATTTCCTATGTTGCATCACCTATTAACTGTGTCCACATTTACTGTTTCTCAAAATCATAAGAGACATTTCATGTCTAGTGACAATATTTTAATTTCAGCATCCTCAATTATTACAAATCTAATTATATACAATTGGCAAGGATGTAAATATGTATTTTATTAAATAAATATTTATTTCACAAAATTCATGATTATATTTTCCCCCAAGAACTTTGATTTCACTTTGTTACAGTATGTTTAAAAATTTGGAATATTAAAAAGATATTATATATATATAAAAACTCACTGGGCTTAGGCTCCTCATCTGGTTCAGGTTCTTCTTCTTCTTGCTGCTGCTTACGCAAATTCTTCACTCTTTCCACTAACTTGAGCAGTCTTCCTTTAAGCGACATTTCCACCTCCTCCTCTTCCTCCTCTTCCTCAAGGTGTATACCTGAAATCAAGAAATAGTTATTTCAAAAATAATGCTTATGGAGAACAAAAAGTATAACCTTTCACAGAAATGTATAGCCAACTTCAATCTTGCATGATATTTTACAAACACAACACAGTTAAGACGTTCCAACGAATATTTTTTTTTTTAAAAGTCACAGTTTTCATCCATACACTAAGCAGGATAAGCAGCTTGTTTAGCACTCACCACAGTGATTCAGGAGGTCACTGTGGAAAGTCTGGAGAAGTTCTCGTATTTCATCAGGCACTGGACAGTCCTCGTCTTCAGGATTGTGCTTAAAGTTAGTCAGCAAAATAACCTGGGGAAAAAAAAGATATCCCAAATACATACAAATTGCAGGTGATTGTGTGCGTCTACCATGTCATGAAAAGGACAGAGCATAATGTTGTGTTTGTTCTGAGATGTGAGTGTCTGAACCTGCTCTTGTGGAGGAGACCGGAACTCCCGGGTCCTTCGTGCTGTCTCAGCAGCAGTCATGGTGAAAGCTCTCATGAGCTGATTGTAGCGATCACGTTGGTTGGCTTGCAGGTACTGCACAAATGTATCAGAGAAAGCCACAACAGCTTCCACACGGTGCCGCAGCTCACAGTCACAGAAATATTGCAGCAGGATACACATCTGACAGAGAGAGAGAGAGAGAAGCAAAAGATAAGTGCTAAGAGAATGTGGCGTTCCTGTCGAAAAAATTATGATGGCAAAAAAATTGTTTAAATAGTTGCACAGGATCTTAAATGATATAAGTTAAATTACAATATATCAAAGTTACATATTTAAAATTTTTATTATTTAAATATTATTATTATTATTATTAGTAGTAGTAGTAGTAGTTGTTGTAGTAGTAATAGAACTCACCTGCAGTTTGACTGATTCAGGAAGTTTCATTTGCAACAGACCTTCCTCTGGTGCCTCCTCCTCTTCCCCAGATCCCTCTTCTCCTCCTTCCTCTGCTTCCTTCTCCTCCTCTGCTTTTTCTCCATCCACTTTTTGTCGTTCCTGCTTTTCTCCCTCGGCCTTCTCCATCTCATCTCCCTCCTCTCCTTCCTCCTTTTTGAGGGCTTTGAGCTCTTCATCCTCCTCATCTTCTCCTACTCCTTCGTCCACTAGCTCTGTCTCTCCTTCTGTTCCCTCCTCTTTCTCTTTGGTTTCCTCCCCTTGCTCTTTAGATGCTGCTTCCTGTGCTTCCCCCTCTTCTTCCTCCTTGGAAGCTGTCTCCTTTGCTGAGCTGAAAACATTGGGGTCAATCATCTTAAGAATGTGCTTGACATCATCATCGTTAAAGATACCCATGATGAGAAGAGTGCTAATGAGTTTAAGAATGGGCACAAAGTGGAACTCGACGCTGCCCCCTACTGGATCACGCATGGCCTGACTCCCGTCCATTACAGCCTCAGTTAGCATGCTCAGAGACTTGGTCTTTAGTTCCTGCAGGGAGTCAAATAATAGCACATTATACAATATCATGCTAGATATTTATTGAGGCCTTAGACCTAATACAACTTTATAATTCTTGACACACTTGCAGTGTGTTACTGTTATATACATACCTGCAGAGGGAAGATAGGACTCAGAGTGTACAGGTCTGGATCTGTGCCCACAAAGTTAATAGATGAGAAATGGAGTTTAGGCCTGAGGCAGGTGGTCAGGCCCACACCAGGCAGATCATGGGCATTGTCAGCATCTGGGTACAGAGTGATACTGAGCGTCTCTACTGTCATGGGCACAATAAACTCACGATTGGTACCCAGACGGTTTCGCTTCGCTGACTCTAGATGGATGCTGATGAGCAGGTCATAGTAGCCGATACGCAATGGCCCAGGAAGGTATGTGTTCTCGATGGCATAGAAAAGCTGTGATTCATCCACATGGCTGCAGAGAGCATGTGCCACGCGGTTGTTGCCCAAAGCACACACGGCACAATACAACATCAAAGTGTGGTAGTGGAATTTCAACAAGTCTTGCCGTTCTGACAACTCCAGGATATCAATGCACCTGAAGAGAAAAGAAGAACATATAGAAGATAAAATCTTTATCTCAATACTACAAAAATAAATCATTATATGACTTCCAAGGAGCATGAAACAAACTTGTCACAACTTTTAATGTCTTAAATAGGTTAATTTATTTAAATTATCATTCAAAACTAACAAATAATCTACAGTATACAACAGCTACAATACTTCTTTCTAAGTAATATTATTGGACGAGAGGTTTTCCCATATATGATATATATTAATTACACTAACTGATGGCGGCCAGGATAGGTTAAAGTAGGTCATATGATCAGCAGTACTGGAAGGAGGGGAAAGTAGCTGCCTGCCAAAACCGACATTCAACATCAGTCACAAAAGCACTTTCAGCAAGAAAACACAATGTTATGTTATGTCATCTTAAGCAACACTTTGTGTCCTTAGTAAAGTTTCTCAGGACTGTTCACCACCTCCATGGTTTATTCTCCTCACCTTTTAGCTACATAGTGCCGGTAAGTTAATTATACTACTGTATCTTCACTAACTCTCAGTTGCCAGCTCTGCCAGTCGGGGTAGGTTAGTTAGAAGGTTAGTTGTTTGTTGTGAAGGTTTTGGAGAAAGGCTGGAGATCCAATAAGGGGTAGTCAACTGATTTATCCTTGCTCAGAACACAAGCAGTTTTGTGTTCAAAGACATGATACCGAGTTTGTAATTAGTTATGTTTAATGTGTTTGTGTGAATGATTGCATTTTGTTTCCTTTAGCTAAATAAATTTTAGAACTCCTGAGGCTTCCTGAAGGATCTTATTTTTTGGTTAGTTTTACTTTCTCGTTTTCCCTGTACCTGACCATCAGAGGAATGATTTTATTTGGTTTGTTGAACCATTCGGGTATATATTTAAAAAGTCATGAACTAGAGAGAAATAGGCCAGTGATTAGTATACGGGTGATGCTGTGTGTTAGAACAGATGAGAGGGGAAATGAGGTTGCTGTTGAAGTTACATTAAAAAAAAAAAAAAAACAGTTTGTCGCAGTACTTTTTTTTCTTCATATCATTTAATTTAAATGATCAGGGAACATATTTTCCAAGAAACCAGCTTATAAAATAAATACATCCAGTTTAACATCCAAATCATAATCAGCATAGAAAGGATAGTGTCAGGTTTATTTGCATTTTCTTTCTCTGACCTGTTCTCCTCAGGAATGTGCAATGCCATCATGGTGAGAGGTTCAGTGCATTCTACCATCCATCCATGCCTCTCACTCACTTTACCCATTTCAGGTTTTAAGAAGTGGTTTGGGACTCGGCTCCATATAACTGGTGTGAGCATCTCGACATCAAGACGAGGAGGACACTGAGGCACAGGGTTCTTCCTTTCACTGCGAAACATGGCCGCTGAGAGAGGCATAATATTCTAGTGGAGAGAAGATATACAAAAAGAGGCAGGATAATTCTCTTTAAAGATAATAACAAGATAAGTAAGTTATATCTATGAGGTATGTTAGACACAACTTATTTTAAAATGGCTTGCAAAACCAAGCCACAGAAACTGACTTGTGTAATCATGATTACGTGTTCAACGGGTTCAACAGTTCAGGGGAAAGTAAAGAATAGATGTGTCCGGTTGAATAAGAGGAGAGCAGAAAAAGATCATTTTTTGCACTAAATAAACAGCGCATTATATAATGGGTGTATAAAGAGAAAAGAGCCATCAGAGCAAGGGAGAATTATACTAAAAGCAATGCTAGAGGCAGAGAGACAGTAGAGAATGAGGAACAGTTCTAACCTTTAGCTTTCCCAACTCAAATTGCAGCATGTTCTGGCTAAAAGGCTGAACAAACACGGCAGGGAAAAGCTTGGTGTTGGGCTCCACCTTAGAGAAAAACATACATTATATGTCATTATGCAACAACAAAACACTTAGTCACTGAACATGGTGCGAACAAGAAGTAGAAACATTTTTTGGACTATGATCCACATAAATGCAAAAGCTATACACCCTCTTAAACTCTTGCACTCAAATGTTTCAAAAGAAATATAAATCTCACCTGGTAAAAGGTATTGATTTCCTTCCCATTGGCTGTGAAAGTCATAAGACCAGTGGCCAAGTCAACCAAGCAACCAACTACAAGATCCTCCTGGCTGAAGCGCTGCTGAGAACCGCTGATTAAGTCGCCTCCCCACACCATGTAGCAGTTGCTCCGTTTTATGCTGATGTTATAGTAATTCATATATTTAGAAACAGCAAATAACACAAAACCATTTTTAGCAGCCACAATGTTTCACAATGGCATTTAAGTTCTCACTTATTGCAAAATTACTATATTTAAAAAATAAAGGACTTAATTCCCTTCAAGTCATGATTTTAAAATGGTGTTCAAAACTACAAAAGTTTGACATGGAGCAATTATTTTCCTTTGGTGATTTATGATACCTGGCAAATCTGCCCCTGTTAGAAACACAAAACATCTGCTGTCAATCCTCACCTGTCATGGATGTTGCCCTTGTCATCACCTACAGTCACTGTCACAGTGCGAACTTTGAAGAGGTCAAAGCTAGGATCATACTGATGGTAGTCAGGGGTGACCCAGCCAACCCAAACACCACCAGGCTCTTGGCCAGCAAAGATCCTCACTGAGTAATAATACTAGAGAAAGAGCACAATGAGAGATTTTATATAAACGCTGTCTTACTGATTAAAAAGGGCCTAAAACCAAACCATGAAATTTGATTGTCCAGAATAACACGACACAGTTTGAGAGTAAAATCTCCCTTTATTTCAACATGTAATTCCCCTGCTACACTAGTTACACTAGAAACACTACTTATCCGAGTGTTTCACTAATGCTCAATTCTATTAAGGTACAAAGTTTTTGCAGTACTATAGAGTCATGTTCAGATTGCCTGCTTCTCAGCTGAAATGCTGGCCTCCCAAGAACTCCTTTAATTGCCAAACATGTGAAAATGGCATGGAGCAAGGTCAGGAGTGATTGTGCGTACAGGTCCTGCAACTAGGTTGCGACTAGTTATCCGTCGATTTTCAAGGATCAGTTATTCCACTCACTGAATGCTCATGGGAATAACTGGAACGAGCTCTGAGCCACCTCAGCCAGGATTATCATTCAAGGACATACTACAGTGGTTACTCAAGGGGAATGTCTATGACTGCCGCTTACTCTGTCGCGGAAAACAGCAACACCCAAAATAAATCAGTCACAATTCAAAGTAATTTGTGAAATGGCCGCCAGGTGGCGCAAAGGGACATTTTGCAAAACGGCTTCTTTAAAATGTTTGCACTATTGAAGTGTTTTACTGCAGCTAAGAGTCTAATCACTATACTGTGCTTGAAGTCTTCTGTAAATATCAATCAGTTTTACATCATTCACTAAAAATTCCTGTTTTGATTTAAATGCCACTCATGTCTTTCTGAGACTGGTTTCAGTTCCTTCAATATATGAAACATAAAGATAAAAGAAAGAGCGAGTTCTGACCAAAGTACAGACTAAACCCTTCTTATATATATATAAAATTGTTTGAAAGGCTCACTGTAGTGGTACTGAGAATGATCTCAGGGTCATCACGATCATCCGGCACCACGTCCTGTACCAATCGTGGCAACACAGGGGGAGGAGGGGGAGGAGTGATCATGGCAGCTTTCTTAGCTTTAAACAGGAATCTGAGAAGAAAAGGAAAAGCAATCAGCAATGACCCCCCAAAAAAATCCACAGTTACATACACAATGAGAATACATAAAAAAAAGGTATCTAGTGTAGGGTATCTTGTATCTAGTTCAGCATGATAGAGCATTAGTTCAATACTGCAATTTATAATCACGCTATACTTTTAAAATTATTGTTTCACTCAATGAACAAATTACTATAAGTCACAAACTATATGCTGTACGGTACAAGGGCATTCTGAATCACTAGTCTATCCTCACCCTTTCTTTTTGCCTTTCTCAGAAGCAGTGTCCTTGTCATTCTCCTTGACACCAGGTATGTCTCTGGGCACAGACGGTTCCTTTTCTTTGTCCTCCTGCTCCTTCTTGCTGGCTGACTTCTTCAGCACTTCATACTCAGAGTCAGGATCCACCTCCAACACTTCATCCTCTGGGATGGTTAGTGCTCGAGTTAGGGGTGTGGTACCTGCCTGCACTTTGAAAGTCTCGTGGAACTCAATAGGTATGCTTAGCCTCAGAAATAGCATGTCTGTGTTGGCATTCTGGGACCCAAACGTCTTGTGGGTAAGTTTCAGACAGGGGGCACTATCCACTGTGCCATCCACACGAGACAACTGTACAATAACAAAATATAATTATAATAAAATTTAAAAAATCTTCAGAACAATAAATAAAAATTAAACACACTTGTAACCCAGTGTAATAGAATATGATATACTCTGAATACAGTATGGAAATAATTAAATATGTAGAAATATTTTTACATCAAACTGTGGGTTTTCATGACATAAACATAACATTCAAAATCACTTTCAGGTAAGGTTCCTACTTTAGCCAATTGTGTTACCTACCTAGCTAATCCAAAATTTAATAGACACTATTGTTGATGGCTATTTGGTAGCAGTAGCATTACTACCTAGCCACACTGCATCTTATTAAAAATACATTGAAATTATACAGTATACAGTAGCTCAATTTATTTATTTTTCTACTGATCAGGTTATTTGTAAACACATATAAATTATAGATTTACAAGTGTTCTCATTTCTTTCATTTTTTTCTTAACATTGTATTGTAAATAAAACACCTGACCTCAATATGATTGTGGTTACTCGGCACTGGGAGAAACTGGGGCAAACTCTTGCTGAACCACATGGTAATGTCCCTCTTCATGTTAATGGCAAAAGGCTCAAATCCCTCCTGCAATCCACAAATGGCAAAATAGCGCAGGCTGCTAACATTCTGGCCCAAGTTAATACGGCCAACTTGAGAAAGTCCAAGTGCACAGACAGGGATGAAACCTAACAGACAAGGAACAAGTGAGGAAAAGATGAATACAGATAAAACTGGACAAATTCAAACAAATGAGGGGTTTTAAATTTTAAATGCCCCTTATGCAGCAGGCGTTTTCCTACTTACCATCTCCAATCTCGATGTCTTTGAAGGCCATCTCTGAGCCTGAGTCACTGATCAGCATCTCTCCATTCAGAGTGAACATGATGTTCATCTCTACCAGGTCAATCATGCATCCCACCACGTCTCCCGACTGCCACTGCCGCCCGAATGGCTCATTTCCAATGTGCCAGCGTTGAGCCTAGAAAAGAAAGAACAATCCATACTTTCAATACACAAATAATGCAATTATTTTCAGTAGCAAGACTTCTCTGATGTATCCTATGTCAGTGTTTAAATTACAATAACTGCACAGTTTAAGACAGTGGGTTTAGTCACATTCATTATCCCAAATGATTCCTATGAACATCATTCAAGCAATCCAAAGAAAATACCACTATACGTGAAATAAAGCAATACTGTATTTACAGTGGGTATGGGAAAGAATTAACCCTCTTACAGACTATTTTTACTCAGTGCCATGTTTAACAACAAAGTGAAAGCTATAGGACCAACATGTCAGGAAAAAATAGAAAAAAAGACTGGGCTCTGACTAGGCCATGCAAGGACATTCAGCTTTTTCTCCTTCAATCACTGTATGGTCGGTTTTGCTGAGTGCTTTTGTTACTTGCCATGCTGGAAGGTAAACCTGCTTCCGATTGAAAACCTTCTGACAGTGGGCAGTAGATTTTCCTCAGTATTTTTTCCCATTCCCTTTCCTTTTATCCTGACATGTGTTCTAGTCCCTGCTGAAAAGAAACCCCCCCATAACAGGATATTACCACCTCCATGCTTAACTGTAGGAATGTATTATTTGGATGGTGAGCTGTATTGGATTTCCGCCAGACATATTTGGTGGTGTGGCCAAATAATTAAATTTCAGTCTCATCTGACCAGCTGCATATTTGCAAAGCTCAGTTGTGACTGCATGTGGCCTTTCTTGTTTTTTTTTTGTTGTTTTTTTTCTTGCAACCATCCCATACAAGCTACATTTGTGGAGATCTTGTGATATTGTTTTCACATGCACACAATGAACACTCTTTGTCATAATTTCCTGCAACTGCTTCAGAGTTGCTGTAGGTCCCTTGGTAGGCTCCTGGCTGTTTCATGCAGTTTGAAGTGATGTTTTGATCCATGGAGGTTCTGTGTTTTAGCAAATAATTTCCACTTCCTAATAATAGACTTCAACATGCATCTACGTAGGTAGTAATAAAACCTTTGATATTTTTTTCCATATCCTGACTTGTGCCTGTGACCAACTTGCTTCTTTGCTTCTACCAGGGACTGACATGATCCAGCTTTTCATGCTGAGCTAATCAGAATGACCAGCTAATCACAGTTGAAAGTTAAATTGCTTCGTGTGTGCCACTGAGAAGATGATTGGCTTCATTTGATTGAGTTTGCAAGTCAGTGATTCTGTTTTTTTTTTTTTTTTTTTTTTACAAAAAATATTTCTGATATGTTGGTGTTATATCTTTTACTTAGTTGTTAAAATTTGCACTGAGTAAATGCAGCTAGATAAAACAAAAACTGTGTGTCTTTATTTCAAGCTGCAAAGCAACAAAATGTGATTCTTTTAAAGGGGGTGATTCTTTTCTATACCCATTGTAAGTAGGTAATCATTTTAACATTGTAATGCATATAACTCAGAAAATAACTGAAAATTACTATACAAGAATTAATCAGAAACAACTTATTTGTTATTCTCTACAGACATCTACAGTATTTACATGTTTTCCATGTGGAGGGAAAAGTAAGACTTTCAGGAAACAGTCATGGAGGCATTACTCTATCAGACACAAAACCCCATGAAGAACATTTAAACGCATTCATACCCTGTTTCCATTGAAGACATAAGCCAGATCATCAGCTCCGAGCTCAGTGCCTGCACGCACATTAGGTCGAGACCAGCCCACCCTCATCTCTCCTGTGGTCGCTGCTTCAAACTCAAAGTACCATTTTCCTGAAGTTACTGCATACTGCTTCTCTGCCCTGAAGATTCGAACCTTGTCCCCTCGCCCACCCTCCAATGAGTGGCCACCTGGACAATAACAGGAGAACAGGTTTGTATACAGTACTACTGACTACAGACTATTTACAGCTGATAAAATATAGCTTTGTTCATCCTCATATTAACTAAAAAACATTGGATATCAGACTTCATCTTTTTAGCATTCTTTAATTTTTTTGATATGTCTTTTTTTAATGTATCATGCATTTATTCTAACATTGTGACTTTTCGCATGCACTTTTACAACAAGGAAGGAATTAAATTATCATTACTTACTGCTCTCCTGGTCGGGTGGCTCAATGTTGTATCCATAGCCAATAAGGGTGCGTACAGCATTGTTCACACTGTCTCTGTTGGTTTTCTTGGTTCTCTCATCCAGCAAGACGTATGGTACCAGACGAGGGTTACGTTTATTCATAATATCCTATTGATAACATGAAGGCATTATAAGGACCAGAGGATAAGAACAAATGACTGATCTACACTTTAAATTAATTTAGCAATAATAAGCAAAATTAAACAATTATAATAAGCCCCACCACAGAACTACAGTACATGGTGCATTAGACACAACAGCAGACCTCCAGTACTTCAAATGTACCATTCTTTGTATGATATTTCATAATGAAATAAAAGCTCTGGCCAGTATGAGCTATTATTATTATTACTGCCAATGCCAAATCCCTGATTACCTGTACAATGCTGTAGGTCCAACCCTGCCTCACACGGTCTCGTGCCCACACATTGTGCCCATTCTCCGCCAACTTCTCCACAAGCTGGTTCTGGTTGGGGGTCAGTTTCACATGGTTGAGATCCAGAGGAGCTGGCTTGTACCCACTGCTCATCACATAGCTGAGACAGAGAAAGAGGCAACAAAAAGACCATTACCTAAGCTATCTTCCTGCAAAGATCATGTTCACAATATATCAAAAATCTCAGGCGGCGTTATAAATAATTAACTTCGCTCTTTCAACAGAAGTAGAACATTTAAGTTTTTTTTGCACATCTAAAAATTTGTCAACTTTCTTTATTGCAACATACGTTTTGGGAAGCTTGATTTTTTTCAGATTTTCTTCGGCTTTCTCATCTCCCATACCCACATGGCACCCTAGAGCCAGGAGTGTCCTGAAAAATTTCAAAGATGTGTGAGCAACAAATATGGTTAAAAAATCAATCAGATACAGTCAATAAATAAATAAGATTATTTGGGTAGAAGAACATCATTCACTTTAGAGTTTCTCCAGACATCTGCAAGTTATAGTTTCTCTCAGGTTCTGGCAAGCTCTGAAAGTCCACCAAGCATGGGTGCAGTTTCTTATTATCATCACGGAACTGATGAAAAGAGTCGACATATTAAGTGTACATCTTTTGCATTAGTGTAGTGTGTGAAGGCAAGAAAGAAACATACTTACTGGACCATAAGTCCAACCCTGCTCTATTCGAGTGACAGCCCACAGCTCGTGGATGTTTTCAGCCAGTTTTTCTCTGATGCGCTCCAAGTGAGGGGGCAACACAATCTACTCAAACACAGATGGAGAAAGACTTCTTGAGGGTTTTTTAAAAAAATTTTATGTAATCATAATTCTGCCAAATTCAGCACAATGAATACTTGAGACAGAGAATCAGAGTTGGAATGTTTGGGTAAAGTACCTGAGCAGTGTCCACAGGACAAGGTGTGAAAGAAGTGTGTGTGAGGGACTGTGTGGGGCCCAGGAGGTTTCTGACTCCATTAAAGTCATGCTTGTACTCTTTGACAGGCTCGATACGCATCCTCTCTCTGGGCAGGAGAGCCTCGTAACATGGGGCATAGCCAGGTGGAGGGAAGAACTTAAAGTCACCATGACGTCCACCCAATAGAAATCGCGCTCTAAGAAAGTCAATGAAAAATTACAGCATGAACATATTTAAGTGTAAACATCTCAATGAAAAATTATACAAAATTTACAATTTTTCACCAAATTAAGAATTCTCACTTGACCCCAGCTGAGCAGCTGATAACTGGAAAGAAGAGGCCATCCAAATTAAAATTTTCAAACATTCCCTGAACAGGATGCCCATTGATACGGAAAGAGATACTGGGCACGCTCAAATCCAGACAGCAGCTTACAACGTCATCAGCTGCCAGGATATGCTGGTTGGGTGATGCAACATGACGAGCCACATGACCTAAGAACAACAATGTCAAAACTGTCTGAGAATTCCCTATGAACCTAGTCATCAAATGAAACTGTGATGGAAGAAGAACCTTTAAGCATCCTCACTCTTATGACTATTTGAGCCATGCACTCTCACCTGACCAAAGGTGATGTCCATCAAATCCATAGGAGTAGAGGTCATCGCCAACTCCATTGCCTCCCCAACCCTCTCCTCCTCCTGGATAGGGACTGTATCCCTCTGTTAGCGCCCAGCCAACACGCAGATGACTTGTCTGGGCCGTCACAAAAGGCTCCACATAGTCCACAATCATCTCATAGTACCACTTCTTATACTGTGTAGAACCCTCACATGTTCCTAGGAAGATATTGGGTCTTACACTGAGGGAAAAAGGAGTGTTTTTATTAGCAAACAGACTTATTGATGTGATAAATGTGTCTGAAATAAATGTTTAGTTGATTAATACAGCAGATCAAACAAACAAACTGCAGCTGAAACATGCACTTGTATTGAAGGCTAAGTTACAGTTAATAGCCAAAGTGATAAAGCACTTAAAATCAGAAAATTAATGAATGATAAATTAAGTTGCTTTTATTTTTAAGGGCAATAATATGACTAATATGCAATTTGATAAAAATTACTAAACTGGGTACTAAATAATTGACCAAAACACAGCATTGATGTTGATTTCATTTATTTATGTTATACATATAATACAGAAAATGTGTGTGCCAATGAAGCTACTTCTGAAGTTTATGCAACATGAAAGAGATCAATATTTCTCCAACAATAATAATTAAAAATGCTAATTATTCATATTTCTTTATGAGTATTCATACTAAAGTTGATGTAGGCTTATAGAATCCTATGAGCTGTAAAAACTGTTGCTCTTAGCAAAAGATCTGTAGTGTCCAGGGATGATAGTGGAAAAAATTCCTGAGCCTGAACTTTTTTTCCTTGCCCCCGAGGTGAGTAGGGGTGGGGGTACTATGTAT
>JAQMYG010000037.1:28099074-28112533 GCA_030014215.1 Clariallabes teugelsi
TTTGGGTTTACCATTCACGCTACAGGGCTAACTGCTAAAGCCGAGTCTTTCTGGTCATCTAAGGTTAGTGCACGACATAAAACAACTAAGAGATAAAGAAGGCTAGGTTAGCCATTAGCAGTTAGCTGTTAATCAACCCATTTTTCAAGAAACAGAAGAACTAGAGATGCAGCTCGATGTTAGCCCTGTTTTAAGTTGAGTCACAGAGTGTAGGAATATATCTACAGCTGAGCTTCTATATAAAACAAGCTTGAATTTGTCCCTCATTGAGAATGCAGTCCAATATGAAAAGTGTAACACATCGATAGCTTTAATTCGCTAATTGGTAATATTTAAAACACATACCTGTGGTGTCTCTTGTGTCTGTTTTAGGCAAATAATATTGTCACCCCCCTGGGGGGAAGAGCCTCAAAACAGCAAAGGATCCTGCCACCTTTTATTCACTTTTCAGGAAAAAATAAAAAATCATGAAGAATGGGTAAATAAAGAAAAGAAATGGAGGGATGTGTTTATCGTGTTTTTACACACATTAGAGAACCATATAACCATATAACTGCCTTAAATTTATTTTTTTTTAATGTCATTTCCCTGAATGGTCTCTTTTAATGTTTTTTAGTTAAAAATCATTTTTTAATATTGTTGATGTGAAAAACAAGAATTCCTTTTCAAACCTCACTTTCTCTCCCTATATACATTCATATGGATGGCATGACAGCTGACAAGGCTTAGCAGAAATAGCTGAATTCAGCAAGAATGGTTCTGGAGCTGAGAGCAAGCAGCATGGAAGCTTATGTCCATCAACAGAGGCTGCTTTGCTACATGGCACATTATCATGCTGAGAGTAGCCATTAGACGCTCGGTAAATTGTGGCCATAAATGAAACACATATGGTCAGCAGGAAACACTGGGTGTTTGTTATTAAAGGGGCAATGTGTACAAAGAAAAACGTTCCCCATGCAATTACAGTATACCACCATGTGAAGCATGAAACGTTAACGACTGTCCAGTTTGCCTCCATCGTGGTCTTCTAATGTGTAAGATTACTTTTTTGCTTACAGTTACAGTTGTGATCTGTCATAATTATTTAATTAAGTACCTCTTTAGTTGTGTGTAAAAATCACAGAAGATTAGCAGTTTATCAGATACTCAAGCCATCACATTTTTTTTTTAAAATCCATTATCAACTTCTTGATCTGTACCTGCATGATTTTATGCCTCTTGCTGCTATCTCAAGATTGGCTGATATAATAAGTTCATGCTGATTATCTTTCCCATTTATATTACATAAGAGGCAATCTAAATGACTTTATTTGCATACACATAAAGCTGTGTTTAGAAAGCATTGAACAGATCTGACAGTGATAGCCAGATGGATAGCTATTCTCTAGAGAGAGAGAGAGAGAGAGAGAGAGAGAGAGATTCATCTTGTCCAGACTTATTAGCTCTACTTCTGTCCACATTATCTTCAAGACAGATGGCCTCCATGCTGTTATCTATATTAAACTCATTGCAGTGTCCAGGTCTCTATAGTGCGTAGTCATCCTACATGACCTCTCACCTGACATCGGAACAAAAGTGATAAAGGGAAAGGGATGATGTTCAGCTATAGTATAATGATTCATTAGGAGAAACTTCAAGAATGTAGGATGGAAATTGCCTCTTCTCAAAAGCAACTGGAAGACAATCCGATATACAAGGTCGATAAACCTTCAGTCTCCATTACAGTTTCCCTTGGAGTCCCATGGGAAAGAAAGGTAAAATTATAATTGTAATAGTACAAACAGCAATCTCAATGGGGCTATGGGAAGACCATAAAAAGTATTTTGTACTAATGATTTATTTTAATGTGAACAAAAAAATACTAGATATCAAATACTATAAGACATAAGCCTCAGTGTATGTGTATAATTTGCATTATTCATGCTCTCAATTTGCTAAAATTTCAGATTAACAAAATTATTTCCTGTTCTAGTTTATTTGTGCGTTGTAGCTTAGAAAACAGTGCATCCACTATACTTATTATACTGTATGTTATTCATTAATCAAACACCACCACCCACTGAATTAAATATCATTGATTGTCAATTGTATACTAGTGAAGGGATCATTGGCTCATTCAGGCCTGTGGGGACCAAAGTTACTGATAGAAAGATATCAGAACAACCAGTGCACCACAGCCTGTCCCGTATGAGACTTAGCAGGAAAGAGTTCAAGGTTGTTGATCCGGCTTCCAAATTCAAATCCTCCCAGATCTCAATCCTATTGAGAGACCACAAAATGAGCGATCCATGAAGTCCCCATCCAAGGACCCTAAGCACCCAAAGGATCTGCTGCTAACATTCAGTTGCCAGAATCCATAGCACACCCCCAGAAGTCTTAAGGAGTCATGCCCTGATGTGCCAGAGCTGCCCAAGTGGCACAATGGAAACCTAGACAATTCTGGGCCTAATGTTTTCCACTTTAATGTTATGCCTGTTCTGTGTATATTCTATACAATATTATTATTCTGTTAAATAAAATATTATGATGTTAATATGACGGTGACTTCAGTGCCAAATAATGCTGCCACAGTATTACATAGTATGTACTGTAAATTACAAAAAGATATTTTATATTATTTATAATGAAACATATAATGTAAAATGAAATAAATATACTGCTGGTAATAAAATTGCTTTCACTGGGAGCAGTTTGCCTTTCAGTGGACCACATTATCAAGTTGGTGACAAAAATATATATGTGTAAAATGTTAGTACAGGCATTTAAAATCTCATACGTTTTGAAAAAAGAGAAATCTTTGCTCCTGAGAGTGTACAAATTCATGCACAAGTAGATTAAGGAATGTGAACCTCAGCCTCGCATTGCGTAATTTGCTTTTAATACTTTGCTAGTTCAATTCAAGTGAAATGCCACTGTATACAAGCAAAATGGGTCAGTCTGTGCATACTGGGGAAGTTATCATGTGATGCCCTTAGGAAGTAATGGATATTAAAAGACAGGTTTGATTTTTATTTCTCACTATTTCCCACAGCATCTGGCCAATTTTAAAAAGCTTTGTCATGGTTTGGCCCCCAGTAATAAAGTAATTCTCTTGATGAGTAGTATTGCTTTTTTGTTTACTTGAATTTTATGTCAAGCTTTATTTTTATTTATTTATTTTTATTTCACTTAGATTGCACGGGATGGATTACACCAAATTCACCTCTGTAATTTCACTCCACATGCTGGCCTGCTGTGTCTCTGATGTGTATTCTGTTATATAGCCTTTTATAAATTCTATAAAAATAAGTCAAAAGTGCTGACACCGATGAATTTTTTTCCCCAGGAACATTTACTCCCTATTTTGTGCTTTCCACACTATGAACTTGACCTTTATTGAGTTTTGTGGAATTCGCCAAATGCCTTCAGGTAGTCAGCCGATTTAATTTTATTGCCACACAACATTGTTGAGCTTAGACCTGACCACACTATTTCCTGTAAAGGCTTGTACAGTGACACTATGCATGATGGGTGCATTGTTGATGTGCTTCCCTACTCACCCTGACGTGCCCATCATTCTGGAATAGGGTAATTCAATACTCATCAGACCACATGATAATTCTTCATCATTCCACAGTTTAACCTACAGTACATGCTCCCTAGCGGATGATTGGAAGGTTAGGGGCTCGAGCCCCAGCACCCGCAAGTTGCCACTGTTGAGCCCTTGTGCAAGACCCTTACCCCTATCTGCTTCAGGGGCGCTGATCCTGGCTGATCCTACGCTCTGACCCCAGCTTCCTAACTGGGATATGCAGAAAGATAATTTCACTGTGCTATAAGGTACATGTGACAAGTAATTGAATCTTCTTTTTTTTTTAAAGCAATATTCTTCCAGTTTTGAATACTGCATTGGACAGGGCTTAACTGAATTCCTGTAATTTCAGTAGTCTTTGTAAATCTGCAATACATTTTAATTTTTACACACAACTTTATTTAAAGATTGATGAATGAGAGCCATTTATTAATTACTATCAATATAGCATTTTCTGAGTACATCTATTAAATGTTGTCTTTAAATATACTGTACTGTAATTAGTATCTAAATAAATAAAATTTGCCACACTATGGACACAAATATTAATAGTTATTATGGATTTAATGCATAAGAGCAAATAATGTTTCTTCCTAAACCTATTTCAGCCTTATATTTGCAATAAATTAGTGCTAATATCACAGTTGCACTCATTCACTGAATCCATCACATGGCACACTCACTATGGGCAATTTGGGAATGTTAATTAGCCTAAATTAGAATGTATAAAGCAACAGTGCTAACCACTAAGCTACTGTGCCACCCATCACAGTTGCTCATTTATGATTAATTAAAGAATGCTCTAATGACATAAAAATAACATGCACAATTTCTAAACTAACCACAAGTTGTTTTTCTGAATAATAAGTATCATAAATGTATATATATGTAGATCCTCACACAGCTTGCCTTGGATAGCACACTTCTTGCAGCGCTTATAACAGTGATGAATTTTCTTCCACTTTTTTTTCTGGCAGTTGTCCAAAATAGCATGAGCTGCCAGTAGCATTCAAAGTTAAAGTGAGGGAGCGATTCTGTGTTGGTGGTGAGGGCAAGGGAGTTAGAACGGTTAGAACTTTAACAAAATGTGAAATGGAAAAATAAATAAATAAAATAAATAAATACTGAGGTGAAAAACCAAGGAGATAAGTTTTACATACAATATTAAACACAGGGCCAAAATGAAATGTTTCAACAGTCTGCAACAATAGAAAGAGAGAACAATGGCAAGGCAAAGAAGTCACCAAGCACCGCAAGTCTCGTGGATTTTTGGAGTTTAAAAATCAACGGTTACATAGGAATCACAAGATGTTTAAAAGGCTTACATTAAAGAAACTTGATGGTGGTGTCAGAGGGGAGCAAAATGTGAAATTTGCCTAGAAAGAAAATCTTGCAATCCTGCTGTAAAATATGATGCTACATGAAGGATGCTTTGAGAATACTTTGTGGCTTGGATCATTTTATAGACTAAACCATGGATGCCTCTGGCAGAAGGAATCATTTATCAAGATATTGAAGTAGAGCAGATAGTACAAGAGCACTAAATGTTTGACATGGAGAAGTATAGATAATTGAAGAGTTCTAGAGTTCTGCAGAGTTGTAGAAATTCCATGGAAAGCTTTCTTTCATTATGTTTATGCCTAACTTGTTTATACTAATTTGTTAATTAATTTATAGTTCTCATGATGTAGATGGAACACCAAGGTATCACATGCCACCATGCCTACACACACATAGTCAAGTATAGAGGAATTTTAGCACAGCTAATGCAACTACTGGCATCATTTTGGGGAGAAGGAGGACACCAAAGACCTCAGTGAAACACCACTTGGACACTGGAAGATGGTAGGTATAAAATACAAGCTGCCATAAGCTACTCAGTTATTGATTTATTGACAAATTGATATATTTACTATTGATTGGCCCATAAACGTCTTTAAAATGATGGATTAAAATTACTTAATGAGTATTATGTATTTGCTGGCATTGTACTATCATTTAATATTGCCTGCTGCAAGACCACAGAGGAAGATATAACAGATCATGTAGATAAAATGAAACTTTATTACATTTCTGACACATAATGCAACTTTGTCTAGTGAGTCTTCCTGATATCATACAATATAAGCATGCACACATACGGTATCTGACATGAGGGGGTCGATAATTATGATGCTAACTTTAGGTTATGAAAGAAAAAGTTTCAAAATCATGATACGTGGTATGTTTATCGCTCTATCCAGAGGTAACAAATAACATGATTAAATTAAAATAAACAAATATAACTGTGCTGCTTTTTAATGCAAAACACTTTTGGAATATTATAAAATTTGAATGCAGTACATACTGCATTACAAGTATTTAGTCATTGTGTTAAAAAGAGCAAACCATATCATCTTTTGTGTTGACAAATTTCCAATGTGTTGATCTGAAAGCAGATCTGCATTGAGTTCAATAAAGTGCATATTAAATGGAAAAAAGCATAGCTCAGCGGATTCTGGAGAAGAAAGGATTAAAATTAGAGAAAGAGACACATGGAAAGAGGATGAGGGTGGATATTATCATGCAGAGGTAGTTTTAGATCATTTCAAAAATCCACATAATTCTCTTTCCTTTCTTATGTTCTGACAGCTAACTGAAATCGTGACCATCTTCTTTCCTTTCTTAACATTTTTTTCTCTTTTTCTTTCCCCCCACTTTTACTTAACTTCTAAGTGTTAAGGTTTGTCATGGAGATTAGGATTAGTTAGTGACAGAACAAAAAGTAAAGAGGTGATGAATTGCTTCATTGCTTCAGTCAGCTGGAAATTCAACAGGTTTTTAAGATATACTGTAGAACATCCATTAGATGTAAATGTAAAAACTTATTAAACATACAGCAGTATTCAATACATACTTAGTAGACATGGGTCTTAAATACTGCTACAGAACAGTAGTGCAAAACTTTTGAAAATCACTGCAGGTCACAGTGTTCTTGTGAGAAACAGAAGGTACTGTATGCTTTGGGTTGTTTTATACCTAGAAACATTAAACACATTTATTTTAGATCCAAACAGCACCTTTGCTTTGAAAGGGCTTGTAAATACTCTTAAGGATACATTGATACAGAAGATATACTGCGCACAATAAGTTCTTGGGTAGTGACAGAGCCAAGATGTATGATCTGTGCTCCATACAAAGGAATAAAATACAATTGGCCACCTTCCCAGAAGCTGGTACAGAAGCCATGCTCTCTCTCTCTCTCTCTCTCTCTCCCTCTCTCTCAAATAGCTGTCCATCTGGCCATCACTGCCTGATCCATTCAGTGCTTGCTAAACACAACATTTCGTGTATTCCAGAACAACAAATCATTTAGGTTGATTTGGGCCAACAAATCATTTAGGCTGTCTCCCTCTCTCTCCATTCTATCTCTTATGGAAAAATAGTATGAGCCATAATAGGTTTGATAATGAAAAGCAAATCAAGAGGTCAAGTGTGTGTGCAACACTTGATCATGTGGGACTGTATAGTAACAGACATAATCTTTGGTCAGGATTACAGTGGGTTCAATTCAGTGCAATATGGTATAAATAATACCTGCTCTAAAGTGGAATGCTACATTTACTGTATATTGCCAAACATATTCACTGGCCTTCACATGCATATGAACTTGAGTAACATCCAATTCTTAATCCATAAGGTTTAATATGATGTTCCAACTGGTGCACACCAGTTCCAACATGCAATAAATACTACTACTACTACTATTACTACTACTACTACTACTACTAATAATAATAATAATAATAATAATAATAATACTAAAATAATAATAATAAAACAACAATTTTAACAGAATAATTTTAGAGAACTTAATTTCTCCACTGAGGTATACCTCTCTTTTTCCCTTGTCAAGAACTTCCTTACTTAAACATCTCTCATATTTTTTTATGTGCTTTCATTGTTCTTAAGGTCCAATCTGGTTAATTAACTATAACCCAGGGCATGGGAAAGCTTAATCTTTTAGTCTGATCATGACTGCATTCACAGCTGCAAGTGCAAAGGTTAAGAGTGAGTTATAAGTATCTTTCATTTCTGCTCTAATCTTTCTGTGTACACATGACCTCACAGTGATGTCAGTCTCATACACAAATATAAGATATCAAATATCTCTAAGATTCTGGAAAAGATAGTGGCACAGCAGCTATGTTCATATATACATAGAAATAGCATACACAAACTGTATCAATCAGGATTTATGACTCATCACAATACAGAGACAACACTTGTTAAAGTACTAAATGACCTCCTGTTGGCCTCTGATCAGGGTTACGTCACTATGCTTGTGTTACTCGACCTCAGTGCAGCTTTTGACACCATTGATCATAGTATTCTCCTTCACAGATTGGAAAATGTAGTAGGAATTTAGGGAACGGCCCTCTCCTGGCTCAAATTCTATTTGACTGATCGTTACCAGTTTGTAGATTTAAATGGTGACTATTTGCATGTCCCCAAGTGGAGTTTGGAGTTCCACAGGGTTCGGTTTTAGGCCCACTACTTTTTTCACAAGCTTCCTCTGCAACATAATTCATGAACATGGTATTTTCAGCGTTATGCTGATGACACAGTTGTATGTCTCAGCAAAACCAGATGAGAAAAACAAGTTTAATAAAGTTGAGCAATGTGTGAAGGACATAAGAGACTAGATGTTAATTAACTTTCTTCTACTAAGAAGAAAGTTATATTCATAGCAGCTAGAAGCAAGCTTTTTGATTACACTGTAACTTTAGATGGTCTTTCTGTTCTATTAAGTGCAACAGTAAAAGACCTTGGTGTGATTATTGATTCTAGTCTTTCATTTAAAGCACATGTAGATAATATTACCAGGAGAGCATTCTTTCACAAAGAAAGAATATTGCCAAGAAAAGGAATATATTGTCACTAAACATTGCAGAAAAATTAGTTCATACCTTTAGGTTGGCCTATTGTAATGCCTTACTGTCTGGTTGTTCAACTGGTTTCATAAACAAGCTTCAGTTAGTCCAGAATGCAGCAGTGAGAGTCCTCCCTAGTACCAGAAGATATGAGCACATCACCCCTATCTTATCCACACTCCACTGGCTCCCCGTGAAATTTCGCATAGATTTTACGTATAAAGCATTAAATGGTATCTGAGTCAAGTGACTTAAGATCAGTGGCTCACGATCTGTCATGCCTACTTCGATCAAAAGATGTAGGCTGCTTGTCAGTACTGTTTATTATGGAAATTACAGCTGGTGGCAGAGCTTTTTCTTACAAAGCCCCAAAGTTATGGAATAGTCTTCCAGTTAATGTTCGGAAACTCAGACACAGTCTCAGTGTTTAAGTCTAGGCTAAAAACCTATTTATTATCATTATATATGTCACACCTGGGCCACCACGGTCCCGGGGAATAAGATCTGGTTCTCCGGATTACTGAGCCGCTGCTTTGTCTCCCCCTAGTGTGTCTACTGTACGTCGGTATGTCTCCCAGTATTAACAGATTAGTTTCACCTGTGTCTCCTCCTTGTGTGTCACTATTTAAACCAGCCGAACACATAGATCCCAGTCTGTTCACTGTTGTTGTCATGTTTGTTGATGTGCCACGTTAAAACTCTCTATGTGTTCTTTGTTTCCTCCTCAGGATTGAGAGGTGTCTGAAGGGACGGGGCTGGGTCGGTTTATGACGGCAGATCACCATCAAGGTCAAGGCTGTAAAGTAATCCACTCGTGATTGAGACCCATATTGCTTCTGTTAAGTTCACTGACTGACTTGCGTTAATCCTTTAATAAGCCTGCCTGCAGACCCAGCCTGGGGAGCCAGCCTTTTGTGTTTATTATTTGTTCTTTTTTGTTGGTGATTCTCAAAAGAAAGACTAAAAATGAGTGACGTTGAAAATAACCTGCATTTGCGTCCGTTTCCTACGCACAGGGATCATGGCAATATATTTATCATTTTGATTCATATACATTCACATTTCATACAAACTTTTCTTTCGATTGTGTAAAGCTGATTTGTGAAAATGACAATTGTTAAAAGCGCTATACAAATAAAATTGAAATTGAAATAAATTAATTTAATTTAAATATACATGCATGTATTGATGTCTACATTTTACTGTACCTTTAAATGGTTCATAGTAACATACCTTTACCTAAACATAAAAAGATTTTATTTTTTTAAGTAAATTGATCAAATTAAGACATTAATCATTCATTCATTCATCTTCTATACCGCTTTATCCTGTATTCAGGGTCGCGGGGGGCCTGGAGCCTATCCCAGGAAGCTTCGGGCACGAGGCAGGGTACACCCTGGACAGGGTGACATTAATCAGTAATTACTTAAAATTATATCAAAGCCTGGTTGAATTCTCAAATCTAATTGGTCAGAACGTGTGCATAATTTATAACAGCACAATAGGTTTATATTAAAACATGTGTTCTAATACATTATTGTTTCTATAATAGCTCAAACACAGGAACACCTTAGGCAGATGCTATACATAATCTAAGACTAATAGTAAATATAGTTTTTAGAGCATGGTGTTGTTTAACAATGGAAATGCATGAGACATTGTTTGTTTGAAAGCAGACTCACTTTGTAGCAGTCAAAATTTCTCAGCACAAGCTAAGCTTCATGACAGAGGATTTCATGCTTTCCAGGCTGTCGATAAAATGACAAACTGCATTGTGAGAGTGAGAGAGTTAGAGAGAGAGAGAGAGAGAAATAAACAGGGTGGTGTGTGGTAGTGAGGCAGTGACAATGAGGAACTAAAATGTCTGACAGACGTTCCACAACATTAAATATAACTATAAACTGTTGAAAATGTGTGCTGTGTTGTACATTAGTAAATGGCAATGTAAACTTTGGCTGTGATACAAACAGAATATCATGCTCCAGAATGTGCTGTTAGACACAAATAAGGCACTCGATTTACATAAATGAATATTGATTTGCTTTTTTTTGTGCTAACGCATATACTGTAAAAATATAAACATAAATACAGTACACAAATAGACAATTAGACCTATATTAAATAAAATAATTATAGAATGAACACATGCTTATTGTACAAATTTAGACTTATTAAGAACAGTGGAAAATTAAGTTATGGTAAGAGAGTCATATGATAGATGCACAATTATATTCATGAATGAAGTTCAGTCATGAATGCAAATCTAATCAGCACTAAATGTGATGATCAAAGACAAAAAATAAGATCATAGTACCAGTATGTAAAAAATCAGGTTTGTATGTTGTACTCTCTCTCTCTCTCTCTCTCTCTCTCTCTCTCTGTGTGTGTGTGTGTGTGTGTGTGTGTGTGTGTGTGTGTGTGTGTGTGTGTGTGTGTGTGTTGTGTACTGTGCCATTAAAAGACACAATCCTTTGCATTATCCCTAACCCTGCACTCTTATCATTCTTTGTCCAGGAGTCCTGTGGCACTTTTTTGTCATTTTGCCGGTGCAAAGTGTCAGGAAAGCCATTCCATCGTTTAGCCATTGTGTGTGTGTTTTTATGTATCTTTATTTACAGTATTCTAAATGGTGTGTGTGTGTGTGTGTTTGTGTGTGTGTTTTGAAATTTTATGAATAATTGTTCAAAAACAGCTTTTATCCTGCTTATTGACTGCTGTGTGATCGGTTTATGAAGCGTGTCTGCAGTTTTGATCCTCAACGCACCATTCACATATGCTCTGCTGTGGTGTGGCTTTCACAGCAGTCTCAAAACACACACCCACACGAGGTCAAAACTGCTCTTTGGTACCAGCAGCACAAAACTTACAACATCCCATACAGTACTGAATCCCTAAATGTTTTTGTAATGGTTTGTAATAAATAAAAAAAAATCAACCAATTAATAACAATCAGTACTATATTGTTAGCATGCCATCAGTATTTCACAAGGTGCATCTAGTGCCACATATGGTAAGGAATTGTTAGTGTTTAATTGAGATTTGACATTTGTAGTGCAGTGCAATTTTTGTCATTAAATGAACCAACCAAGTGTAATACAATACTCTGTCACTCACCCCGTTAATCAAACTAAAAATCTACATCAAAAAATTAGGTCACATTTCTATATGGGAATTTCACATAATGTACATAATAAGCTAACTTATAAAATGTTTTGAAAGAGCCAACAAACAACAACAGTGCAAGCATTGAAAGTCATTTATGCCTTTAATTTCTCTCTCTTGTAAATGCTCAAATGTTTGATGAGATATGTATATACAGTGGTACCTCGACATACAAATTGAATCTGTTTCAGAAGCAGGGTCTTAAGGTGACATTTCATATTGCAAAACACATTTTCCCATAACAAATAATGTAAATGCAGATAATCTGTTCCAGCCATCCAACAATATTACCAATATTACCAATTTCCAATACTATAATCATATTTTTTGCATGTAAACCAATCAAACATTAAAAA
The DNA here is from genome assembly GCA_030014215.1 of Clariallabes teugelsi. Lineage (NCBI taxonomy): Eukaryota > Metazoa > Chordata > Actinopteri > Siluriformes > Clariidae > Clariallabes > Clariallabes teugelsi. The sequence goes on from JAQMYG010000037.1 coordinate 28,111,077, forward strand.
AATATAAAACATTAAAACATGATAAATAGACAGTAAACCTCACTTAACCTTAATTTATTATTTCTCTTGGCACAGGATGCTTTAAAAAAAAAAAAACTAGAGGTGACTCCCTTTTCTTCTTGCTACCATATTTGCTTACATTCTTGGGAACCATTGCGTTATATCTTCATTAAATCTTGCACAAAATGCCAAAAAACTTGGCTTTCCACTGATGTACTGTAAAGAGGTTTTGATTGTTTACCGTACAGTACGCGCAACTTGCCCAGTGTTCAGTTTGGCTCAGGTTTGTTTGCTCATATACCAAAAACGCTTTGCATGCAATTGGGTATTTCCTGCAAAATTTCAGTTCCTAAGCTGATAATTGTTAATGCGGTGTGTTCTCGCATACATACGCAATATATCATTCACTTCCTGTGTATATACATTTTTTATTGACAAGTTACAAGTACCAAACCTGTCTATTGAGGATAGGCTAAAGTTGATAGACAGTTGTGATAAACTTGTTGCTAATTTGCTTTATTTTGGCAAATTTATCTATGTATCCCAGTTTTGGTATTAACTCAGTTTTTAATATTGTTTTATGGTCCAGTCATTTCTACAGCATATCTAAACAAGCATAAATGCTAGCAGTAATAAACCTGACTAAAACCTGCCTTTCTTTTAAGAAAAAAAGAAATTATATACCTTTTTTTTTTTTTTTTTACCTCATTAACATAAGGCATGACTCATGCAAACTCCATGAGGCGTGGAGGGAATTGAACCCATACTCTGGAAAAGCAAGGCAACGGAGCTAACCATTAAGCCACCATGCCACCAGAAACTATAAATAACCATGATCAATTTACATTTTAAATGATCATAGTTGAGACAACTGATTTACCTAAATAAAATAAAAAATGCAAACGGATTTAGTTTACGCAATATATCATTCACTTCCTATGTAAAAATTTTACACCTATGATGAGTCCCTGTAATGTAATTGTCAAACCTAATTGTTTAGTGCTGTGGGATTAAACGAGTTTTGCAATTTAATTTTTTGTTGGTTGAATTAATCATTTGCATTGATCAGTCATGCATTTAGAATCGATTCACACTTTAAGATGTACTGTATCAATGTAAACTACGGTGGCCCAGAAGGGCAAACCATCTTTCCTGTATGTGTATGTTTGTTCCCTTGAAAATTTGCTTTTTTTCCCTTGAAAAAGTTTTTTTTCCCCCTTGAAAATGTGTTTTTTCCCTTGTAAATGTATGCTTTTTCCCTTATAAATGTTTTTTTTCCCCTTGAAAATGTGCTTTTTCCCTCGTAAGTGTGTGCTTTTTCCCTCGTAAGTGTGTGCTTTTTCCCTCGTAAGTGTGTGCTTTTTCCCGTTTATGCATGTGTGCTTTTTCCCATGTGAGAACTCTCTTTCTCCCGTATTTTGCAAGCTAAAAGCTAAAGCTAATGCGCAAAGGACTAT
>JAQMYG010000037.1:28183878-28198593 GCA_030014215.1 Clariallabes teugelsi
CTTCATGTTGTGATTCAGAATAGAATGTGCAGGGTGTCCAATGCATTTATGTGATTTACATTAAAAGTTATTATATGTATATGGAGCTTTACTCACTTTTTTCAACACACTGCTATTATTTTGAACACCACTGAAGGTGGGTAGTTACTGATCACTGTATCCACGCAGGCTTTGCAGCCTGAAATGAAGACACATACTGTACAGTTTTTGTTTTATTCATCTTTATTTTTTTTCAGTGCACCTTTTAACATCCAAGTGAAAGATAACACCAACATGTCAGAAAAAAAAATAGAACAAAAATCACTGATTTGTAAAATATCCCCATCCTCCTAAAAATTACTTGTACACTTAATCAATTGAAGCTAATCACTTTCTCAATGTGAGACTGACCGTAGCCATATGCAAAATGAAAGACAGCCAAAAAAGATGAGGAAGGAAAAAAATGTCAGTGGCCTGTGAAACCATTCCTATTTTGGGGGTCATCTCATTGCCCATCTAGTACACCTGCTGTTAACACCAAAGCACCTAAGTATTCCTTTAATTTTTCTTCATGAAAAGACAAATAGTATGATGTATATTCTCATAATATTATCATATCCAGTATATAAATATATAATTATATATGTAAACATGGTAATGCAAAAATTGTGCAAAAATGGTCTGGGTTTTAAGGGTTGCTCAGTTTTAGCTGACCTGTTTGCTGAAAACACTAAGTAAGTATAGTCATTTAAATGAGCATAAGGTGCATGAATTATGCACACATAAAGGCATTTTCAAGAGTAGAGCAGACAAGTGAGCATACAGAGAAACTATCATGCATGAGAGCCCTTCAGTTCTGTGAGCGTGAAATGTCAACATGTTAAACAGAATGTGTGAATTGTCTAAAAACCCATGTGGAAAATTCACTTTATTCAGAAGTCAGTGTGACTTATCTTTGTTATACAGGATTTAATTTATTGTTCAAACGTAAATGAAATTACCTTTGTTTAACTCTGCAAAGACATTTGTTTAACTGTAAGACAATATTGTCAATAACAATAATAATAATAATAATAATAATAATAATAATAATAAATCTTTTAGCACTATTCTATCTCAAACATGACATTTAATTAAAGAGTGCATGTGTAGTGCTCACTGCACAGTTCATTACATTTGTAAACCACTAATCTACAATCACTGCAAGCTTAGCATTGACCCGAAAATGCCAAAAGGAATTACCTTCAGGAAATTAAATGCTAATCCTCATAGTACATAATTTGAATTCCTGGGATGAAGGAAATTGTCAGGTTATTGTTAAGTAAATCTGTATCAAAAACTGTATGTAAAATAAAATGGGAAAATTAACAATCAACCAACAAACAAATATCTTACTGAAGGGTCAAGCATTTAAATTTCACAAATTCGGATAAGATTGTTCTAAAATATTATTAAAACCTAGACAGATCGTGCTGAACCTTCATCTACATAGAAGGAATTTAATTCAGTTTGATAGGTAGTATCAATATTGGACTTTGAAACAATGTAAAAAATCAAGTGGTCTGATGAGTCAGAACTAATGCTATACCAGAGCCATTTGCATGTCAGGAAGTGCTGGAAACGATGCCCCTAGTATGCAGATTGTCCATTGTACAAGTCTCTGGAGACAGTATCAAGATCTGGGATTGCTTCAGTTGGACAGATCTAGGGTAAGGCGAAAATAAAATAATAATAATAATTATTATTATTATTATTATTATTAAGTCAGCTGATGGCCTGAATGAACTGAATGACCAGATTAACACATTGATAGACTTTTTTTCTTACTTGATGGTATGAGCATATTTCGGTTAGTATGTGAAAAACTGGTTCTGGAAGCATGAGAAATCATTTTTCTTCCATTCTCATTCCATTATCAAAGCTAAAGCTGGTCAAATAGAATCTTATAGTGTGTGAATCTTTTTTTCCTTTTTTTTTTTATAGCCAGGCATGGTGTGAGTATGTGTGTATATATCAAATATATAGACCATCTCCTAGTGTCTTTCACCTCATACCCCCACATCCTCGGGTCTCTGAATAACAAAGAAATCCTCGGGTCTCTGAATAACAAAGAAGGGAAAAATGCTCACCACTCAGCCCAAATAGCTGTTGAATATTAATGAGGGTTCGCTAGGGGGTAACTGCTATTCCATGGGTATCATTTACCCATTCGTTGTGTGTACACCATTATTTTCTAGCCACTCATCAACTTACTGTAGGTTTTCTTTTTTATGAATTTCCCACTAAGATGGTGGTTAAGGAAACAGGTGTGCAACAAAAGGCATGACAGGAAACATAACTTGGCTTTTATAAGGTGATATGTGTGTGGGAATGTGCTATGATTTGTGTGGGAGTCAGTGAACCCTATTGACTTCAGTGATACTGGGCTTTATGGTTGAGTTTTGACAATTACAGGTTAATGCAAAATAAAAACACAACTCTGAAGCAAAAAATTTTTTTTTATTGTTTTTTATTCAATGATGCACTACAATCTTCTGCAACGTCCTGTTTTTCTAGATTCTACTCTGACATTAAATCAATCTTTATTTCCATTTTTAATCTTCTTGGAACGGTTATGTTGAGTATATAGGCAGTTTAACAAACACAGTGGGCAAAAGCAGTCTGGCTGAATGTTTGTGAATATCAGGCTTACATCAAGTTGTGAGATAACTACCTGCCATTTCGAAACAAACATAAGAACACAATACATTCAGTTTGTTATCAGATACTCATTGTCAAAATGTCTGTGGTGTTCCTATAGTGGAGGGGGAGTGAAGCATTCCATTTCCTCTTTTTCCATTTCTGTGGGAATTTTTAAAATGTTAGACGTTTACTTGAGATTGAGAAACAACAAAAATTTGGTTTAGGTTTAATTTTTTACTTCTAGTTTTCATAACTATAGTACACCCTAATGTATATTAAATACTTTTTTTTTCTCATATTTTATGTTATGACCTGCACTATTGGGTCAAAAAAAATTTAAGTAAGAGTATGCAATTTGATTTGGTGCAGAATAACAGTAATAATAATAACAAAGTTAGTATTTAAGATGATACAATTTTCTGAATATTCTTAGAAAAAAAATAATGTTAGTTTTTGTGATCTGGAACAACTGTTTTCAATGTATGCTCATTATATTCCAAATTTATGGGTTGCACAGATTGGCACCTCTGGTATTTAAACAGTACAGCTGCATTAGACACATAATAAATACGATACACTGTACATTATGTGAATTGCACAGTCCCATGATATACATCATAATTTTTTCACAATAACAATGCATCGTTACATTTCTAATAAAAACAAAGCATTCTACAGTATATGATGGGAATCAAACCAGGACTTTTGATTGTGCAAAATAACAGAATGCAGTTATGAGAGTTATTGCTAAATTCATTTAACTATATAATTCCCTGCTACACTAATGCACTTATTCCAGAGTGCTAGTGCTTGGATACCATCAAGGTAGAAAGTTTTTTCTGTCTATGGCAGAAATATTACTTAAATTCACAAAGCACTGATGCTGGAGAATTCTTCCATAAATATGGAATAAATGGCCCTTCTCAGAAAATACTCACCATATCAACAATTATACCTTTACAAATATACCTTAGTTCATGTGGTGCAAAATTAATCAAAACCTTTTAACCAATCAGTAGAAATTTGAACTGGTATAAAATAATATAATTAATTTGATCTGATATTATTTGACTTTGAGTCTAAAACAATCTTGCTTTTAAGGCTCTCAAATGATTTGGAGTTGATATTGACAACTTTATCAGTCTTTTAAATTTGTAAAATATTATGTGTTATAGAGGGTGGATAGTGTTTGAAAGTGAACACTGTTAAGAGATAGATATTTAAGGGCCACTGGATTTTTTTTTCCTTAGAAGAATCCATAGAAGAATCTAATCCATGCAAATAGTTGAAAAGTTTATTTTTCTTTCTTTCTTCTTTTGTTTTATTTGTTAAACTTTTTTTTAAGTTGATGATTTAAGGATGGAAAATACAATGGAGCACTCACAGATGGCAATAATTTGATTTATACTGTTAAGTAACTGAGTGTCTGTCTTTTTTCAGACTGCTGATTAGTCAGTTATCCACCAGAGGGTCTGGGATGCAATTTCAATTTACACTTCTAGATAGGTTTCTCTAGAGAAAACATGAAGTATGTTCATGAGATATCACAATCATGAAACTGAAGTGTTAATTTGGGAATTTATTTAAAATGCAATTACCATACGAATAACCTTGCATGGGTTCTCGACTGGCGCAACAGAAAAGTGTTCACCCTGTTGTTGGAAAATCACTACCCCAATTATGCTACAGCCATTCGTGACTGTGAGTCTGAAAAAGCACTAATGGCAGTGGCAATTTTGGTAAAGGTTATTTTACTCTATTCAGTGTGAATCAACAATATTGGCATATACTATTGGCATGTGAGAGATTAAATATGTGCAAAAGGGCAGTTAGCACTTTCCTCAGAGTGTGCTATGACGAGCATTAGTTTGAAAAGATGACATGTCTGACATCATATGTTTCAGAGAAAAAAATTTAACATTTCTCATCACTAAGTGAGGACTAGCGAATGAACTCGAATAGACATAAAGAAAAATGCATAGACAGGTGATAGATGACAGTTGATAGAGGATAGATGATATTGCATACACGTCATGGGGTTTATCCATTATGAATCCAATACCTTTTTACAAAGTATGAGATGCATTCAAGTCAAACCAGGACTTAATTTATTATGAATGAAAGCATAAAAATGATTTTTACACATGACATTAAGTACAATACGATATAGTCACAGTAAAACATTTGAATGTGCAAACATAAACAAAAGAAGGATGTCCAATGCTCCCGAATGAGTTGATCAGGAACTTGCCTGATAGTTACTGCCACATTCTCTGTACAGTTCTGACCTCCATGAAAGCCATTTTCTTGTGTTTGGGCCATTAAAGGAGTTCCTGGGAGGCCAACGTTTTACATGAAAAGCAGGCAGTTTGATCATGGCTCCAGCATAATGAGAAAACTTTCTATCTTGATGGTATCTAAGCACTAATGAATCACTGGGATAAATGCATTAGTGTGTCAGGGGATTATATAGACAAATAAATTCTCATAACTCATATAAATTCTCATAGTTATTCTGCACATAACAGAAGTTCTAGTTTGACTTAATGCCCATCATATTTCTGTTCTTGCCTTTAAAGTAATTGGTGATTCTGCTTTATCTTTTATTTTAGAAAAAAAACGCCTCACTTCGCAGCACATTTAATATGTGGTTTGATCTGTTCCACCAACCCTCAAGATACAATGAAGATATCAAAGAATTAACACGCTTGTCTGTACTTCCACCAACTTAGTAGAATGACCTTTAGCTGATACAGTAGTATGATAGTCTGGAATGTTATGGAGAATATAAAGCATTGCAGTGTGTCACTCTGGATAAAGGTATCTACTGTACTAATAATGTACTGTAATGTAAACCTTTTACAAATTTGATTGACTTAGAGGTAAATTTATCTCAGGGTGCACCAAAATAACTACTTGGTTAATAATCCCGAAATTGTAAATAAAGGCAGCTGACTATTTTCTACTCCTGTAGAAGTAGAAGCGGATACACAAGAGGGCTACTCATGAGGTGAGTGGCTACATTGTCCATCTTAAAGCAATTTAAATCAGAACCCAGCACCTTTAGTCTCTTTGTCTGTGTGATACTCTTCTCTACCTCCCAGAGGATAGGTGCAACAAAAAAGTAGGTAAAATAACCAGGCTCAGTTGGTAATGCACATGACCCACCTGACTTGTGTTCTTGATTTAGGGAAGGCTAAGATGGTCATGCATTCTTTCTTGCCAGCGTTTCCATATACCATGCTTCCAGAATAGTTCTTTCTTCTGCAGTGCATTCATTAATACATGTTTCAGTAACGATTGTATGCTGTTCAGAGTGTGTGGTGGATCTGTTCCATTAACACTTGACATGAGGTGGGAAAACACCCAGTATTAGAATTCATCTTCTTTTTTTTTCCTTTTTTTTTCGGGGGTGGATTAAAATGTAGAAGGCATAAGAAATAAAACCACATTTATGAGGAAAACATTCATGTGAAACCCCACACATAATTTATAGTAACTTGGAATGTTGTGAGGCAGTGATGCTACAGTACATACTACAACCTGAAACATGTTGGCATAGGGAAATAATTTATCAGATAACCACAACCTCATTTCCTAACACTGTTTTAACCATCTATCATGTGATTTCAAACCCATTCAAGGTGCTTTGGTGGGTAAAGCACTGGTAAAATAGCACTATAGATCTTGTAATCACTGCTCTACAGTTACTAACCATAGAGAAAATCAACAGATCACACAGTAACATGCACCAAGAAACAATGCTATATATATATTGTACATAAATCATGGAGTTGCAATGGGGCAGGAAAGGGTTCAGAGCTATGTGTGCAAATTCTTTAAAAGTACAGCTCATTTAAATGTAAATATATTAACAAAGATTTTTTTTAATTAGAAGGAGGCATGAACCAAAGTTGATGTATGTACATTTCAGAAGAGCAAGTTAGGGAATGCTATATACAACAGCTGCCAGGGAATTGACAAAAAAGAAAAAAAATCATGTTGTCAGACCATACCAGGAAAGTAGTTTTTGACTGATTTTTAATTAAGATGGGCTCCAGTAGAAATGTCCACACAGAATAGGTGTTTGAGTTTTCCTTTGAGAGCATCAATTATATCTGACTTCCTCTGACTACACCTTTGTGACAGAGGTTCATTTGCAAATTCTCCAAGCTGCTGCCTGACAGGCTAAACACACCTCTTTGCTTTTATCCCTTGTTATTGCTTTATGAACCTGACAGATAGCTTGGGGATGGTTGGATGCTGTCTCCATGAGGACAAGAATGTGCTGTATATACAGGTATGTAGAGACTTTAAAAAACATACAAAAAAATATACTTGCATCCAAGGTTTATAAAAAAATTGGCTTACATTTTGATTTGGTTTATAAAAATTAATATTGCTTTACAGTGTTTTTATTGAATGTAGTGGTTCATACTTTCCTTTAATTTTCAGGTGGAGTATCTGCCAGATGAAACAAAAAAACATACACTTTTTATTTTTTACAAATAAAAATTTTACAATACTGTAGTAATTTTGTCGTGCACAGACCACATTTTGGTATATAGTTCTACCATGGTTCATACATTGGTACAAGAGCACATGGCTTGGTACTGTGGAACACACCATGATACTGGCAAAGAAATATATACATGTTAATGTCCAATAATGAGAATATTATACAGTAACATCTACGTGACTTTTTACCTGTTAAGGTTAATATATACAATACGCTGGTGAATACCATTGTACATATTGAGTACCACAATTGCTACAAAAGTTCTATAGGTACTGCTTGTGGTACAGTATGTACAAATATATCATATTACATATTAAACTTTAGTAGAGACTGAGCACCCAATAATTACTATGGTATTCACCAAAGAACAGCTATGCATACCATAGTACTACAGGTACCATGGAACCCACTGAAGTGCAATTGTACCTACCCTGGTACACTATAAGGTGCTATGGTACCTACCTCAGCAACGACCGAAATACCACTGTAATACTATGATGTACAGTATTAAGGTATGTACTATAGTTTACCATAATACTATATACTACAGTACCATAGTAAAATTTATGCAATAATGTTGAAATTGGAGTTGGTACTGTGTGACAAAAACCACCAGCACAGTAATCAAAATTATATTTCACAATAGCCTATTGAGACCCCATCTTAGCACAGGCAGAAATCCACAACAGTGAGCTTGTGACTTTAGGAAAAGCCTTAAAATGTGCCCTATTTCTTTCAACCCACTTTTACTGACTTTTTTATGTACACAATTTGTCACTGAACTTCAATAAAAATAGGCTACTTCACCTACATACTAGCTCAATATAACTGAATAAAATTGAAATAATAAATTATTTCAGCTGCGAAAAATAAGACTGTATGTACATGTTATTACTGTATGTTAATTATACAGAGAAATTGTTTTAAAATTGTGAAATATCTAAAAGAAAATAATAACAAAACATTCACTAAAATTATTACTATCCTATCTCTCCATATAGGAAGATAAACAAATAAATACATAAATTCATTGATTGCAAAAATACTGTATGACTCAACGGTTATAAATACAGGACGTCCCAAATGTCTCCATACATGGTAGAAATTAACACATTAGCAAAATATCTGCATTTTTTAAACTTAGACTTTTCTACTTACTTTGTATAAGAATAGAGTAAGAATGCATTTTAACATAAATTCAAAATCATTCTCATGGGAAGAAAAAAATACTGCACAATGATAATTGAAAGAAACACAATCACTCATGTTGTAAACACCATACTGTACAGTACAAAACTGAGAAATGTTACTATAGTACGGGTACTATGGTAAATAGTAAACATGTATGGTATGGTAAACATTGTATTTTTGTCAGTACACCGGTGCTTATTTGCTGACAGCACATTTTCCGCACTAAGGTACCATATTATGTATAGGTGCTGCAACTACTATAGTATGGAACACCTATTGTCAAACATGTTATGGTACTGCCTGCAGCATATATACAGTAATATCAGCAGTATGAACTAAACCATATTAAATACCTGCTGGACTTTGATAGCCACTGCAGTACACAATGAGTATCATTGTATTTACCAGTATTGTGGTGCACACCATAGTACTACCATGGTACCCACTGCAGTGCCATATTATATACCGTGGTACTCTGTCTGTCCTATGGTTCCTAGCCTGCCATGGTAATGTATGAAGTACCATGGTAATACTATGGTATATTTTGGTATGTACTTTAGTTAAATATAGTAAACTTTAGTACATACCATAATACATTTGGTATATTATTTATTGGGTAGCACCAATGGCACCAAAGTTCTGCAGGTGTCTAATATGGGACTGCCTTTGCTATACCATACCATACCATGTACTAACATATCTAATATTGTACAGTATGTATACACATACCATATTAGGTACCTGCTGAACTTTGGTAAACACAGTTATACCCAATAAGTATCATGGTATTCACCAAAGTATTCTGATATACACCATAGTACTACCACAGTGCCACAGTACCTACCTTCGTACCCTATAAAGTCCTATGTAGCTTATTATGGGAATGTCTGAAGATCATGGTAATCTTCAGACTATAGTACTATAGTACATACCATAGTGGAATTTCTTCTAGACTACTGTACATATATGTGACTGTTTTATCAAAAAGTGAGGATGCACAGATTCAATCATAAATGCAGTCTTTAAATGCTCCTGAAATAAAATGCTATAAATGCTACAGTTTCGTATGCTCGAAAAATCTCTACCTAATTATTAATTCTTTACATATAAATATTCTTATATACCATATACCATATGGTTCTTATATACCATACAAATTGATTCAATACATACTGTAGCAGTTGATTTTAGATGTTTGGTGTTTTTATGCATTTTAGTGATATTGAAATAAAATACAATTCTCACCTTATTGTGTTCAAGAAAGTCTGAAACTTTCAGAATGATACGCCAATTAAATTTTTTTTTTTTTAAAGATTTGATACATTTTTAGACACCAACAACCATTTTTTTTTAGTGGTCATAGTTTCATTTCCAGGTTAAGATCAAATAGCAGTGTTCCACCAAGACTTTTGAACACACCACATGATAAAACAGCTAATCCACAGTATTTTACTTTGTCCTTTATTTCAAGATAAGAAATTTTCTGCAGATTTTAGAGCATTATGTTTCTTTTTAAAGATATGGTTCAGGGATACCAAGTAGCATAAAATAAATAAAATACTCTCAGATTAACACCGTATAACATATAATAGACTGCAAACTAATATTCTCGGGTTTAATGTTTGGTACATCCCTCACTTTTCTACTTAAGTTCTTAATGTCATGGACATAATACATTAGCAAAGCTGGTCTTTTGTCTGATTATGTACTTAATCCTGAAAGAGTACAATGGGTCTATCTCCAGTTGCTAAGGATTAAGTGATGAATGGATGTACTGTATTTTGCATGGCTTCCAGATGCAAATAGGAAGTGCTGTATATTGCCATCATATTGCTATAGTATGTAAATATATGTCTTTATTTATTCTATTCATACACCCAGAGATTCTGCAATGCTTTTTTTTCTCTTTATAAAAATAATTGAAATTCATTTTGTATCTGAATTGCATTGCTTACTTCTGTTATTTATTGAAAATAGCAGTGCAACCTATCTGACCTTACTATGTAGCAGCCTATAAATTCGACAAACCCAGTGTCTTTCATACACCATTTTGAAGATTGTTTTGTATATTTGTTTCCTTACTGTTGTAGGCTATGTTATGGACTATCTCATGAGCTTTCCTCTGAGATGGCCTTGTAAGGATGCTCCGGTCACAGACAGCCTAGAGAATGGAGCCTTTTGTATGTGGCACATTCATGTGCAAATGAAAGTGCAATGGAGTTACTTTCATATCGTCCAGCGTGCCATACTACCCTTATGTCACTTTCTCAAATAGACTTGAAGCAATTGTGGTATTAACTTCGAAAAAATATATATATCCCACATGAGCAGAGGAGACTTCTTTCTCCTTCATTCCCTCTATGTCAGTTTACTCTTCTCACAATTATTGTGATTTTGACTTGCAGTTCACAGGCATGATTTAAAAACAATTTAGAATACATACTTACAATTTTATGAATGTCATCCTGCCCTAGGTCTAAAAATTTGGTTTATCCGATTAGAGGAAATACAACATACATTCGACATATATAGTTACGCTTTAAAATGTCTTCAGTTCTTTAATTCCTTGTTAATTGCTTGTCTTTTTTCCCAGATAGCTCACCCTCAGTCTAACACTTTGGTAACAATATACAGCATTTCCTATTTGGAACACTCTCTGGACACCGTAGCGGCTAGTCTTAATGTGAAAGCTTCTTTGGAGAAGGTTTATGAGCTAGCAGACTTGTTGGGCCTGATGCAATTTGGAGCAAATAAGCAATAAAGCTGTGCAACAGCAAACCCCCTCGATCCCTCCCACCTCCTTCTGGTATCCATTATCTGCCTCCACCTCTAAACACAAACTAATAAACCATGCATTCCGTGCCTGGCCCTTGGGTCATCAAAACACCAGACTAATGCATTAATGTTTGTGCTCATTGGGAATGCAGTGTGCTTCAAATGCAGCACAGAGGGAATGTACAATGCCTCACACAAATAGTATTTTAATTACAGCCTTTCACAATCTTCTAGACTGGATCTAAAAATGCTTAAGTGTTTTATATTTGCAAATATGTATAGTAGAAACACTATGACATCTGATTTCACTTTCATAATATCTTACACTATCACATGAGGGGGACTGCTGTTGTACTAAATACTGTATCAGCTCAGCTGTGATGTGGCTATAGGCTGAATGGTGAAGCCAGAGTGCCAAAGATATCACAGCCATGCTGATATTTAGTACAACAGCAGTCCCTCTCATGTGATACTGCTTAAATATAACTGGAAATTAAGTATTTCAAGCTTTAGTGTAAGATATTTACAGTACACAAAAGCTTGGAAATTTCATGGTGCTTCTGCTATACATATTTACATATATAAAAATACTCAAGTGTGATATTGCTTTATTATATGACATATCCTTCCACACCTGGTGGAACTAAATAACCTCAACTGGAAGACCTGATGACCAACAGTTAGTAACTGACAGTGTAATTACCAGGGATAAAGTAGTTTCAAATTGTAGACAAAAGATGTGAATAATGAACCATCAAGGTTGTGGACACTACGGACAAACTTACCCGATTTACTGTATATTTTCATTAAATGCATATAAATAACAGTGCTGTTATGCTGTATACCACCGCTTATGGAATTCCACTTGTCCCATTAGAAAATAACTGTTATATGAATTACATTAGGGTTTGTTTGACAACTCTTTAATGTACACATGTGAAAGTGTAGAAAATGTAAGCAAATACAAATGCACACATATACCAAATAATAATAATAATAATAATAACAATAATAATAATAATATGAATAATAATAATAATAATAATAATTCAATGTTTTTTCTTTTGTGTGTGTCTTTGCAAGGTTACTTGTTTATCCTTCTAAAGAAAAAAATAGAAATGCATTCTACTGTACCTGTAATAAAAAGAAGAACAGGGACACTCAGAGGAAGGTCATGGATTCTCTCTCTCTCTCTCTCTCTCTCTCTCATGTTCAGGTGTATAAATATATCATGTAAAACCATTGTGAAATGGTACGTGGAACATTTGTATCTCTCTGTGTGTGTGTGTGTGTGTGTGTGTGTGTGTGTGTGTGCGTGACAGAAAACATGTTTCATGAGCGTACTATGATTCTGCTAAGAGAGAGAGAGAGCGAGTGAGCTTGATGTTTAGATGTATTTATTTATTTACTTATCTACTAACTCACTCTACTCTTAAATGCATGTACATTTGTTTATTTCCATTTCTCTATGAAATATTTTTTTACTAGTTCCTAATGTCTGTAACCAGGTTTTTGGCAAATGTTCTTATCTGGCCAATTAAAAGCAAAAAAAAAATTGAAGCTGAAGGGGAGAGAGAGAGAGAGAGAGAGAGTAATAAAACAGGTTTCATAAGCATAGTATGATTCTGCTAAGAAAAGTGCCATTACCTTTCTCTCTTAAGTGGTCTCTTCACAATGTTGCCATGGTGTGCCAGGGCTATATCTCTCTGTAGGTTTTTTTTTCCAGATTCATAAAATAAAGTGAAATATTTCAGGTATTTTTTGCTTTAATTTTGATTATTGCAGCTTACAGGTTAAGACAATCAAAATCCACTATCTCAAAATATTACAATATTTAAGTAAATGAAAAATAAAGTGGTTTAAGTAAATTGGATTTGAAGGTTGAAGGACAACAGTTGTATTGAAGAGTAATCATAGAAAAATGATTTGAAGGCAAATGTGCAGCAGAAAAAGGTTCAAAGCAATAGGAATAGCCATACAAATATTGTTAAGCAAAGTCGATGCAAGAACTTTGGAGAGCTTCACAAGAAGGAGTGGAGTGAGCCTGGAGTGAGTACATCAAGTATCACCACGCACAGATGTCTTCACGAAATGCACTACAACCGTTGCATTCCTAGTATCAAGCCATTTGAAGAGAGACAATGTCAGAAGCATCTTACCATGGTCAAGGAGTATAGGAACTGGAGCATTGCTCAGTGGTGCAAAGCCATCTTTTTGAATGAAAATCAAGGTCACAGAATCTGAAAGAAAAAAGTCAAATAATTTTGAAGCTTTGTGAAAAGTTTACACAGTCAGTGATGATTTGTGGAGCCATGTTAACTGCTGGTTTTGGCCCACTCTCCTAATTCTTTTTTGAAAGACTGTTATTAATACTGCAAGACTCAACCAATAAATGTTTTTTAAAAAAAATCACTTCTCCTAAATACTGTATAATCAATTATTTTTGTTTCAATTATTTCAAGTATTGTCCACAGATTCACTGTTCTTTGATATATCTGCCTATTATTTGTTTTTCTTCAGTCTGTTTACTCTGACATGGCAAATTTCACAATGTTGAGCTGTCATCTATTCCAGGTATCATGGAGGGAACACATATTGATGTCATGGCAGATCATTTATAATTGAGAGGCCAGCCTCACTTTGGTCTTGGCACACAGACACACACAGATACATGGACACATAGATGCGCAAATGCACACCCACACACACACGCACTGACCAGCAGATTTTTTTTTTAAAAATGTCTCTGGTTTTGACCAGTTATTCTTATACTTCCAGTTAAAGATTTCCTAGCAACTGTAAAGCAGGTAGTTTTCCCTCATATTCAGCACTTTTGTAAATGTGTTAGACTTCAAAATAAACTATGAATTCACAGCATATCTATTATTCCAAAGTGTCTATATGTTCATATTGTGTATGTTTTGATTAATCTATAATGTAAAAGAAAACTGAGTTGGCAGTAAAGTACTGTAAAATTGATAGTAAATCAATGTAAACTATGTTTACAGTTAGCAATTGTAGCATCACACACTCACTCACTAATCTTCTATATCTCTTTATCCTACAGTATATTCAGGGTCGCGAAAACCTGGAGCCTATCCCAGGAGACTTAGGGCACAAGGCAGGCTACACCCTATGGGTTCCAATCCATCGCAGGGCACACAGCCATACACACACTTACACTCTCATTCACACACTACGGGCAATTTGGGAATGCCAATTAGCCTAACCTGCATATCATTGGACTGTGGGAGGAAACCAGAGTACCCGGAGGAAACCCACCAAGCACGGGGAGAAAAAACTCCATACACACAGAGACAGGAATCGAACACGGACCCTGGAGGTGCAAAGCGACAGTGCTAACCACTACTAGCATCATACAGTGTACTACAAAATAATACACTCCACTTGCAGGCTACAACAGAGCAGAAGTGTGATGGGATTTAAATACACAACCTTCTGAGCTTTGACACAAAGTGTTAACCAATGAGCCACCATGACTAGTTTAATATACAGCCATTTATTTCATAAGAATCTTATAAGCAGTACTGCCGTGGGGGGGGGGGGGG
>JAQMYG010000037.1:28284722-28296640 GCA_030014215.1 Clariallabes teugelsi
TAACATAACAAAACCAAAACCAAAACCAAAATAACAAATCTGAAAACAAAAAATGAAAACGTCAAAAAACACAATGACATTTCAGTCAAACTGGAAAAGGGTACTGTAGGTATAGTTCGAGAATTAAATTCTTATCACTGATTAGAAGAGACATTTGTCACTCGAGGCAAACAAGAAGTACTGCAGCCCTCCCACATTTAAATGTCTGTGAGGCTGCAGTACTTCCTGTATATTTTGAGTCACAGATGTTTTGTCCAATCTGTGGTAAGAAATTCATTCGCAAAGCACACCGACCTTTTTTGGTTTTTTGATTCTTAATGCTGATTGAACGAGACGTTTGTAATTTTTTTTGTTGTATGTGTGAATAATTGTCAAAATTAAAACATTAAATAGCTTAAACTATTTACCTTCATATGTAATGAATTCAGAATATATGATTTTTTTGTTTAACTAATCTAATTATTTTAACTTTGATGCAACCAATTATGTTAATATAAACCAAGTTTATAGAAATTTCCAGCATAATTTAACATCTAGCATAATAGAAATATCAATGATTAAATCTCAGTTAGCCTGGGAAAATATAATTATTTTCAATGAAAAGACAAGGATTTGTATGGTGTACGATGCACAATTCACAGTACAGTACAAGATGGCTTTCTTTCTAATCAGAATTGAGCATTTAACAACTGTTTTGTGAATTTTATTATCCTCTACATTATAACCCCATTCTTTGATCACAGAGTGCTCCAGATAGATTGTGTCAGACATTTTACATATCATCATAAGGAATTTTGCTTTTGAAGAACTCTGTTGATAATGGTAAAAGGTAATTTCTTGGCCTGATGAAAATGGTTTGGAAAGGCTTAAAAGGTAGCTGGGTGCCTAATGCAATTTGCAGAACATAGAAAAAATATAACTGTGTGCTGCTGAGTGCTCCTTTGCCCAGACTAATGCATCAGTGATCACGGGGAATTCCATGTGCTTCATACAGTTCAGTATGTGTCCAACAGGAGGTGTATTATGCCTTGGACAAATAGCATTTTAATTACAGCCCATCAATATGCTCTTGAGTGCATTCAAATTCACATTTTTAACGGTAGTGTGACTTCCAATAAAGTCATTATAGGCAATGCACACACAATATCACCTCTAATGTATGTTTAAACACGTCAGGGTTTCAGTGACAGTGCATTTATGTCTAAAATTATATACAGTATATATATATTTTTTATGTGTTCTGAGTGGTAAGCAATCTTACAAGTCATAATATATTTGCATGTTTTTATTTAATGCAATTTAATTAATTAAATTGATAAATTATATAAATCTTCAGCTCTTCAGACAGATAAGCTTGAGCTAATTAGTAACTGTTTTATGCACAGGAAGAAATATAATACATTGCAAATATTGTCTTAATACATTTGCCATTTAAAATACCTTTAAATTTGAACAACATCATAACACTTTTCCATAACTGGATTAAGTTTGCCATATAAGGGTTCTTATGGGTGTATGCATTAAGAGGGGGCTTAAGGTGTGGACATTGTTACATGGCAAGTACGCAATGTATGTGGGATTCATCTGGTTCTCTGCTTTCCTCCCATACTGTCTATACTAAATCTTGGCTATATACTGTACCTCTCAAACCAAGTGTTCTTTGATGAATGTAAACACACTTCAACATGAAAAATATTTCATATAATATTATGGTGACATGATAACATCAACAATGGTGCGACATAACTGCATACACACTGCTACCACAATTCAATTCTAAAAAAAAAATAATAAAAAAAGGCATATACAACAACTGTTGAAATGTGTATAATTTTGGGGGGTCGTCTGTGTGTGTGTATTAAGGAAATATTGAATAAAATGAATGGATTATGCTGTGGCCTTGGAAAATTTACTTAATTTGTGAGACAAACCTGTTTGACAAACTAAGTTAATATCCAGTTTATGTTGTAGATGCTGTAGTAGCTGCTACTGATATTTTTGCAGAGCATAGTTTCTGTCTGCTTTGCTGTGATCATTAATTGTGAAATATGTCCAGATTACTATAAGTATAAGTATAGTGTAAGCACCACTGCAAGTAGGAACCCATGGAATTGAGCATGGTTTTGGACTGCTATGTGTAATCCAAACCCTGATAAAAAAATTAGTTAGACATTTTAATAAAATATTTCCAAAGGATGTTTCAAATGCTTCACTATGTTGATGTCTTGATCTAAATTAGGTTTCAAATAAATCAATGGTTCTTTTAGCTTCTTAATCTCCATACAATTATAACAATTATACAGTATAGTCCTGGAGTGCCCTGTTTTTACGGCTTGTAATTTTTTTTGTACACTGCCTGTACAAATCCATATGCTCTGTCTAAAATTGACAATTCATATTATTTTAATAGAACCTTAGGTCTTTTCAGCACCTCATTGTGATCCTCTCAAATCACATTACAGCATGCGTACAGCCCTGCCATAACAATCATAAAACCTGATTGCTAGGGAGTTTGGATAGAAGAGCTCTGATTGCTTTCTCACTTTATTCAGACTAAGAGCTGTTTGAAGCACATCCATACAAATTATATCAGCTGGTAGGCAGAATTTATCTCAACTTTTCATTGTTTTAGTCATCCATGCACATACTCTTTCATATTAAAATGTCATATTAAATCTAGTGCAATTGTCAAAAATGCAGGTTAATTATATACAAACATTAAAGATTATTATTATTATTATTATTTTATTTTAGGAGATCAGAAAAAAGATGAACCCTGTGTGAAGGTGAACATCTTTTGCTCGGGGTGCACCACAGACACGAGGCGAGGTCTTACAGAAAATATCTACAATTTGTTATTGGACTCCTCAGTGGTGTCCAAGCCGCGCCCAGCCATCTTTTGGTGGGCCCTCACATAACCATCCGATGTCTGGGTGACTCTCCTGAATGGAAATGGGGCAGTGGTCTTTTCCCTTTTGGTGACTGTGTGACAATACCTGGCTTCCAAATGAAACTGAAAGCACTGATACGGCTTACATGCTCCTTCTTCTTCTGTCTTTTTCCTGGCGTTAACGTGCCACACACTTTCTCTGAACTTTCAGGCAGGTTTCACCAGATTTCCGAACTTTGAGCAAAGCCCCAAAGTCTCCTCTTAAGGAGCAAGTCCAAAGTCATTAATGAATATTTCCTGTCAGCTCTGCCAGATTTCGCAACTCCGCCACCTGTAGAAGGGAAGGCCATTTAGATAGTGAGCCCTCTGAAATAAAAAAAGAATTGGGTGCATGCTGATCACTGATGCATTCATCACACCTGTTATATATTTTACTTCTAAAGGACATTAAGAAGACCTCAACACTCAGGGTTCGATGTGTTAGATTAGAAGCTGCCCATATAAATAGGTTGTTTCCATCACTGTCAAATAAAATGTTAAAAAATTGTTGCTTTTTAGGGGCCCTGTAAGTAATCATCTATAAATAAATGTCTTTTGAACTAATTCAATGTACAATCATGCAAAGATTTTATGTACAGTATGTGACCATGTTCAATAACACATAATACACACACGCATGTGCAATAATACACACTCACTCACTTATGCATATTCATACATACATATATACATGCAAGCACACAAAAGGTTTGCTCACATACAGTATACACACACACACTCACATATAAATATATACAAGTTAACTGGCTCTTCTTGTCCTGAGCATTTAATCGTACTGTTGGCCCTGTGTTGACATGCATCTGACAAATAAACTTGAATTCTGAAGGTAAACGACACATCTTGGGGAGGTTCTGATCAGTTCATAAAAAGAGAGATGTCTTTCTGTGGGTGTCTTCAAATCTCAAATCTGACACATGAGACAACCAGTATTGATGTACACTGGACAACTTATAGACATAAAATATTTACTTGGTACTCACGTCTAATTAGATGTGAATTTGAGGTTACATCAGAGGACATGTACTGTCACTTCAAGTTAAAACAACTTTCAGTGGTTAACAAACCCAATTCGACCTAGATTTAACTTTAGAAACCAATGTCCAATGTTTTTTGTTTTGATTTGATGTTAACATTTGAGCAAGGTAATGGTTCTATAATGAGGTTAACAGAAATTATTTGTAATAGGCTGTGCTGTACAGTATGTGTGCTTTGTGGGCTTTAGTTAGACAGCTTAGTTTTGAGAATTAATATTTGCTTTACTCATAATGGAAATTTTTAAAACAGTTTTCACAACATTACCAAGTCAAATTCCTTGAATGTGACAACCTATTTGGCGATAAATCCAACTCTGATACTGATGCTGCTGTCACCCTCTTTTCTCTCTGAAGGTTACTATACATTTTGGGCAAGGGTAGCTCATTCAGTGATATTGTGCAGGAAAATTACATGTCGAAAGGACCAGCATTGGGAGGGAGGGAGGAACTTCTCAGTCAATCTTGTAGATGTCTATTTATAGATCCTGGCTTGCAATTTCAAGTGGATTTGTGTGCTGTGGTCAGATAGCAAAAAATTTAATGGACCATCGCCTGATTTGCCAACTTGCTTAAGTAACTTCCCAGTACACACCACTATCTACAGGCATGGCTATAACTAACTACAGTACATTCTCCGGCACACACAGCCTTATACAACAATAATTGTAACTTACAGTCACACACCTGTTCATGACTTCTCGGGGCACAAGTTGGGGTACATCCACTTTGTGAAATAAATTACAATGTACCTCTTCGTACACTTACAGTAGCAAGCGTTTTGAGTGTGTTATGGCTATTTTGGTTTTGACCATGACCTTTACTTTTTTTTCTGATCTTTGTAGGTCCAATGACTCTTTGCCTGATTAGTGGATCATTTGTAGATTTTTGAACACTGTCTTAGAATGAGTTGCCACCACTTCCAGTAAAATATCAAGTTTCACTTTTATCTGTTTCAGACTTCCTTTTCTTACTCAAATGAAACAATTGATACATTATTGCTTTTTTAGGGTAGTGGTAAGTGCGTGTCCACAAGAGTTGACCCTAATTCTAAATGAAACCTCATCTCATACACATTGTCTTCAACTATAGCAAATTAAAATATTTATTTGCATTCTATTAAAAATACATTGAAATAAATCTTTTAGTTTTCATCTCTGTAACATACTGTAGAAGAGTCTTCCCTGTATTATGATATTATAACTTGGTTGAAAGACAGTGTTACAGCTCACCTGGGACCCTCCAGAGATAGATTGGGAGGATTTGTCTTTAAGCTCCCCTTGACTTTAGTTGCGCTACAATTTATATCTTTTCAGGGGCAGAAGATGACCACTTAAAACACACAGCACAAGGGAAAAAAAATTCAAAATTATAGCTTTGAGCATGGAATTAAGCTTAATGAGCTGATGCCAAAAATGGCTGTTCTCATACAAGCCCCTTGAGACAGTTTGTTTCAATTGACCTTGTGTTGAGTGAAGTACACAACATTCTCTCAATATACTTTTGTTTCTCTCCAGCATTTAGTAACACATGGTTTACCCAACCATGGTTACATGGTGCTTAACCGTATATTGCTGGATATTTTTCCATGCATCCTATGTATAACAAAATACATATTATAGTATAAAATTGTTTTTTTTTTTTAAAAAAAACATTACTTTTTTTTAATGGGGTCTGTGTTTATAAGCAAATACACAACATGAAGTTCCTGTACTACTCTTAAGATGATTATCTTCCTATAACAGCATGTCATAAAGTGCTAATCCCTCTTGCACCACAAAAATTTACCAACAGGTGCATTTTTATTCATTAAAGAATGACACTTTCTACATTTTATAATGTGCAATTGAGAGACAAGCTAATTCCTATTATCACGTATATTATAGCAGTGTCACAAATTCTCCAATAACAGGCATGTGCTCAAAGTTTTGAACCTAACCCGCTCATCTGGCATCGCAGCCTCCCCATCAGTAGGAACATGACTCGGTTGGTACTGCATTTTGGCTGAAGTCCTTGGCTGTTCCCTTCTATATAAAAGGAGGCACGAAGATTGGTTTGGGTTCAGAAGTGCTGGGCTAGAAATGGCTTGCTATAAGTGTCCTGGTGTATCCCCTTTTTGGGCTTTAATGTTGAGAAGTGCCATTCACCGCTGAGTAGTTTGCCTAGTGTCAGACGCTAATAAAGATGTCAGACGCCATAAAGATATCGGCTGCTGCCTCGACTTCAAGGCCCAAATTCTGGACTGCAGCCACAGCCACAGAAATGCCTGCTGCCATTGATTTTCAGCCTGCTGTTGACTACACTTGAATTTGATAACTACTGTATGTTGGTTCACTTGCTCTTAACCCTGGCCTATGACCGCTATTGACTAGGAATGGCTTTCTGGCCATCTACTGTATTAGGACCTGCTGCTGAGGAAGCTGTGAGTGCCATGCCTATCTCTTGATCACAGCCACAGCTTTGATCTACATGCCTACATATATAGCCAGCTGGCACAGACACAGAAATGTGACAGCCACATCTGCTTTCTCATGTCAGTTTTTAGATACAGTATGCTACCACTGCCAATGATTGGCTACTATACCTTAAATGCTGCTTGCTGCTGCCACTACTAGACTGCAATAGTATTGTTGGCTCACTCTCTCTTAACCCTGACCTGCCACCATTATCATTGATATACTGATAGGTGAAGGATAGGCTGCTTGTGAGTGATGCCTTTTTTTCATGCCCATCTCTTCTCTACAACTTCATAGCATACTCATACACAGAAAAAAGCATATGCATTTACAGGAGAGATGCTTTGCCCTTCCGCAGGATGCTCAAATACAGAGGAGATAGCACACTCCCATACAAGGATTTCACTTCATATCATACTGTGTACATGAATTACATGATTACATGAATAAACTAATACCCATATAATGTACATGTGTGCACAGTGCTGTGTAAATCTATGCTATTTTTTCTGTTTACTTGTGCTTTTGCCTATAAGTCCCATTCTGGTTAAATACTGTTTACAAACGCATGTATAGTATTTGTCTGGCTTTAGAATTTGCTCTTGCCTATCTATGTTGCACCATACAATATATAACCGCACAGGTGGTTACATTTTAGGTCATATTTATTTATTTATTTATTTATTTATTTATTTAAATACAGGGGTTTACAAGTAGTATAATTTGTCAATTAGTTTTGCACTTATTAAGCATAACAAACAACCTGAAGATATTATAAAGAATGCAAGAATATTTTTAAACACAGCAAAGCATTTAATGGGCAAAACATATGGGCAAAGCAAGAAATTCTGGGCATGCTGACCAAAATATTGCTGTAGGGCTCATGTTCTATATTGCATTATAAATACATTTATAGTAACATAATGAAAGACTTTTTTTTTTTATTTTTTTTAGGTCAGCTGACTATCTTTGACACCACTAGCAGCAACACTGCTTGTCATTAGTAAGACTTTGCATATGAATGAAAATTTCATTGTTGTGCAAAATAACATTTAGGGTTTGGGCTTGGCAGATTTTATGACTTCGTTTATATGAAATGAAAAACGCTTTTGCTAGATAAATTGCATTTTCTTTGGTAGTGAGTGATAGGAAAGGCGTTGTAGCAGCTGTTCAGTTAACTGCCTAGTTCCTTACCAAAGTATTAAATAAAACCAGAGCACTCATGAATTCTTTGTTATTCATTTAATAAATTTCTTGAATAAATAAATGAATAAATAAATAAATAAATGATTGTTAACTTGGTAAATGTCAGTTACACTATATATATTTTTTTTTTACTATTATTTGTATTTTTTTTATAAAGTGTTCTGTAAAAAGGTACAGCAGGTATGTCATTGGGCTGAGATTGGGTTCCAACCAATGCTCACCCACTAGGTCTCTAGCGAACCTGTGTCTGGTCCCAAGGCCAAAAAAAATTGGAGGGTTGCATCAGGTGGGACATCTGGCATAAAACCTGTGCCAAAAATAAAGTGCTCTTAATGCTAAGAGACAAAATCATGGCTGACATTTAGTTTGACCCCCAACTTCACCTTACTGTAATGTGTATTAAACACATAAATGCTTTTTCCACCAAATAATGATGCATGACATGTCCACTAGAGGTCAGCGTTTAATAGGAAGCATCCAACAAATACCCTAAAAGATAGATTTCATTCTCTCTCTCTCTCTCTCTCTCTCTGTCTCTGTCTCTCATATATATAGTGATTCATTTTTATAGAACTATGAAATAATACATATAGAATTAGGTAATTATTTAACAACAACCACAGTCAGTTGTTCTTTTAAATCACAGAGGTCAGAGTTTCTAGAATAGTTCTTGATAAAACTGGCTCTCAAGAAGACCTTCCCAGAAAAACAACACCAAAACTTACCTTTGCTTCATTTACAGTTACCAGCCTCAGAAATCACCAAATTAACAGCACCTAGGATTAGAGCCTTTATGAAGGCTTTACAGATCATGAGTAGCAGATACATTGCAATATCAGCTTGCAGATTATTGAATATTTTAGACGCCTTCAGCATTGCTTGACAGTTCTAGTAAGAAATAAAATAAAATAAAATAAAATAAAAAAAAAATGAAAATGCCATGGAGATAGAAAGTGATCCCAAACTTTTGAGCAGTACTATATACTCATAGTAAGATAATGTCAGGATTACTCCTAGAGGGCCCAGAGACTCTTTTATTTTGGACTCCATGTCCCAGAGTGCACTTTGGTCAGGTGATGGGAGCACTCATCTGAACAGGGGTGGCTAATTTGACTATAAGTCATGTCTTTTAGGTGGAGGACAAGTTGTCTTGCATCTGTTTTCTGTTCGGTTCATAGCTTCATGTTTTGTTCATTCCTGTTTAGTTAGTTTGTTTGCTTTTCTTTATGTTATATTAAAAAGTCTTAACCTCTGCGCCTATGCATCGTCTACCACCCTACAATTGTGGCAGATAAA
Source organism: Clariallabes teugelsi (assembly GCA_030014215.1). NCBI lineage: Eukaryota > Metazoa > Chordata > Actinopteri > Siluriformes > Clariidae > Clariallabes > Clariallabes teugelsi. The sequence continues at coordinate 28,293,662 of JAQMYG010000037.1, forward strand.
TAGATACACACAACACAACAATTAAACAATTTCTGCCTTGAGATTAGCAGTAAACAGCACACCTCAAAGCAGACAACCTTAATTTGAATAGTAGAGAAAAAAATGCACTAGGACAAGATTGTTTGTGCATCACACAGATTCCTGCAAATCATTAATTTGCTTATAAAGCAAGATAATATGAAAGAATGTGCAGTGGTTCTGGAAATAATGCAGTAGAGAAGGTGTAGCATATAAATCATGAAATAGATGATGCAGGAGATGGGATAGTGGAGGGAAGAATTTTTGATAATAAATTCAATATATTTAATGTGAGTGTAGATTACCAGGCATTAAAAGTGATTCAATGTTAATAAATTAATAAATAAATATATTCATCCAGGCAATGAAGTACTGTTACAGACAGCAAGATGTTTTTATGTTCCATGAATTTGATCATTTCAAAATAAAATCTGTTATTGTTCTGTCAGATCCATGCCTATAAGTATGATGAGTTTTAGTGCCTATAAGTATGATGAGTATGATAGGCTTTTAATGCAGGACAAAAGTTTATTCAGTGCGTAATTCTTTTCAGTAAAATTCATAAATGCAATTTTCTAAACTGTCCTAAAATTTCTCTTGGACATTTTACAAAATACAAAAACCTGCCTAGAAATCTACTCAACAAGTAGACGTACCACTTGTTCCACTGAAGTGGAAGTACCAAGTACATGCTCTAAAATATATTTTAAGTACAAAAGTACAAACACGTCACAAAGAAACAAAGAAAGAAATTAAATATTCGGTTAATGCCGAAGCCACATACCAAATGAATGAATGTAGAAGTGTGGCTAATTAAACATGGTCATACTGTATAGTATATGTTCCAAGTCAACTCATTATCCATAAATATCTGCAAATACAGTATATTAAGGTTGTCTGGATAAAGAAAATAAAGAAGAATATTTGTATGCCATCATCTCCTTGGTCTTCAGTTTGCACAACAGGCAGCCCATTCACCTACTGTCCTTTTTTGTCACGCCTGATCTCGCCCACAACATAAGCTCCTCCATAGGCAATCTAAGTCACTCCCGTTCCAGCTCCGCGCCGCCTCTTGTTTTTTACGCCGCCTCTTGTTTTTTGCCACCTCAGTCACGACTCAAGATCACCACTTTGGATTAATCAGCCCTGCGTATTTAAGGTGCTGCAAGACACCCACTTGTGGCCAGATTATTGTGCCATTGATGCCTTTATTCTCACGTTTGCTTTGCCACAGTTTATTGGTTATGACCTAGTCTGACCACTGTTTCTGGATTTGTACTCACAATTGGATTTACTGGTTTTGAACTTGGCTCCCGTTTTTGATTATGAGATTGGATTACTGAATTCACACAGTTATTGGACTCACTAACGTGGAGTTGAGTGTAGTCTCCTTACCACAGCACTTCCTGGTTCACGCTTAAAACAGTAACTCAAACCCTGACCTCTCTTGCCACTCAAATTCACGCCTTCCTGCTCTGCCTACATACAGTATGATCGGGACCCTAACACCTGCCGTTCGTTTCTCTCTCAATGCTCTCTAGTAGAGTTACAGGCCTCATCCTTCCCTACAGAACAAGCTAAGTTGGCGTACATTATCACCCTCCACTCCGGTAGGCCGAGAGAATGGGGAACAGCCTTGTGGGACGCTCAAGCACCTTGCTGCTTCACTTATAAGACCTTCACTGACGAAATGAGAAATCGCTCATCCACTGGGCATCTGGCGGCAGGGCAGATATTGGCTCTTCACTAAGGGGGCCCGATCTGTTCATGACTATGCCAAAGAGTTATGTACATTGGCAGCTTCATGTGGTTGGGATGATCAAGCTCTCTTTGACGAGTTTCTTCATGACGCGTACCCATCAGAGTTTTGGAATGGAGTACTTCCTGTCTGTCATCACGTCTCCGCTCTGCTGCCAAAAGGTCCCCACCTTCTCCGCTTGAGGACTGCTCCAAACTTTCAAATGTCCCAGCCAAATACCACAATCTCCTGAAAGTTTTTAGTAAATGCGTGGTCTCACTACACCCCCACCGCCCATACGATTGTGCCATTGATCTTCTCCCGGGTACAACCCCGCCCAAGGGACGACTATACTCCCTCTCTCGCTCTGAGAGGGAGGCCATGGATCAATACATTACAGAATCCCTTGCGGCAGGGATCATTCATCCCTCCTCTTCTCCAGTGGGCGCAGGGATCTTTTTCGTGGAGAAGAAGGACAAATCCCTACGGCCCTGTATTGATTATAGGGGGCTTATCGAGATTACCGTTAAAAAACGTTACCCACTCCCTCTCATGTCTTCAGCCTTCGAGTTACTTCAGGATGCACGGGTCTTCACCAAGTTGGATCTTAGAAACGCCTATCACCTAGTGAGGATACGAGAGGGTTACGAATGGAAGACTGCCTTCAATACACCTACGGGCCACTATGAATACCTCATGGTTCCTTTCGGGCTGACCAATGCCCCAGCTGTCTTCCAGGCTCTCATTAATGAGAGGTGTTGGTCATGATGTATTGAGAGACTTCCGTATTGTCTTTGCATTTATCTACCTCGATAACATTTTGATTTTCTCCCGCAGCCTGAAAGAACACCGATCCCATATCCGTCAGGTTTTACAAAGTCTTATGGAGAACAAGCTCTACGTCCTCCAAGGTCCTCCAAAAATAATAAACTCCACCCCTGTTCCTTCATCTCTCACCGACCCTCTCCATCTGAACGCAATTATGGTATCGGAGACCATGAGCTGTTGGCCGTCAACCTTGCACTTGAGGAGTGGAGACACTGGCTGGAGAGGGCAGAACATCCTTTTTTGTTCTGGACAGACCATAGAAACTTGGAGTATTTAAGGTCAACCAAGAGACTTAACTCTTGTCAGGCACGATGGTCCTTGTTTTTTTACATTGTCCTACCACCCGGGTTCTAAGAACACCAAGCCTGATACCCTTTCTTGACAGTTTTCCCCCC
>JAQMYG010000037.1:28613608-28632238 GCA_030014215.1 Clariallabes teugelsi
GATTATTGGGTAATTTCGATAATACTGATATACCTTCAGTATTGTTTTACAGTGTAGAAAGAAATAAAAATCAGGAAAGACCATGGAATTAGATGATGTGTCCAAACTTTTGGCTGATATTTTATATACATAAAAGTTTATGTCTGAATATATAGATTGTGTCCAAAAAAAAAAAAAACAAGTATATACCCACATTACAATAAAAATGATATACAGTATATATTTTTTTGTTGTAAAGTTCCTCACAATAGTAATATATATTGTACTTATTGTGCTTATACTATTAATATTAATATTACTTGAAGCATTGAATCGTTATATTACTTTAAATATAACCTCCATCGGTATAATCAGTGATTTAAGAAGAGTTAACTATTTAAGCGTTGTATAATTTTCAAAAGTCAGGAAGATTTTCCAAACCTTGTTGGAAAATTAATTTCCCTACTCACCTAATGTACTGCATTATAAATCAGAGAGGGAGAATAAAAAAAACAAACAAACAAACGAAAAAAAACAGCTTGTGTTAACATTTTGTCAAATGTCAAGAAAACGGTGCCCTAGGGAAGTTTCTCTAGAAACTAAGGAATATATATTTATATATAAATGAGCTGAAAACTCTTTTTATTTTTCTCCAAAAACAAACATCTTAGCCAATATAGATCACTTTATTTGCCACACAGTTAATGCTTACATTGTCTAATATTATCTTTCAGACAAATCTCACTGTAACTCTACAGTCATTTAGATATTGAATTACTGGTTTGCCATTTGCACACTGCGCCATAAGTCCCTACATCACTAAGTGTGTGTTCTGTGTGTTGGTAGATACTGAAGTTGTGTCCTAAGAAGAAGGCAGCAGCGACATACGTGTTCTGTAAAGCCATGGGTCTGCTCGGGATGCAGTTCCACATGTTTGAAAATGAGTGTAAGTGTGTGTTTAATACCCTACATATTTATATACAGATTTATAGCCTTATAGCTTTACTAGCCGAAGTACCCGGCGTTACCTGGGCTTTTCATAGTTAGAACCTCGTGGTGGTAAAGTAAAGCATTTCCTTGTGTTTTTCATACTTTTATTACTAATTTACTAATTTTAATTTTAGAAAAAGGCTTCAAGGGCTGCAGTTCAAATTCCTACTGAAGTACTTGACGATATACTATATTATTTGTTTGGCCAACTGTTGCAAAAATAAACAAATTCTTTGGGGAACCCACCCTTGAGCATGCAACATAAAATTGCCTGGATCTTGCAATCAGTTCAACACTCACTGAAAAATGTATTATGTCCCCACTGTAGCTCCTACCTTCTCTGCTTCTCCCAGAATATTCACAAAGTAGTGTCAGGTTTCTTGAAAATGAGCGGTGATATTCAACATGCACGTGGGAATGTTGTTGTAGTAATATGTGGTAAAGCCATCTGGTAATCACTCACTCACTCATCGTCTATACCGCTTTATCCTGTATTCAGGGTCGCGGGGATGTAGCCTATCCCAGGACACGATGCAGCGTACACCATGGACAGGGTGCCAATCTATCGCAGGGCACACACACATACACTCATTCACACACTACGGGCAATTTGAGAATGCTCACGTGTCTTTGGACTGTGGGAGGAAACCGGAGTACCCGGAGGAAAACCACCAAGCACGGGGAGAACATGCAAACTCCATGCACGCAGAGACGGGAATCGTGTCTGGCCGGGAATCAAATCCAGGCCCTGGAGGTGAAAGGCAACAGTGCTAACCACTACACCACCGTGCCGCCCTGGTAATCAGTATTTTCTTGAAAATGAGTGAGTGTTAGGGGATGAAACCATAGCAGTATTTTGACCAGTGGAATGAGAAATATATGTGCCACTTTTGGCCCAGATCGCTCAAAGCATGAAACAGCCTAAAAGGAACATACATACAATACATACATAGCCACGTTGACTTATATATGTATATATACAGTAGATATTTATATTTACACATTGGATTTGCATTTCACTCATCTGTATTTTCCACATATGGAGATGGAATCTATATGGCGATGTGTATAGACCTGGCCAGTTACATAATATATTACCATATACTTACAGTTTGCATGTGGTCGTGCATTTGAAATCCAAATTAAAACAAAGCATTATTGCATATTTGGTTATTACACTGGTTATTGCCATGGATCACGTCCCATGTGCCGCTACAACCACCAGGAATCACTGTGGGATGGTGCTCTCAGGGTAGTGAGCAGTGCTCAATTTTGGTTTTATAGAACCGGAGAAACTTTCTCCACAAGTCTCCATCATGTGTCAGCTTGGTGGAGTTGTCCTGTCAACAGCTTCTCCCATCTGAGCTGTGGATATCACCAGCTTCTCCAGAATTTCCACAGTTTAACCAAATTGTTGAAAGATCTTGTCAAACTCTCTAAGTGGGGCAGGCCAGAACACAGACACAGGGGGAATCAGGAGAAACTAGTTTAATTTAAAGTGTTTGGGGAAAAAAGATTAAAGATTTGGAAAAAATAGATGATTAAGTGCAGGTGGAGGAGTTCCTTGGCCCTTGGTCAAGGTTATTCGATGACAGCCGGTGGCTGAGGCTGAAGGCGCAGGAGGCGGTTGTGGTTTGGTGACAGCCCCTTCTCGGTGATTTATCGTGGGTCAGAGAGATATCCAAGTCTGCTGAGATATAATAGGAGGGAGAAGACCATAAGTTATGCACCCGGGGCATGCAGGTCCTTTTATGGCTGAGCGATGACCGCAGGATTGTTGCTGCGCAAATGATCAGAGCTGTCCTTGGTGCTGAATGTACGCTTTGCTCTTGGTTTTTTTGGTCGATCGAGGAGCAGGCAGATGAGAAGAGACGCTGGCTGTAGGCCCGTTGTCACAGTGCTATACAAATATTTTCCACATTTTCGGAAGGATACAGGACGTACAATCCCAGAAAATCGATTTCTAGGTTGTAACACTACAAAATGGGAAAACATTCATGGAAGTGAGTACTTACGCAAGCCACTCTATTCCAAGTTCTCACTTAAAGTCATACACAATACAGAAGATTTTAAAACTATGAAATCACATGTGGAATTGGAATTCTATTAATGTATCGTGCATTTTCTCTCACAGACTACCCTCACGGTATCACCATCTTGTCTCCGTTCTCGTCGGAGAAGAAGCAGGTGGTGAGTTTCTGCTCGCAGAGTTCTGAGGAGCTGCTGAAGTTCGTGGAGGATCTGCGAGAGAGCATCGCCGAAGTGGCTGAAATGGAACAGATCCGTATCGAATGTAATGTCAGTTACATGAAGTGTGTTTTTTAAAGCACACTCTCTTGGAGAAAAGCTGCTGTCATGATAAACCTCTGTGTGTGTGTGTGTGGGGTGTATTTCAGGGGAACTAGAGAGGCAGCAGGCGGTGAGAACAAACGTTCAGAATAATGGCAGCCAGCTGGACATGCATTCAAGACCGATATCTCCTGCAGGTACACACACACACACACACACACACATGGAGAAGACTGACTAAACGGATTAAAGCCTGATCTTATAGTTCTATCTGTGATTTGCAGGAGACCATGATTTTTACGACAAGACCGGAAGCAATGCAGTCGAGGTTTGTATGGATTGATTGATTGCACAGTGTGTTTGTGTGTGTCTTTGGTTTTAGCATGTAATCCTATAGTCATTATCTGTAAAGTTTATTTAGCTCCCGTTGACCCACTTCACCCCAGCTTCTCACCCCCTTTCAGTTCTGACCTCTAAACACACTATGTCCTTCAGTGTTTTTTTTTTTTTTAATAATTATAGAGACACCAGGCCCTCGGTGTCCTGTCCCCAGCCAAACGCCTGCATCCCTACTAGGTACCAGTGCAAGCACTTCCAGATTATAGTCCATTTCCAATACCCAATGCTTACACCCTTATCCTTAACCCCTCCTGCAGGATTGGATATATAACATTATAGATGTGCTTCCAGCTAGTGCTTTTTAATAATAAAAAATAAATGAGTACTGTAGATAAATAAGTAATAATAAGAATAACCCTAATGTTCTGTACCCAGGACCGGGAAGTTCCAGTATCCCAGGCCTTTTGATTTAATATACAGTTGAACCTTGGTTTACGAGCATAATTTGTTCCGGAAGCGGGCTCGTATTTCAAAACACTCGTAAACCAAATTTTCCCATAAGAAATAATGGAAACTCAAATTATTCATTCCACAGCCCAAAAAAATAAATGCATAAAAATAATTAATACAAAATATAAAGTAAAAATAAAACAGATTAATCTGCACTTTACCTTTAAAAAAAAGTAAAACTAAATCCGACAGATAAGCGTTTCCGTTCATGCACGCAGTTGCTGTGTGTGTTTGTGTGTGTGTGTGTGTTTGTGTATGTGTGTGAAGCTAAAGTAAGAGGAGAGGAGGAATTAGCCCCTCCCCCTCTCCCCTTCTCATCTTATACAGTAAACCTTTCTCCTCTCTTATTTGAGTTTCACACACAAACACACACACACATTAACGGAAAGACTGTTTTATCGGAAAAATTAGCAAGGAACATCGGTAATGACACTCGCGTGAGCGCATGCTAACGGAATCACTGCTGTAAAGTAAAACAAACAAATTAACCTGCACTTTACCTTTGAAAAGAATCGCGACAGAGCAGAGTTTCTGTGAAGAGCAGAGAGAGAGAGAGAGAGAGAGTGTGTGTGTGTGTGTGTGTGTGTGTGTGTGTGTGTGTGTGTGTGTGTGAAGGCGAGAGGAGGAGAAGCTGGGGGGGGTAAAGGCGAGAGTGTGTGTGTGAAGGGGCACGGTGTCAAATTACGCGTGCACACACACAACGACATGCTGACCCAGGGAGAGAGAGAAAATGGATCTTTAACCTCTCTAACGAGTCTTTCTTTTACTTTACACGTGCACAAATATGTGTTATAAGAAACAGTACACGGATGTTGATTATACCAGTAAGAGACGAGCACTAAGACCCAACAGGGGAGACGATTACCCACAATTCCATAGCGCAAGAGAGAGAAAAATCGTTGGCTCAGTTGATCACTTGACGCTCGGCGTCAAAACAAGAAGCCAGGCGTGATACATGATACTCGGTACTCGTAAACCAAGACAATGCTCGTTTTTCAAGTCAAAATTTATTAAAAATCTTTGCTCGTCTTGTGGAACACTCGTAAACCGCATTACTCGTAATCCGAGGTTTCACTGTATATAATATCTGAACAGTTTGACAGTAGAACACGGTAAACGCCATTTACTGACTTTTGCTCATTTTGCCAACCTCTTATTCTCTGACTTCCAAGTTTTGAGCTAATTTTCGAGCAAAATCACATCGCTTCTTTCTGTCACATGATCAGTGAAGCAAAAATACTTCCTCTGCAGCACAGCTCCTGCCGCGTGTGGTTTGAATGTGTTTCAATGTGGTTTTTGAGAATGTTAAAGCCAAGAAAAGGATTGCATAGCTCCTGCAGTGATAAATAACAGGTATGCATCGCTTACACAACTACAGGCTGATTTATCCATTGTGACAGAACTGTGGGAGATGGATTTGTAGCGTTTTGAAGAATTGCAGTTTTTGGATAAAATCTTCAGGCATTTGTGCTTTTTAACATTCAGAATGACTCAAAGAAAACATTCTCTAACAGTCTAATACTTTTTGCTTCATTTTAAAAAAGAAATCTCAAAACTGGCAAAATGTCGGTATCTCATTTTGCTGTCAAACTGTTCATATATATGACATTGCTGAGGTGTAAGAGGAATAGAATTCTACTGTTACATGAAAATAATCCTCTTTGGTGAGGTATCAGTAACTCTGCTTTATTATACCACACCAATGTTGATTATTTTCCTATACCAGCACACCACACCTTTCTTTAGTCCTTACTTTTTATAACGTACAACTTATAACTTATATTTGTAGATTCTATCAGCTTCTACTTAACTGTTAGAGCTTTGGATAGTATTTTTGCAAGCATGTTTGATTATGAAGGAGAACCCCCTCAAGCTAGCCCTTAAATACTGAAATATTCAAAGAAATATGGTGGGGGGGGGGGGGGGGGCAATGAGAATTTGGAAATATGAGAAAGAGGACAAGGAAGGAAGTATTTGATAAAAGAGGATTTAAACTGGAAGCTCCACCTACAGTAAAGTACTTTACATTAAAAAGAGATGGTACAGTATACTGTACTTAGATGTTAGAATATCATCAGTTATTTATAAATACTTTATACTTTGATATTATGTACTGTGTATTTAAGTTCACTAGAACCTAAAATGTAAATATTCTTTTATCCCTCAATCACCTTCAGGAAATGACCTGGAGGAACATTTTGTCCTGAACAGAACATAAGGGTTAAATTGATCACTTTTTGTTGTAACAGCTTGTTTTAATGGGTAAGTCAAAGGTGCCAATAATTCAGGAGGGGTGTGATAGCTGCAGGACGTCCCAGCACACTGAACGTCATGTCGGAGTGTGTGTGTGCTCCTGCATGCTCCGTGGCACGGCCGTATCGTCTCGTCCGCACCAGAGGGCCGCCCGAGCACCGCAGGCCAGGCTGATAACGCTTCCTCCTGCTTCTGGCTGTTCCTAAACTAGGTGTCAATTCACAACAGGCTCCGAACGTACCAGGTCAGCACTCCGCCGGCTCCGCCCACTTCCCAGCCTCAGCTGGCCATCATGCCTAGCCCGGCTTCTAGCTCCACCCCCAGCTCCGCCATTAACATCTCCCCTGATACGCTCATCCAGTGCCAGCAGATCGTCAAGGTGATCGTCGTGGACTCGGCAGGCCGCGGGCACGTAGAAGCGTTCCTGAACCAAAACCCCGGACAGCGTTTGATCCAGTCAGCCGTCTCGACTCCAACGCGCACGAGGGAAGGCGGAGCAAAGCAGCCGCCCCTGCCACCTCCACCGCCTCCTTATCACCACAAACACCAATTCTGCCCTCCGACTCCGCCCCCTCCGCAACACATGCTCAGTCAGCGTAGGTATTCAAGTGGGACACGCAGTCTAGTCTGAGTGTGTGCACACACACACAAACACAAAAGCGTATCAGTTCCTGTTGTACCTTTTCTATTCAAAACCGTACAACATTAATATATTCTTTTCTTTCTGACAAAACACACAAACAGATAAACACCCACACGGACACCTTTTTTACTCGAACACCTGCTCAGTCCTGTATAAATAACCACGTCTCACAATCTGGGCCTCGTGTCCTCTAAATGAGTATTTTAGATACAGAGTAGTTAGTTTTGTCAGATGTTCTTTTCCCTGGAATTTTATCTCTTTAAAAGTTTATAGAGCAATTTCCACAGAGCTGCCACGTTAGCATCCGACTTTCTTACAACGTTTAATGTACAGCGTGATGACATTAGCAGTGTTGGTGTTGGTCCAAGGGTTCGGCGTGGCTTAGATTAGAGTTACGCAAGGGTGAACATGATCTCTAGTTCTTTATTAAACAGGGTGTCCACAGGCTCATAGCTGACGCTTTACAATCGAGCAAACATTGTCTGTATTAAGAGGTTTACAATTAACTCTGTTTTAGACTTCCATTCACACCGACACACATCATTTTAAATATTACACTGAATAAAATAGAAAACCTAAAACAAATACTGAATTTAATAGCATTTTTTTTCTCATAAATCTTTGACTATGGAACAAAACATTATATGGACAGAGGTATGTCCATAGGTATTACATTATATGGACAGAGGTATTGGCCAAACCTAATTATTGAATTCAGGTGTTTCAATCAGGCCCCTTATCCCCAGTGAAGGGCAATCTTAATGCTACAGCATTACCAAAACATCTTAGACGATGATATGCATCCAACTTAGTGGAAACAGTTTGGGGAAGACCCTTTTCTATTCCAACATGACTGAACCCTAGTGCACAAAGCAAGGATCATAAAGACATGGTTTGACGATTTCGGTGTGGAAGAACTTGACCGGCCCTAACACAGAGCCCTGACCTCAACCCCATCGAACATCTGGAATGGAGATTGTGCGCCAGGGCTTCATGTCCAACATCGGTGCCTGACCTCGTAAATGCTCTACAGAATGAATGGACACAAATTCCCACAGAAACACTCCAAAATCTAGTAGACAGCCTTCCAAGAAGAGTGGAAGCCGTTATAGCTGCTAAAATGAGGACCAACTCCATATTGAAATGTATGTATTTGGATACAATGCCATTGCAGGTTTGGCCAAATACTCTAGTCCATATAGTAGTGTATGTGCAAACACTTCTTCCTATTTCTATCTTTTGCAATTGCTCTGGGCTGTTAAATTAATAAAATGATTTGAATAATGCCAGTCTCCTGTGGAAGAATAAGCTGACGAAGAACTCATCTTTTATGTTTGCAGCTGATCCTAATTGCATTAAGAACCAAATGCTTAAAAAAATTGCTACCTATTAAGTTTTAGCAGACTCCCACATAAAGTTGACATCTCATTTGACATCCTTAAATTGGATTTCATAGTTACACTCTTGTATTGTATTTATATATACAGTACTGTGCAAAAGTCTTGAGTCTCACCGGTTCATACCCTAATTTAGATGTTTTTTTCCTGCTTGAATGGTTCATAATGTAGGTCACTTGTATGGCTTAACAAACAAAAAACATTCCTCTGAATGAAAATAATAAGAGACCAAACCTCACAAAAATGAGAGGAAAAAAGTCCCTCAGGAAACCTGGAGAATTATACATAAACACTACTGTATATTAAAACACACAAGAGCGTCTGGCACTTTGAAAGCAACATATGAAGAAATAAGGGCTCATGACTTTTGCACAGGTACTGTGTATATATCACAATTGGATTAAAAAAAAAAAAAAACACGGTTAGGCCCAATCATAACGAGACAAACTAACTAACTAATAGTCTTGAATTACATGGGAAATGGCAGCGATAAAGTCATTTAAATATTTTAATTATACCTGTAGACACCCTGATTAAGGCACGTTCATATGGGCTTGTGCAAAGGTCTAACTACAGTAGTTGTAGTGTTTCATCACAGAACTTTAGTTTAAATGTCTTTTCCCATTCTAACAGGAACAAAAATCCAAAGGCTACGTTACAGCAGTTCAGGTTAGCATACTGTAATAAAACGTTCCACAGGTTATTCCATCATCTGTGTAATATACTGTACATTCTCACCTTTCATGGCTCCAACAACTGCAAGGTGCTAGCTGGTATAGTTACCTTTCTAGTGGCAGTTTTGTAGGGTGCATATGTAGTGTTTGAGATTGCTACTCACTGCAAATTACTGAGTTATTTTTTTCCTTTGCCTCTGGGCTTCTGAGATGATAAATGTGTTTGTAACCCATATAATTTTTTTTTTTCTAAGAAAAAAAAATTGTTCGTCCTATGAATTCTGTGCACAAATAAATAGCATGGCATAGAGACAGTGCAAAGTAGGAATATAAGCTTTGCTGAATAACATTCATAACAATCATGGTAAACTTAACATGACATAAGCCATTATAAGTACTTATAGTGATGTGTAACATATAATAGTTTGGAATGTCCTAAGCAGGAATTGTTACTAGCACTTTGTGAGTTGGATTTTTCTGAAACCTTTTCTGATTTCAACAGTCAATGAAATATAAAACATTTGCAAGCAATATGCCGTAATATTTTAACATTTTAACTGTATGGATGTTATCACTGTCTGGAAACATTATCTTATTTGATGCATAGACATTTCATAGACAAATCCTAAATGTTATTATTATATTAATACACTAGTAAGATTTTAAAAGTAACTAACACTTGCATTTATTTTATTTAATTGTTAAACATTAAACCAAATAATCTAAATCAATTCTACAACTGCATTAATTAAATTAAGGCACAGAGACCGATACCAAATATGTTTGCTGGCAAAATTTTTAACTGATGCGCGAGCAGTTTCTAATCTTTACAAATCTTTTTGTTTTAATAGTAAAGGGGTGTAATTCAGCAGTAAAAGGGTGTGATTCAGCAGGAAAGGGGTGTGGTTCAGCAGTAAAGGGGCGTGGTTCAGCAGTAAAGGGGTGTGAGTCAGCAGGAAAGGGGCGTGATTCAGCAGTAAAGGGGCGTGGTTCAGTAGTAAAAGGGTGTGGTTCAGTAGTAAAAGGGTGTGGTTCAGCAGTAAAGGGGTGTGGTTCAGCAGTAAAGGGGCGTGGTTCAGCAGTAAAGGGGCGTGGTTCAGCAGTAAAGGGGCGTGGTTCAGTAGTAAAAGGGTGTGGTTCAGCAGTAAAGGGGCGTGGTTCAGCAGGAAAGGGGCGTGGTTCAGCAGGAAAGGGGCGTGGTTCAGTAGCAAAAGGGTGTGGTTCAGTAGTAAATTGATGAGGTTCCTTCATCTTTTTTGTTTCCTTGAAAATCTTTCTTTTTTTCTTTCTTAAAGTTCCTTGTTGCTTGCTTTTTTCCTTCCTTTGTCTTTGTTGTTTTCTTTAAAAAATAGTTTTTGTTTGTTTGTTGTCCTTAAGTTCTTTGTTCCTTCCTTCCATCTTCTTTTTTGTTATCTTGAAATTTTCTTTTTCTTTCTTTCTTTCTTTCTGTATATTTATATTCCCTTTAAAGTTACATTAAAAGTTGTTTTGTCATAAAAAAATTTTTTTGCCTACTAGTAAGCCCAAAGTTCCGCTGTACAAATCTAATAGATCTCACATCAGGTACTGAGTGCATTAACCGGATTTTTGTGTTAGTCAAACTCATAAATATGACAAAGTAAAGGCAGTAGTGGCTCACTGATAAACTTCTCGTCTGCCATGTGAAATGCCCGGTTTGCTGCCCTGCCAACACCCTCTTAGGGGAACATTAGTGCTGGTCCCAAACATGGATAAAAAAAAGGCAGCGTTGCTTTAGGTATGGCATCCTGTGTAAGTCTTTCATTACCAAATCAATAAAAAAACAACAGCAGCAACCAAACCACAACTTGTCCACACAGGATTTTTTTGCTGAATAACACAATACGGATGTAATTATAAGTACTTATGATGATCCATGCCTTTCATTGGACAGCTTATTGCTTGACATAATACACATCACACCTGCATTTTTATTTGCATCCAGGATTCATAGGACGTGCCAATACTTTTCATTAAACACTGAAACTAGCATTGTGTTTGAATTCTCCTTGTGGCTCACCTTTGCACCTCTGTAACATTATTGTTTGCTGTACTGCATGTCATATAAAAGTTGCCTATGAAGATGAATATGCATAGCTCGATAGCAGGCACATGAGACTACAGAAGTATATTTTAGATGCTTTAAACTAAGTGTTTTATTTTCTTCAGTCTGTTTTTCTTTTGGCGGGGTGTGGAGAGGGGGGGGCTCATTCATGAGGATTAAATATGTATTAAGAATTATTCATTACTATTTGCATATTTTGTCTACTTGTACAGAAGGAGATTATTAATGATGTCATCCTGTGTGTTGCACAGAAATGATAAAGAAACAGCAAACAAAGTCAGATTTTATTTATTGCCGTGGATTTGTGCAAGGGACGGATTTCTGTGAAGTTTGCACAGCTGGGTTTTCCAGAATGAGAATAAAAATTTATCAGATATCACACTGTCTGCTGTCTGATCTGTTCCAGTCTGCTCTGTCCTGCCCTGTTTTAGAGAAACCAAGTGCTTTAAATTTCCTGTCCTGTCCTGTCCTGTCCTGTCTCATCCTTAAGTTTTTGCTGTTATGGTTATCTTAGACTGTATACACTGATTTGCGGTAAAAATGTTTATGGTAGGTATGAATATTTTTCTTTCTTTCTTTCTTTTTCTTTCTTTCTTTCCTTTTTTAATATTTGTTCCAGTTGTTTTTTTATTTTAAAGAATTAGTTTTTCTTCCTTGATTTCTTAAAAGTTTTTTTTTCTATTGAAGTTTCTTTTTCTTTTTGTCAATGCCTTTCTTTCTTTCTTTCTTTCTTTCTTTCTTGAAGGTCTTTTTGTTCTTTTTTCTGATTTTCTTTTTTCTTAACGGTACAGTAAATTTGTTTGTTTCTTAAAAGTTGTTTAATTTTTTTTCTTCCTTTCTTATTTAATTTATTTCCTCATTCATTTTATTCTTTTTGTTTCTTTAAAGGTTAATTGGTATTGTTTGTTTCTAACATTTGATGTTGCTATGGCTGAATTATGTTTTTCTGTCAGTAATTTGCTTTTTTGTTTTAAGACTTCATCATTCAACATCATAATGCGGAAATGATTTCATTTATCTACACGTTCCTGCTGAGGGTGTAAAAGAAGTTAAACGTCTAAAAATGAAGCGAGTGAGAACTGTTTTAGTCAAGTTGTTGGATAAATAAGTGAATTAGAAACTTAAGTCTAATTATTTCTGTTAGAAATCAGACCTTTTCTGTCAGAAAGTCCAATGATGACAATTACATCATCATCGAAACAGAGAGCAGGACTTACACACTCGGTGCACGTGACAGATGTAAAACGTTTAAATAAATAAGAAGACATGAATAGAGGAAAGTGTAGCCATCAGAAGAGGAGAGAGGGAATGACTCAGCGGTTATTAGCGGGTGTTAGCTCAGCTCGGTGGTGGTGTGAGGAGACGGCGGAGAGGCTCGTGACTTTTAGCGCCGGGGCTGAGAGAGATCCTGATGTGTGTGATGCTGATAATGAAGTGAAATTGCCATGCAAACAGTCCTGGGTTTTGAGGGGCCGCGCGCGGGTCAGAGCGGGTGGAGGAAAGCAGCCTGAGGCGGAGTCAGGGCCGTAGTGCAGGGTTTATTACTGCAGCTCTCAGATTCCTCCAGTCGCTCGTTATCTCCGCGAGCCGCAATAAAGCCGAGAGCCGCGGGGGAAATAACATCCTGCTCGAGCGCAGACGCCGGCTTTCAGTCAGCATCCGAGTTCACCTGAGAGCAAATCACACCTCATTCCTCACCGATCACTCCTCAGTCTTATTATCCTCTTTCTATTTCTCTCTCTCTTAAGTTCTTTCTTTTTCTCTTTCTGTTTCTTTCATTGTTTCTTTTTTCTTTCTAAAAATGCAATTTCTTTCTTTCTCAAATGGCTTAAATGTTTTTTTTATTCTTATATTTGTTCATTTTGTCTTTCTTTCAATCTTTTTCAACCTAACCAAAAATGTGGAGTGATGTGTTAGACTGCTCTCTTCATCATCATCATCATCACTATTAATTTACAGGGGATGGAGGGATGGAGGGATGGATTGTAACCTCTGAAATAATTAAAACTAGCCAGTACACAAACCCCCAAAATAGCATATCATAAAATTCTGGTTTTGATCACTTTATCAATTCAATGTAGTTGGAAAGTAAAGAATTGAAGCAAACAAACCGAAAAATCTCCTGGTGAACGGTGGGTGTGAGGGTATTGCTGGGGGTGGAGCAGGTTCTCAGATACGTCCTACACAGGTGGAGATCTCACTCCCTAACACTGAACCCAAAGATACGCCATCACTCATCCTCATCATCACAGAAGATAACCAGGGGAACACAGTGTTCATGTCGCTCCAGTGCTGAGCCACAGATGTGTGGACCTGGAGCTGATGAGCACTGAATCTCGTGTGAACCTTCTCATACAGTATCTCCCATATTCTCTCAATAAGTTTAAATCTGTCATCCATTTTTATTTTTCTTATTATCTCTGACTGGTAGGTAACAATAAATAATAATAATAATAATAATAATAAAAACCTCTCGATTCTGTTGTACTGCTGAAGAACGGAGGCGAAGCCATGCAGCTGCTCTTTATCCTTAGACATTACACAGACTCTGCATATTTCAGACAAAAACACATTTATTTCAAAACACAAATACTGTTACCTTTGAAAATATACACTCAAAAATATCCTGTGCGCTCTCTCTCTCTCTCTCTCTCTCTCTCCAGTATATATATATATATATAGTTCCTGACATAAACACACATTTGGCTTAATAATTTATAATAAAAATGTTAATAAATGAAGAACAAATTTAAAAGAGTGAGCTGACCAGCGCTGGATCTTCATCAGCTGCTTATTTGCGTGTAACATCCTGGATGTGTGAATTAAAGTAAATAAATGATGTAATACTTAAGAAATGCAAAACAAGATGTAAATGACGCTAAGGTAGAGAAAAGAAAGTGACAGAAAAATAAAAATGTTTTTTTGAAACTAAAAGTCACTTGCTTTCATCAGTTTGTCCCCTAGCATAAATTATTATTATTATCACCAATTTATAAATACACTAGATATTAAACCAGTTTTTTTGCATGTTTATACTTTACAGTATTAAAAAAAACTTTACAGTGTTTTTATGTTTAGAGAAAAGTTTTTGAAAAAAAAATTATGAAAGAAATGATATTTTGTGCTGTTCCAATCAAAAGTGTCCTCGTAACTCCAACCAAGTAAAATACAAAATAAAAGTAATCAGCATCTTTAATCCTTTAACTGTACGTTTCAGTACACTGTGCTGTATTGGATCGAGTATTTCAGTATTTTGATGAGTTAATAATGAAGCAAGGAAGATCTGAAGTGATTCTACTTACACACACACACATACAAACGTGTGTGTGTGCAGACTGTCGGCTCTTCATGAACTCTCCTGGTGTTTGCTCAGTGTTTGGACGCAGTGCCCCCCCCGACGTATCCCCCCCCCCCAGCAAGTCATCCAAGGCTGAGGATCGTAATTGAAGCCTTCACAATCATTAGGCATAAAAATCAGTGCTTTTACATCGTCGTCTCTTCCCACTCCAGTTCAACATCACCTGCAAAAATAAAAAAAAATAAAAAAACAAGATTAGTCAAATCAATTCGCAGCAAGGATTCATTTAACGAAGCATAATTTTTTTTGTTACAGTAACACATTTTCGTGACTGTATTTCTGACCTTCCATCGCATCCAGCGAGTCCATTTTCTCCAACGCTGAGTAATTAACGAACCAGATGGACTGACTGTTGCCTTTGCTGGTCAGCAGATCCAGAGTGCTCTGATACAGAAACATGTACTGAGCCTGCGGGACAAAGAACCCGAAATTAACGTCATGGTTCATTTAAAGATCAGTGTGTGTGTGATAATAGCAATACATTTATGGCATTTGGCCGACGCCCTTTTCCAGAGCAACTTACATTTTATCTCATTATACATCTGAGCAGGTGAGGGTTAAGGGCCTCGCTCTAGGGCCCAACAGGGGCAACTCAGTGGTGCTGGGGTTAGAACCTTCCGATATGTAGTACAATGCCTTAACCACAGAGCTACCCCTACCCCTATGTGTGTGTGTGTGTCTATGAGAGAGAGAGAGAGACTAACCAGGTTTTGCACCATGCACATCCTCTCACTGCGCAGTTCTGCCACCAGGCCGTACACGTCCACAAAGTCGTGGTCTCGGACGTGCTGAATCAGGTGGTCAAGTGCTATAAAGACTCCAGTTCTGCCCACGCCCGCACTGCACACACACACACACA
The DNA here is from genome assembly GCA_030014215.1 of Clariallabes teugelsi. Taxonomy (NCBI): domain Eukaryota; kingdom Metazoa; phylum Chordata; class Actinopteri; order Siluriformes; family Clariidae; genus Clariallabes; species Clariallabes teugelsi. The sequence continues at coordinate 28,628,983 of JAQMYG010000037.1, forward strand.
CACACTCAGGTTATACACACAGTGTAGTTCATCAATCATTGTAAACAGAGGTTCAAGTGAGATTTGGCAAGAAACTGATTCACCTCAAAATAACAGCGTTTTCCACTGCGCGTTTAGAGACACGTGTTCTCGCAGAGTTTTGAGAGAAAGGTAACTGAGCTTAAACTGGGTTCAGCTTGATGCGAACAAAACAACTAAATGGCAAAAGCAAAAATATATAAAATAAATAAATAAATAAACAAATTAATTAATTAATTAAAAAAAAACTAAAATCTAAAAAAAATCTAAAGCATATTCCTTATTTTGCATTTTATTTATTTCTTTTTTTTCTGCATTTTATTATTTTTTAAAATTATTATTTCTGTTTATGATTCTTGTTTTGCGTTTGCATGAAGCTGAGCCCAATTTGACGACATACAACGAAAACACTGATTTCTGATTTGTTGAGTATCTTCATAGTATGAAGTGTGGGGTCCTCCAGCTGTAGAAACTGGAGGACCCAGAGGAAACCCGCCAAGCATGCAAACTCCATGAGAACAGACCCTGAGGCGGGAATCGAACCCAGACACTGGAGGTGCCAGATGACATTGTAACCTTTAGAGAGCTCTAACTAGTGCACACCATACAGTATAATAACCTGTTTAATTACTTGGAATCAAGTTTCACATTTCCAGACATGGATGGCGTGACAAAGCTGAGTCACTGTTATCACTCAATAGTTGATTGTTTTTCTATAAGGGCACATCACAAAGACTTTTATTCCTTGCCAATGATTACACTTATCAAAGAAAACCACATCAAACTTTCCATTAGTTCTATCATTTATAATTAATGTAGCGGCACATCCATAACAAATTAGTTTCCGTTAACTTTCCAGCAGCCAATAAGTTAATAAACTTTAATAGGAGATGAACCACAACATGTTCAAAGACTTTCCAGACTATAAACCTGTGCTGTACTTTGCAGACAAAATCACTGCCAATTAGAACTGAGATATTTTGGAGCATCATGGTACAGAAAGAACTATTCCTCAAGACTATATTAAAATACAAGATGATAAGTCTGGATATTTGGAAGTAAAATATGAAGAAGTGAGGAAGACTGGAAAGATTTTTGCACCGTACTGTATATTACTGAAAACATACGTTCTAATAATAAAATAATAAATAATAAAAGGAAGTTGACCAGTACGGATGCGAATCCTTTTGAAATGCAGATGACTGATGAAACGGGCGGCTGACCTGCAGTGAACTACGATGGTCGTGTTGTCGTGACCTCTGTTCGACCTGACGGCTTTGACAAACTGGATTAACGTGGAGCTGGACTCAGGAACGCCGTGCTCCGGCCAGGAAGTGTAGTTAAAGTGATGCACCACCATGTAGTCGCCATGCTGGAGGCAGAAAATCACTTTTACACACACAAACGTTCATTTGCTGAACCCTGTACAAAAGGGATTTAGTGTGCATGAAAGCTAGATTTATACTTCACGGGGTCTCGTGCGAACAGAAGCTTTATCAGGAATAAGACGAGGATGAGGCTGAGTGAAGACGACACACTGATACGTTTTAAAGCTGGCTGATTTAAAGCGCTGACGCAGTGACGGGCATTAGATACACAGTACGAGTGTTTGAAACTTCAAGTCGAACGAATGTATTATTTATTATTTGTTATGTAACGAGTTCTGGAGAGGCCACGAACTGAATCTTTTCTTACTTTGTGAATTTTATGTGCACAGTGTATTAAATCCAAACAGTTTAACATACTGTAACCTTAAGAAAAAAACCAAGATGGTCTGGAAATCATCTCAACAATTAAATAAATAAATGTTTGATATAATGAACAAAATTATCTGTCAATCGAAAAACAATATATCACGTTTGAAATTACAAAAAATGTCTAGATATAATTTCATTAATCTTGTAAAGGGTTTATTATAATATATTATAAATAATTAAATGCTAATGCCAGATAAATGTCACTATATTTAATATACTGTATGTTCTGCATGTGAAAATTATGTTTTGCACGTTTAATAAATATAATAAAAGTGGATAAATAAAAGTGGATAAATTATGCTCTCAGAAATATAACGTGTCTCATTGCTCATGCTCAATGGCATTTTATTCTGCTATTAGTCAGAATGTCTTGTTTGATTTACTATAAGAGCATTTCTTACAGGATTTCACATTAATATGTACTATGTGTTTCCGTAATAACCGCTGATGTATGGGGAGCTTTCTACAAAATCTAAATCTCTACATAATAAACAGATTAAAAATGTATAAGCATTGCCTGTGAGGAGACATTGAACATTTGTGAAAGGAGTCTCCGGTGTTTATAACAGTCAGAGATGAGACTGAGGATTTGGTGGAACAGGGAATAGTGAGGGAACAGCCAGCCGAAGGTAAATAATAAACAGATTTATTAGCAAATTGTTGAGGAATAAGAGTGTAGTTTTTCACCTTCTCCACTCGGAGCGCTCTGACCGTCCAGTCAGGATGCACGTCCTCCGTCAGCTTTGTGATGATGATGTCACCGAACACAGTGACCGGCTTGTTATCCTCCGGCCAGTACTGATGACAGCGAATCTGCATCGAGAGACGACAACATGATTAATTACTATAATTAATTACAGGAGACAATAACCAAGCAATTACAAATAATAATAATAATAATAATAATAATAATAATATATATGAATAATAGAATGAACGGTTAGTCCTCGTACCCGTCCCTTCTCGAAACACTGCGTCAGCATGGCTATGGTTTTAGTCCTGGTTTCCCAAATCATTCTCCAGAAATCAGCGACGGTCCCAGGTAGAGGTCCCTGAGTGGCTATAAACTCATTAGGGCACAGATAACCCTGCAGAGAGAAGTGTGAGGATTATTAAGTATGAATATTAATGAATTAAAAAAAAACGATGGATTTATGATCTATTATGTAAAATATCAGGAGTAGCTTAACACTATGTATTTGTTTTGTAGAAACCAAGGACAGAAAAATAAAAATCTCTCTTTCTACACCATTTTTAATTATTATTATTATTATTATATATTTTTTACCCACAAATTATTTAAATGTGCAAGAAATCCAGGATTCTATTCACTATACGTCAACATGTATATGCTCACTACATGATTTTAAATTTGACACTTCATTATGTATAATAATGTACACAAGTTTTGGGGGGGGGGGGGGGGGGGGGGGGGGGGGGGGGGGGGGGGGGGGGGGGGGGGGGGGGGGGGGGGGGGGGGG
>JAQMYG010000037.1:28705005-28715180 GCA_030014215.1 Clariallabes teugelsi
CTGTGTTGATTTGGGGAGCCATGTCATCTCCTGGTGTTGGTCCACTCTGCTACAATAAGTCCAGGGTCAACGCAGCCGTCTACCAGGAGATTTTGGAGCACTTCCTGCTTCCTTCCGCAGACGAGCTTTATGGGAAAGCTGGCTTCATTTTCCAGCAGGACTTGCCACCTGCCCACACTGTCAAAAGCACCAAAACCTGGTTCAATAACCGTGGGATTACTGTGCTTGATTGGCCAGCAAACTCACCTGACCTGAACCCAATAGAGAATCTATGGGGCATTGCCAAGAGAAAGATGAGAGACATGAAACCGAACAATGCAGAAGAGCTAAAGGCCGCTATTGAAGCATCCTGGTCCACCATAACACCTCAGCAGTGTCACAGGTTGATAGCTTCCACATCACACCGCATTGAGGCAGTAATTGCTGCAAAAGGGGCCCAAACCAATTACTGAGTACATATGCATATTTATACTTTTAAGAGTTCCGTTCTATGTTCTATGTACAATCCTTGTTTTATTGATTGCATGTAATATTCAAATTTTCTGATATTGTGGATGGGGTTTTCATGAGCTGTACACCAGAATCATCTCAATTATGACCAATCACGGCTTGAACTATTTTTCTTTGCAGGTAATGAGTCCATCTCATATATTGGTTTCACCTTTTAAGTTGCAATACTGAAATAAATGAACTTCTGCACGATATTAAAATTTTTCCGAGTTTCATCTGTACATAAAATGCACTGTTTAACGACTTCCAGACATAAACACGACTTACGGATCAGTTCGGTTTGGTTTGTTCCTATGCAGAAAATGCTTCGTCAAAATTTCAGTTCTTAAGGTGAAAATTTGAAAAACGTGGGCATTTGTATGCCGAGGTACAAGTGTATGGAGTGATACAGAATGCAAGTGACTATGTTTAGATTAGAAAATCTATGCATTTTGTGTGATCGTCACATGACAAGTAATTAGTCGGTGTTCATGGAGTTTGCATGTTCTCCTTGTGCTTGGTGGGTTTCCTCGCAAAGTCCAAAGACATGCAGGTTAGGCTAATTGGTGTTCCAAAATTGCCCGTCGTGTGTAAATGAGCATGTGTGTGTGTGTGTGTGTGTGTGCGCCATGCGATGGATTGGCACCCCATCCAGGGTGTACCGCGCCTCCAGGCCCCCCCGAGACCCTGAATACAGGATAAAGCAGTATAGACGATGAGTGAGTGAGTCACTATTTAAAATGTAAGGAGTAAAAGTACAGGTTCTTCTTCAAAAACTGTAAAAGGTATCACATATGGAAAATACTCAAATAAAATACATCCAGATAATACACTGCTCGGTTGGTTCCACCATCTCTTAGGGCTCAAGGAAGACATGCATCCAGACTCTTTTCTGTTTTCCTGTAGGTGGTGGAATGAACTTCCTCTAGAGGTCCGTACAGCTGAGTCTATGGAAATCGTTAAATGACGACTCAAGATGTATAATTTTCTTCTGCACTTGGACTAATCTCCCCCACCCAAAAATTAATAAATAAATCCCCTTCACAACTGTGTTTGACTTGTGGCACTTAATTAGTAACCTAGTAACCCAGTGTAATTATTTAACCAATAACGGAAACTTCAAAGCACTTTTTGTACGTTGCTCTGGATAATAGCCAATGCCTAAATGTAATACAGATACAAGAAAGAAATACTTAAATACAGTAACGGAGTAGTTGTATGTTGTTACTTGCCACCTCTGTTGCTAAGACCTGCTCTTAAAGAAATGCTGTAGAAGTTGGAGAGTAGTTTCTCCAGCACATTTCACTAAAAGTTTGGCGAACTCTGACCCTTAAAGTGTCAGGTTTTTTAAAAAAGGTGAATTTACTGGAGTTATCAACATACCATTTCCACATACCATAAATCACTGATTTGCACTTGACATCCGAGCCAAGCAGGAGAGACAAGTGTTGAAGTGTGTGCTGGAGTGTGTGGTATGCAGGGTGCAGGACTGTCTTCATGTGTGTGTGTGTATGTCTTTATTACTTTTAAAATCCGTGTTTGAATTTCCATAATTTAAACATATCACCACGAAAGGTTTATGTTACTTTACCCACAAAAATGGGTCTCATTAATTGTATAATTTATACACTTCAACAATAATTGCCACGGTAGGGACTTTACTGGTGGTCGCTATGGGAGAAATGACATGATGAAATATAAGGAAAAGAGCTCCTAGATGCAGACGTGGTCTCTTACAGGATGACCTGAGCATGTGAGGCCTCAGTAAACAATGGGATGAGATGAAAATTATGTAATTCACATACTGTGGCTATCACGGTCACAAAATCTCAGCTTCACTCGGCAACTATGGAGACGGACACCTGCTATACAAACACTGTTAAGTAGAATGACATCTATGCACTAAATATATATTAAATGTAAGACTGGGGATTTTGGATTCACTATACCCGAGTGAATCTCTGGCCACCTACAGTATAGTACAGTACCAGTCAAAAGTTTGGACGCACCTTCTAATTCAGTGTTTTTTGTTTAGTGATTTATTTTCTACATTCTAGAACAATACTGGAGATTAGTTAATTAAGTAGCAGACACATCTCAATATCAACTGTCCAAATGAGATTATTGCAGATTTAGAATTTTTGGATGTTTTACAATGTAGAAAGAAATAAAAGTCAGGAAAGGACATGAAAGTATAAGACATGTCCAAACTTTTGATGGTAGTTTAAATGGTTTAGGAATGTGCTGTGAAAGTGCGTGTAACTGTCTGAGGCAGTGTACAGAACCATTTAGACTCGTAAATATTCTACACTTGAACGCTGAACTTTACTTAAAGTTTTTTTTGACATTATAATGTAATAAAAAAGTACACATATTCTATCCATCCAATTTCCATACTGCCTGTCCTGTGTAGGGTTACGGGGGACCAATAGGTGCGAGCTGACAGTGCTAACTGCTGAGACAACATGTATTATTTCTTTTAAATATGTGTACACAGACATTTTTGAATGAAATAAAAAAAAAAAAGTAAGAGCCAAAGAAAAAATACATGCCACGAATATTAAGGTTATGGCAGAAATCATGGTGATGTTCTGTGTTCTTTTCATGACTGAGGTTTACTGAGGATGGAGCTACTGTATGAAAGAATGTTTGCAGAATTGATACCATTAGACTCAGCAGATGTTGCAGTCGACACTGTTATCAATATATCAATATATTATAGTGAAATGAGTAAGCTTCATATATTAAGCAATCTTTGGAGACATAAAACAGATTTTTCAGCTCTGTGTTGCTCTATGTGATACTACTGTAGCACTGAACTCCTTAAGCTGACTTTAACAGAATGTTTAATAGACAGCATGAGGGCGGCCGATCTCAGCGCAGAGCAGTACTGGTAAGGGGGGCTTTTCCACATTCCTAAAATTAATCCCCAAATGGTAACATTTCAACTGTAGTAATTCCTAGAAAGATCACCAGAAAGTTTGTCAGTATGGAGCTCATTGTGGCTCGCTGCCATTGGGAAGAAATCATGGCTGTCAAAATATTTCTGATCACATTTTAAACATAGTGGAGGCGTGTTGTAGTGGTTTGTAGGTGGTTTATTGATTTGGTAAAAAATTGTGTTGAATTCCTTATTTAGTGATGATGTTCACAGCTTTGAGACGTCACTACTGAAGCATTTAGAAAAACTTCACATACTGTATAGGGGGTGGAGCAAATCCAGTAAAATGGCTAAACTACCTTATAGTATGCTCAAATAGATACTAAATCCATGCCTTAATGCCACCCTGCACACTAAACTACTAAATACAGTAGTATGCTTGATAAATACTAAATTCACTGCTAAATCCCATCCTGTGCACTAAACTACTAAATAATACGCTCTAATAGATACTAAATCCCCGGCTAACTCTCACCCCACGCACTAAACTACTAAAAAGTGTGCTCTAATACAAGTACAGTGAAACCTTGGACTGCGAGAATTCATAATTCATTCCGGAAGCGTGCTTGTATATCAAAACACTCGTATATTAAAGTGAATTTCCCCCGTAAGAAATAATGGAAACTCGGACGATTTGTTCCACAACCCAAAAATATTCATATAAAAAATAATTAATACATAATATATATAAAATACAAAAAAAATAATAGTACGCTCTAATAGATACTAAATCGAAGGCTAAATCAGAGCTTTTTTCGAGTGTGAGTAAATGAGCATTATTTGGGATTGATTCACTGGTACCAGTTTGAATATCGATGTATTCCTATTTATCAGTAACTTTAGTTTATTAAAGCTTTAAAGTAATTTTTATGGGTTGGGTCACTCACACACACACACACACACACACACGGTTCACTAAAAGAGAGGAAGAGCTTTGGAAAGTACCTGTGTCACAGTTAGTACTAGCAGTGGGAGTTACTGGACTAATGGAAAAAGGTAACAAACCAAGTCCAGCACCTGAGAAACACACAGGGGCATATTTATAATTTCACACATCGACCATAGGTCATAAACACCGTCTTCCCAGCATGCACTGTGTCAAGCTGGACTGAAATCCCTCAACTCATTCCTCCACGCTTCAAACCATATAGCAGCCAACCCACAGGAAAAACCTGAACCAACCAAACCGCATGCCCTCACACACCCACATGCAGGCAGAAACAGAACCTCTGACAACAGGTAATGTGTATATCATTTAATTTACAATAAATATAAAAATCGTGTGAACACAGATAAGGCACATGCCAAAGCGTCTCCTCAAAGGCATTTCTTAGTTCCCCAGGCATGCAGAGTCCATACCAAAGCAGCAGGTTTTAGTGGAGCGATTAAAGATCATGCAAACAGCTAATCATGCTAGTTTTGGTTAACATTGCACAGTATAAGTAAAAAGAAGTGAGATTTAAAGTATCCAGAGCTGATTTCCTTCCTTAAGGAAAACTCAATTATAAGGCTGCATAAATAATTTGCATTACTATTTTTTAGTTTGACCAACTAAACATAACTGATTATTACAGTGTTGAGCTCAGCTACAGTTATAGATAGAAACAGATAGATAGATAAATAAATAAATAAATACTCTACTTATTAGTGAATGTTTCAGTTCTCACTTTTATAAAAGACAAATTACAGAACCTGAAACCACAAAACTACAGTACTGTACAAAAGTCATGAGCCAGCTCTCATTTCTTCATATTTTCTTCCAAACAGCCAAACTTTCTTGTATTTTTAATGTAGTCTTAAGGTACAGTATAGTTCTCCAGGCTTCCTGAAAGAATTTTTTTGGCAAGTATTTTCAGTCCAGTCCCTGTACCTGAGCAGTTTCAGAGAATGTTCTTTTGTTTGTTTAGCCACACAGTGACCTATGAATCACTCAAGAAAAGAAAAAAATCTAACTTAAGGCATGAATCAGTGAGAAACAGGTGCAGATGATGAGAGATGATCAGTTATACTGCTGATGCTGAATGCTGAGTGGTTGGAACAGACGAGAGGGGAAATGAGGTCGCTGCTGAGGTTGTTACATAAACAACCAACATTTAGTTTGTATCTTTAGGCACTTTGTTACGCAGAAAAAAAAACATTTGTTCACATTTCTTTCGATTTAATCAGTATGAAGACTTATGAAGGCCTTTCAGAGCATAAGTTGCAGATACATCTATATATCAACTGTTCCAAGGAGATTATTGCATTTTTTTGGATGCCTTCCACATTGTTTTACAGTGCAGAAAGAAACAGAAATCAGGGTATGGAATTAGAAGGTGTGTCCAAACTTTTGATTGGTACTGTACATAATTTAATTGAATCTAACATGAACAAAGGAGGCGTGGCTCAAGACATTTGCACAGTACTGTGTATTAGCATTTTAATTTACATTTATACATAAATTTAAATGCTAATCCATCCTGTCCAGGATCCATCCTGTCAACTACATGTTAGTCTTCACTGCACTGTCCAGGAATGCAATTTGTCAGCTCAGAATTCTGACAGCAAAATAAGAAAGAAATAATTTTGTTTTTTTTTATTGTTTATTTATAATTACAGTGATCAGTAACCACAATTTTAATATCTAAGTGTATACATTGTTTATTATGCAGATATTGATTTTTTTTTAACCTAAAACTCATCTCATACCAAAGCTACAGTAATACACCTGGCAAACATAAAATATCTCACAACCTAAATATTAACCTTGTTAGTAGAGCAGTAAACGCAATTTATAATGAATTAATAATAATAATAAATTAAAGATGGAATAAGGAATAGGAATAAAAAGACAGAAATGGGGACAAGGACGACTAAAAGCGGGCTTCGTTCCTCCAGGATAGCAGGACTCAGTTTCACCACGAAGCAAAACCAGCAGCCAAAACCAAAAAACCCACCACGGCCACCTCTTTGATCTAAACCCCATACAGCGACCACTACTAACCACAAGCAGCCACCAGCCCACCTGAACACTTACATGTCTTGCAGCAACCATCAACGTAGGTCTGCACCACGCCTCCGTTCTGGAAAGAGATTGTGAGGATTATAAAGATGGGGTTATAAAAATATTGACTCCCATTATGACGTCCAAACAAATGCGTCCATGTTTCTGCAGACCTGAATGCACTCTGTGTCGTTGAATGGAGGGCAGACGACTCCGGAGGCAAGAATCACCGCCCCAACCGCTGTCTCGATGCAGTCAAAACGTGTGCAGTTTGACACCCAAGAGCTACCTGCCTAGAATCAGACAGAAATGACCCCCGCCCACACACACACACACACACACACACACATGAACTTCAGTTAGGGTTTATACTGTATAGATGAACTACTGTATCTGTAATACATAATATATGGGCCAAACTAAAATTCCAACACATTATTCTAAAATATGGTGTCTCAGAATCCATTACATTTTAAGGCAGAAACAAAATTATAAAGTTAAGAAGAATTGCTACTTAAACAATGAACTAATAATTAACTTACTACTTACTATAACTACTACGTAATTGAAACCCACTATACTATATGTGTGTATTATACAGCGCCTGGCCAAAAGCCTCATCATTTAAGATATTAAATACTGGGCTATCAAGCAAACAAAACATTAAAATAACTGGAATTGGATTAAAAACCTATTGGATCTTCGGTTTGCTCGGGAGTAAAGGAGTAGTTCTGGGAGCATGAGGAATCATTTTCATGTATAAATTGACAATCATACTGTACACTGTAATTAAAGCTAAAGACGGTCGAACTAAATATTAGGGTGTATTAATTTTTTTTGGCCAGGCATAATATTTAATTAGAGAGAGTCAGGTATACCGTAAATACTTCTGTAGATCCGTTTTCATTGGTGAATGAGCATGAGACGTTCTTACACGAGCCACAACACACATAGGGGTCAGAGGACGGGACATACACCTGGTGCTTTAGAAACAAACAACAAGACAAGAGGTGAGCAAAGCCATTCACAGCCTTCAGATCTACACAGGTAACACAGTGTTACAGTATGTGTACACAGTATTATATGTACTTATAAAATATTTGTATAGATATTTGTATAAAATATATTGAGACGGTCCCCCTTTTGTAATGTGCTGTGTGTTCTGACACCTTTCTATTAGAACCAGCATTAACCATTTCATTGATTTCAGCCTCGGCCTCCGATGACCCTGTCGTCAGTTCACCGTTTTCCTTCTTTGGATCACTGCAGACCAGCAACATCCTACACGAGCTGCAGTTGTGGAGTTGCTTTGACCAGAACATCACGCATCACAATTTGCCGCTTACCACAGTAGCTACAGTTACAATATTCCATTACAATGGCGCCGGGAAGTGGGTGGGATCTATAGTGGCACCTCGGCATACAAATTTAAACCAATATTACCAATTTCCAACACTATAATCATATTTTTGCACATAAAACAATCAAAACATTTAAAAAAGTAAAATATAAAATAAATAGACATTAATCCTCACTTATCCCAAATTTATGATTCCTCTTGGCACCGACTGCTTTAAAAACCAAACTGAAAGCGTCTCCCTTTTCTTCTAGCTACCGTCCTTGCTAACATTCTGGGGACCCATGATGATGTGTCTTCACTAAATCCTGCACAAAATGCACAAAATCTTGCACAAAAAAATCAGTAAACTCGCTTCGCTTGGCCTTCCACTGATAAAACAAATTGTGAACAGCTCCCGGACGTACACGCAACTTGCGGTTCGGGTTTATTTGCTTGTTTGCCAAAAATGCAGGTACTGCCGAGGTACTGCTGCATCAGGAAGCAAATTTTTTTTTGACAAATTTTCCCTTGATGTTGATGAGTTGGAAACAGAAAAAATGAGCAATCATAAAGATTTGAGTGACAAATTGTGTTGGCTAGACAAATGCATCAGAGCAGCTCAAAAACTACAGCTTTTGTGTCAGGTTCCTGGTCTATAGAGGTCAGGACCTTTTAAAAGTGGTCCAAGGAAGGATAAGCAGTGAACTGGCGATAAGGTCATGGGCTCAGGGTCAGTCATGGCTCACTGATGCGAATGGGGAGTGAAGCTGAAAAGAAGCATTAGAACAAAAAAAAAGAAACTGATGTATCGAGGCCATTTCAGCTTCCTATCCTACAGTAAATCACAGAGTTTTAGGGATGTTTATGCCATAATTAAAGTCTTTTCATTAATCATAGTGGCTTATAGGATTACTGGAAACCTTACAACAGACTTTTTCCGCTTTATGATTTTATTTTTAAATGCAGATAAATAAATAAAAAAACGCTCTGGTGAACCGTTACATTAGGATTATGTAAGACACCTTACACTTACTGTAGGATTAATGGCTGAAACTGTTCATATTTAACTTGAAATATTGTCCATAGTGTGTGTTGGACTTACGGGTTCACATTTTTCTGAGCAGTTTGAAGTGGTTACGTCCATGGCGTAGAAACCCGTGTCGGGGTCGGTGTGTGTGAGACACTGCACAGTATAACACAGCTCTCCCTCTACGTACTGCACCATGGACTGGCCTGGACTCAGCACAGTCACTCCCTGAAATAAACATACATCTGCCTTCTCTGCACACACACACACACACACACACACACACAAAAGCAGGTGCACACCCACAAGGAGAACATATTTTAAGTACAAGGATTGATTATGAAATATGGCAGCAATCAGTGTATAGTGTGTGTGTGTGTGTGTGTGTGTGTGTGTGTGCGTGCATGTGTGTGTGTGTATGTGTGTTTCTTACTACATAAGTACAGAGTGCAGCCACAGGTACTGCTGTCATCTGGCTCCTCATCTTGAATTTCTCCCTGACAAAGATATAATACAGTACAAAACAAAAAGATGACTTAAAGAAATTAGATAAAAAATATAAAAAAAACTGTGTTTGATTAAAGTCCGAAGAAGAATACACGTTCTGTCCAGTTTTGGATGATGTTTAAACTTTAAAATCCAAGATAACTAGAAGATCTAACATTTCATTTATTTTTTAATGTATGTGTTATATGTTGTATACTGTATGTAGGCCAAAAATAAACATTGCAGCTTAGATCTCATTAAATACATGTTTGTGTATAGGGTTTATATATGTCCTCTACATCATAAAGTTAGTTGTGAAATCATAAAACATAAAGGACATAGAGATACAGGTGACATGCGGTGGACAGGAACTCACCACAGTGCACTGAGGCCGTGCGATACTGTCACACTGACACTCTGAGGGAGAGACGACAGTTAGCGAACTGAATCAGATCAATACATTAGTATGGATATACTGTACACAAAAGTGTATGTGTCCCAAAAGGCTCCATAAACCGGGAACATAGCACTTTTTTATACACTGAAGCAACACATTACACCCGGTATTGTGTAGGTAGTGTAGAGGTTTCCACAAGACCTCTGGGACGAGCTGGTTGTTCTGGTGCTTTTTTAACAATTTGTGCTGCTTTGGTTTTTCTTTTAATATATATAATTGATAATCAATGGACGTTTTTGAATTAGGCACAATTGATTAGGCACCTGCTTGCTTTGTGAGCCGACATTAATTACAAGAGAAGTAGAAAACAAGGAAATTAACTATCGCACTATGCCTAATATTATTAATCACGCACTCACTCTAACTCATCATCTATACCAGTGTTTCTCAACTGGTGGGTCGCGACCCAAAAGTGGGTCGCGGGAACATTTTCAGTGGGTCGCGGAGTGTGTG
>JAQMYG010000037.1:28733310-28740810 GCA_030014215.1 Clariallabes teugelsi
AAGTGCAGGTTAATTTGTTTTATTTTTACTTTATATTTTGTATTAATTATTTTTATGTATTAATTTTTTGGGCTGTGCAACGAATAATTTGAGTTTCCATTATTTCTTATGGGAAAATTTGATTTATGAGTGTTTTGGAATACGAGCCCGCTTCCGGGATGAATTATGCTCGTAATTATTATAAATCATATATTATTTACTTATACCATTAGACTCCCAGTGTTTTATTTTTCTGTGGCTGCTTAACCACATTAATGACTGACTACTCATAATGGTTTTCAGTAAAGTGAACCTGAAAGGTGAGTACAGCGGTACCTCGGCACACGAGCGCCCCGCCTCACAAATTTTTGCCTTAAAAACTGAAAATTTGCCACGGGATATGAAGCATTTTCAGCAGACGAGCAAACAAACCGGGGTGAAGTGAACGCCGGCTAAGTTGTGTGTACGTCCAAGACCCGTTCAAAACTGGTTTGCGTCAGTGGAAAGCCAAGCGAAGGAATCTTTTCCTTATTTTATTTTTTGTGGGGTTTTTTGTATTTTATGCAAGATTAAGTGTACCACCACGGGTCCCGAGAATGTTAGCAAGGACGGTAGCAAGAAGAAAAGGGAGCCGCTTTCGGGTTGGGTTCTAAAGCAGCTGGTGTCAGGAGGAATCATAAATTAAGGTTAAGTGAGGTTTAATGTCCATTTATTTCATATTTAAATTAATTTACATGTCTTTTCTAAATGTTTTGATTGTTCTTATATGCGAAAAAATATGATTATAGTGTTGGAAATTGGTAATATTGGTCATATTTTTGGGTGGCTGGAAAGGATTATCAGCATTTACATTATTTACTGTAAGAAAATGAGTTTTACAACACAGAATTTCAGCTTAAGAACTTGCCTTCGGAGCTGTAACACTATAGTTAGTAAAATAAGAAATGCAAAAGTGTAAAACATCGAAATCTACCAAACTCTCTGTCCATACATGACCTGTATGCACGAGGTAGGCTTGAATATCCACATGGCACTATGAATACTGTAGTCATAGAAGAGTCAAACAGTACATATATAAACAATATAATTCTCTTATTCATTCCTCAATCAAGTTCGTTTCCAGGCCTGATGACCTCTGAATAAAAAAATATATATGAATGAATATGAATGAATATAAACGCGTGCGTGAAGCTTACGTGACGCTCTGCCTTTGAAAAGTCCACCGGTGATCATGAGGTTGAAGATGGCAGTTGGTTGCGCGATAGTCTTTAGCAGAGGAAACACTTCTCCACTACTGACATTCGCTCCAAACACACACACTGAATCGTTCATCTCAGTGGTGGACAAAGTGAACGGACCCTCACCCAATTCTAAACAAACAAACAAACAAACAGAAAAACAGATTTAACAGATTCTGATCGTGGCTCTGTGGAATGAATTGTGTTTATCAGGTGCAGGATGGCACACACACCTTGGTTGTAGTATTCACAGTCGTATGCTGCAACATAAACAAAGAAAGAATATCAACATAGAGAACAAAACTCATGTCCTGTTGTGCATTAGTGATGTAACAGTGTGTTGGCTAACAAACTGATCCTGATGATGGAGAGGCGGAGGTCAGAAGGTCACGAAGTCATGCAGAGAGCGTGTGTGTGTGTGTGTGTGTGTGTGCGTGTGCACTTACGGCAGACAGTGGGAGATCTCCAGTTTACCGTGACCCCGTGTTGGCAGCACTTGTGCGCGTATGCGGCGATGCTGGTGCACAAACACTCGCAGTCGCCCCCTCGGTTGCAGTTGCAGGTGTCTGTCAGGCAGTTTTTATAAAACCAGGTCACGTCCACCTGGTGGGGGGGTGAGGGTTTGTCAGAGATTAGTCACACCAGTGAGCACAGAACAATACAGCAAGGTCAAGATACTAAGTGTCTGCTTAGATTGATTTACATTCCCATTCAGTCCATGACAGTCAGCATTATAACCTAGGGATCATGATGCACACTGACAATGCCATATACAGTCCAGTAAATATACACCGATCAGCCATAACAGTAAAATCACCTTCCTTATATTGTGTTGGTCCAAAGTAAAAAAAAACAACAACTTTGCACCATCAACTCCACAAGACCTCCTAGTCAAGTGACACACACACACACACACCGAGCCATCCACATGATGTAAAAGAAATCGTGATCCATCAAACCCAGGCCACCATCTTCCATCGCTCCGTGATCCAGTTCTGGAGCTTTCAGCAGTTGACTGGGGTCATCACTCTGACTGGTCTGTTGCTACACAGCCCGTACAGTACATGGGTTCTGACACCTTCCTACTGTATCAGAGCCGGAAATAACTTTTCCAGCAAAGTGTGCTACCGTAGCTCTTCTGCGGGATTGGAACAGACAGGCTGTCCTGTGCTTCCCATGTCAATTAATGATGTCAATGGATGGCCGTGACTCTTCCTTGGACTACTGTTGGTTGGTACTAACCACTGCATACCATAAACACTGCAGAAGACCTGCTGTTTTCGAGATGGCCCTTGGTAACATCTCTCAGATCTTTACGCTTGCCGATTCTTCCTGTTGACTTGATGTCCCACCCAGTACAGGAATCAATAGACCTAAAAGGTATAATTACTTCACGTGTCAGTGCTTTTAATGTTGTGGCTGATCAGTGTACCTATATATTATAAAGTCGACTTTAAAATGTGTGTGGTGTTCTCATGAAAAATGAATGGAGACGAATATAAAAATGAATAGCATATGTAACAAATTATATTTCTATCTCATATAGTTTTAATTTAATATATGTAGTTTTTTTATTATTATTTTTAGATTTTAAAATGTTTTATTATAATGAAAGTAAATGCCCTAGCAAACTCATCACTCACTCATCTTCTATACCGCTTTATCCTGAATTCAGGGTCACGGATCCCAGGAGGCTTAGGGCATGAGGCAGGGTACACCCTGGAGAGGGTGCCAATCCATCGCAGGGCACACACACACATACACACACTCACTCACTCACTCACACACTATGGGCAATTTAGGAACGCCAATTATCCTACCTGCATATCTTTGGACTGTGGGAGGAAACTGGAGTACCCAGAAGAAACCTACCAAGCACGGGGAGAACATGCAAACTCCATGCACACAGAGACGGGGATCGAGTCCGGCCGGGAATCGAACCCGGAGGTACAAGGCGACAGTGCTAACCACTACACCACCCCTTAGCAAACTGTTACAAAATTTTATTCATTACATTATACTGCTTTTTTTTTCTCTACTGTATATAATAAACACATGTACAGTGTACATGTACATCATAGCTCTGATCTGGCAAATTATGCTAATTTGTGCATTTCTCCAGCGCCTTAGTTTACTTTTATTATGAAACCACTCCCCCTGCTGGACACGGCGTAAAATTCTACCAAGCACTTTCACATCACTGGGGAATCTTACCCGTAGCTTCACTGCTATCTCCTGGTGCATCATTAAAAGACGTGTGTGTGTGAGTGAGTGTGTGTGTGAGTGTGTGTGTGTACGCCGTGGGTAAGCAATGACCTTTTTTTCCGTAGAGCGCAGAATATGTCAGTAAACTCCCGAAGGAGCGAGGCGCTTACCACATTGTGGCATGAAGCAAATACGTCACTGTAGAGGAGGCCGCACTCTCGCTTAGCGTAAGGCTGTCTGCTCAGGTCCGCTTCACATGGTCTGCTCACTATAAAATCACTCTCACACTACAAACAACACACACACACAAACAAACTTCAAAGACTTTCTCAAATTATAAAAATGTGCCATATACTCTAGTCACTTCCATTTAATGAGCGACATCAGCAATATATAAACTTCTTGGTAAATTTTTTTTTTTTTTAGACCAGCATTCTATAAAATAATAAAATTTCATCTGCAGTCATAGACTTCCAGAAGTTGATCTGTGGTTAAAACTAATGAGCTAAAATGAAGGCTACCTCAGCAGTCATATCATATCTAACCACTAAGGCTAACTTGATACTAGTCCGTCTTAGCAGCAGGAAAAAAAGTCACTTCTAGTTTGGGATCCAACTTTACGTAAGCTGGCAAACTAGCAAGCGAGAACAAATGGCAAAGTTGAATATGAACAATGTACCAGCACTTCTTTAGTTTATGCTGTTGTGATTCATTGCTTCCAGGTGAAAAAAAAAGTCAAGAGGTGATGAGAGTTTATGAGAGAGCCGGTACACTTCTACAGACTTGCAAAGATTTTACATATTCATCACTTGTTGCATTCATTGTGTTACTATGATGTGGTATGAAAAAGTTTCGAGATTAGCTCTGTTTACAATTTATTACTATCTGGTAAGTAGGATGGTTGAAGAAGTTCTCAAAGTTGCCAAATGGTTTCTCGAGGGTTGAGCTCGTTGAAGGTCTTCCTGATATCTCATCTTCCAGTGATGTTCTTCCACTCTTAAAGCGCACCTGCCACTCAAAACACCTCGAACCACTCATTGCAGCAACGGCGTAAACTTCCCGAATCATTTCAAACATCTCTGTGGCAGATTTGACCAGTTTCACACAGAACTTCACGTTCGCTCTTTCTTCTAACTTGCTGTCCATGAAGAAATTGCAGACGTGGTAAGATGACATGGTCAGATTAGCACAAATTGCACAGCTCCAGATGTACGATGTCTTTTGGCACACTGACTTATGAAGGTCGGTGCTCCCTGTGACTGTGTGTGCTACAGTACCATCTGTTGGTCTGTTACAAAACTAACTAGTATCGAAACTTTTTGATACCACCTTGTACAATACATTTATTTATTTATTTTTGTTAAATTAATATACTTTGTTGAGTGGAAATTCTGCACTTAACTGGAATATGACCAATCAGCCATAACATTACAATGCAAAACATTAAGCCGAGTGTTATGTAGGTCCCCCTTGTGCCACCAGGTCAGCTCTGACCCCTCTCGGCATGACTCCACAAGATCTCTGGGGATGTTGGTGCCTGTTGGTCTCCATGGATTAGACTTGATTCTAAGGCACATTCTTGGGTGCTTGATCAAACTAAGATCTGGGGAGTTTGGTGGCCGAATGAACAACCTCGAACATTATGCTTGCTAAGCCCCATATGCAGCAGGTTGTGATGCAGTGGGTGTTCTGGTGCCTTTCTATAATCGCCAGAATCAACATTTCAAAAGTTATTTGTGTTGCATTGGCTTTCCTGTGGGATTGGACCCGAATGACCAGCCTTTGGTCCCCACAAGCTTAAATGAGACTTGGGTTCCCATGATCCTGTCACCGGTTCACTGGTATATATAATTCACTTGACTGTTGTGGCTGATCGGTGTACTGCATATAAAAAAGTTATTGGTTTTGTGTATTTTTCTTATGTTAAGTCACAGCAGCGTTAAAATGCAGAGCTCCTATGGCCTACTTTCATTATCATGAACTGTCAACCTCCAGCATGTTTACTACTCCCCACCACCACCTCCTGCCCTCACTCGTCTGTCTCTTTCTGCCCTGGTATCTTATTAGCGTGTAGCGTGCCTGAATGCGCTCGCGTACCTGGCCAAGAGCCCAGCTGTTTCCAAAAGCCTGAGCATTGCTGACCTCCATGTGCCCCGCTGTAGTCATGTCATTCACTGTCACCATGTCAAAGTTCCCACACATGCCACTGAACTGACCCTGAAGACAAAGAAACACACATTATCGGTTTATAAATCGGTTAATAAAGTTGCTGTGGTGCATCTGTCCAGGTGTTTGGTTTAATGAAACAGCTGGAGTATTCTTTACTTAAAACTGTTTCGTTAAACATGCCGAGTGTAACCACAGGTGAACTGCAATGACAATGAGAACATTCACAAGCATTCTTTTGCCCCTCAACTGACCCCATGACTCTGTTGAACCCACGTGTGAGTCATAGATAAGTATGAAAAGTAGATGTTTCAGTGGTCTAAGCCAGACACGCCGCCTGCACCACTGCTTTCTGCAGGGCAGATGTCCAGGGCGAGCTCGGTGACGTCAATTGTATTTCCATCAGGTTTTAAGTTGAGTTGAGTTTAGATAAAGTTTAGCCCTAAAGAAATGCAGTGTTTATTTAATTCATTTATTATACAGAGTATTAAATTTAATATATTTATTTTAGATATAAAAACCGATGATGAAATCATCCGAGCTGAAAATAAAAGAATAAACAGAAAACTTGAAACAGGTAAAAACAGTCAATAAATGCGTCTTTTTCATTACATACGCTACTTGATGCACGAGGTACAGATGTAAGTGTACAGCTTAGACAGTTTTTTAACTTATCTTCAGTTTGATTAGGTCCCAGCGAATTGATGCATATTATATATACAGTATAGATATCGTTGAAGCATATCGTATGGCCAAAAGTAAACGGACACCTGACTGTCACACCTATAAGCAGTTTTTCCACCAAACTGTTGCCACAAACTTAGACGCACATAATTGTATTGAATGTCTTTGTATGCTGTGGCATTGCAGTGTCCTTCACTAGAACTAGTGAGAAGAAGAAGCCCAAACCTGTGCCAGCATGTTAATGTGTACAAAGTGAGGCTCATTAAGACATGGGAAGAACGTAAGAGCCCTACTTGGTATGAAACCTGACATCAGAGATCAATCTGACCAACGTTTTAGTGGCTAAATACATCAATTCCTTCAGCCATGCTCTAAAATATGGTAGAAAGCCTTCTATGGTGAGTGGAGGATATTAAAATACAGTAAGTCCTCTACATACAAACATTCGAGGTACGAACTTTCAAAGATGTGTTCATGCATGTTCAACCGTGGAAGTTAGATCACATGTCCAGCATATATTGTCACGTGCGTGCAGCGTGCAGCCTCTGCAAGTGCAGTACAAGCCCTGGATGTATGGAAGCAAGCGTAAATACATTGTACGGATAAGGAGTGAAAATAATCGAGAGATTGGAGTGAGGTGAAAAGATGGCAGACATTGCTCGTTCTTTTAACATGAATCGTTTAACCATCTGCGTGATTCTATAGAACACTCTACTTTAATATACTGTGTACAATGTTTGTTGGACTTACGAACAAACTGGACTTATGAACGAGCTCTTGGAACGGAACTCGTTCGTATGTAGGGGACTTACTGTATCAGTTGTCCGCAAACTCTTGGCCATAATGTGTATTAATCTGAAGTCATACCTGGAAATAATCTGTCTATTAGCTAACACTGGTACATCATTATTTTAAGCGTGTATCTACTGTACAGTAAGCCCCAGCTCTAGCTTAAACTCAACTGTTTGTTCATATAATATCACGCAAGGTTCTAACCTTCCATCGTGGCCCAGCACGGATGTGGATGGTTGTCTTTCGGTCCCACAGCACGGTCAAGTCATAGTTGGGGAAATGGACCACCGTGTAGTAACCCGCTGTCCACAGCTCAAATTCGTACCCTCGTCCCACCACAGTGGAGGGGCTCTGAAAGTCCACCACAAACACAATGAACACCACACAAACAGAGCAGGTGTACACCGAACCTGAAAACAAACAGCAACAAGAGCGC
>JAQMYG010000037.1:28743310-28756594 GCA_030014215.1 Clariallabes teugelsi
ACCCTGCTGGACATCCACACCCAGCCACACAGGGAGTCATGGGAGGACAGGTGAGGTTCAGCATTAGATTCCTACAGGTGAGTTCACAAGCCACGCCCACTCCCGAAGGCCCTGCTCCCTGAGGACCCCTGCAGTTGTAGTACACTTTCCCATTTGGACAATCGTCTCTCTCTGGTTCTGAATAAAGAAAGATAAAAAATGAGGAATAAAAGAGGAGTGTGTGAGCGTTTTCAGTCGCGATTTAAGACCATGTTTTAAAACCGGTTGACGAAAAGGAATCGAAACGCGATAAGTGTTTATTTAACGTTATTGTGGATTGAGTGCAAAAATTATTCTTTACCTCTTTCTTCAGGTACACACTCCATACGAGCATTTCTGCATAGACTTTTAAAAAAAAAAAAAAGAGGAAAGAAACATTTTTTTCCTATACTGTGCTCACCCTAGGTAGCATTTTAGCATTAGCAAAACATTTGAACACACACACACTCACCAAGGCCCAGAGGAGCTGAAGGACACTTCTCCTGCCTGAAAGACTGAACCCATGAAGTAACAGTGACACTGAGATCTAAACAAACACACACAATCCCAAAGTGACTTTCCAGCTTATAGAAAAACCTGCATGTGTCCCTACAAATGTGTGTTTATTCGTCTCACAGCGGTACACAGCGCTGCCGCGCATGATCGTAGTACATCTCGTCCATGCAGCCACATCCCTCGGCACAGTCTCCGTCACACACTTCACCACTGCTCACCGACTGGCATGTTCTCCCACAGGACGTGGTGCACGGGTGGTACATCATTCCCCCTAAACAGACCATGCCTTCACACACACACACACACACACACATCAAATTAATGTCATAGCACTTTAATCCTTGGGTTCTTTAACCTGTACTGTTCCACAATGTTTCCTTTAAATATCTGTTAAAACTTTGTATGGAATTTTTTTTTTTAAATTATTATTCTAACACAAATTATCGATACATTGCACATTTATTGTTCTTGGTTACACACACTGCTCATTTTTCACATAAATGAGGTCAAACTGCACTCTGAGTTTCTCACAATTTATTTCTGTACAGTCTGTAAGTTATCCTGCATAATTTATACACTTTACACACTTCTACTGAAATTCCCCTTTATTTTGGTAATATATTTTTTTAATTCATGTTCTTATTACCTTATTGTATATATATTCCAATATTCCAATTTTAATTTCATTGTTCTCTCCAATTTCTTTTTAGATCATGGGCAGTCGTTTAAGAATTTTACTGCATATTATACTTTGTATGGCTGTGTACGTATGTGACAAATAAAATTTTTATCTAAATTAAATTTGAATTTGAGCTTCTCACAACTGTTATCATTATCTCATTAGCAAGCCTTTAACTCGGCAAGAGCTGACTCCGCCTAAATCCTGATTACTCCATAAATGGGCATATGGGCGAAGCAAACAGCGCTTACTTACATCAGTTACCACAAGCTAGCTGGCTTAGCGTTAGCTTATCTAAAATACTAAGGTGGCTAATGTTAACTTGTATGCTAAAGTTACTTTGCGTTTGATTGAACTACAGCAATACCCGACAGGTAACGATCAGTTACATAAAGCATTCCCGCCTCGGGGTCTGTTTGTATGGAGTTTGCATGTTTTCCCTGTGGTTTCCTCCAGGTGCTCTGGTTTCCTCCCACAGTCCAAAGACATGCAGATTAGGACAACTGGCATTCCCAAATTGTCAATTTGGATTGCAATGGATTGGCATCTTGTCTAAGGTGTATCCTGACTAAAAATTCACCCCCTCTAGCTCTGCAACCCGTTTTTTTATTCCAGGCTGCAAATGTGTTTATGTCTGTTGTAAAGTTTGCCATTTTAACATGGCGCTCTAAGGGCATTAACTCACTTTTGGAGCCAGCTCCCAGTGGACATTTGAGGAACTGCATGTTTCAGCACTTCTACTATTTTTTTCAGAACAGAAAGTTGCCCCTCGACTATAAATCATATAAAGTTATTTTTGGAAGCACAAACGTAATTTATTGATTAATGTATTGATTACATTTAGTTTCAATGTTAATTACATTCCAATCTATTAACAAATCACTACTAAAAGTCCAAATAAATGAATTGCATTTTATATGCTACAAATTTCTGATAATCTGCTGACGTCTACCTGGGTGTTAATATCAGACCTTAAAACTCAGACTCTAATATCCAATTAACCAAAGCAAACATTAATGAAGGCATTATTTCCAGAGGTGGAAAGAGTAATAAAATGTTGTACTCAAGTAAAAGTACTGTCACTTCAGTGATAAAAAAATTTACTCAGAGTAAAAGTTACCGAGTTACTTTTTTTTAACAGCGGGGGTGGGATGGGGGATTTTAGTGTTAGCATAATAAATCTGTAGCCTTTCTTGTGCTTGAAATCAAAGTGGTCGCTTAAATATGACCAGGGGTTTGCTTCATAAGAATTTGATGGCATTTCGCTTCCAGCTGTGTCTGCATCGCAGGCATCTGTTTTGTCCGTCTCCATCGTTCTTGTGAGTTTAGGGCGTTTCTTCTCCCTGTCCATCAATCAATCAGTGCAGTGGTTTCCTAGGTGAATTTTTTTTCCCTTCCCTGTTGCATTATTATTATTTTTTATTATTTTTCATTTTCATTTATTTATTTTTTACTTAGTAGTACTACTTTAAAAAGTAGAAGTAAACAAAAAAAATCTACTCAATTACAGTAAATGTAATTTACTTTCCACCTCTGATTATTTCATACTAATCTTTGTGCACGTATTCATGACCGTAAATGGATTTCACACTGGTGAATGCAGGTGTTTACTATTTGATTATATGTATGGTTTGCTAAAAAGCTCTGTAATTATGTAGTTCAAGAGTTGAAGAGGTGAAGTTATAAACTAACCGCATTCTGAGACGTGTGCTCTGAAGTAGATGGTGACGTGGTGTTTGGAGCAGATGTAGGCGTAATGGGCGAGAGCAGTGCACAGGCAGCCGTTGCCACAGCGACAGGCTTGATATCGGCACTGCTGGTGGTACACGCCAGGACTCACATAGGCGTGGCATGCAGCGAACACATCTCCAGTCAGAACATCGCACAGTGACGAGTAGAATCCTACAACGCAACAGGATATTGTCTTAGCAGGGTCTGTCAACTTTCTTATAAAACAACAAGCAAATAAAACAGACAGACTGTATTTAGACTGCTGTCAGATTGTAGTTGTGTTACTTAAAGCTGTACTTTTTTAAACCACTGAACTGAATGTTGGTTGCTTCATCTAGTGATGCTCTCACTCCTGCATTGTGCTTGATTACAAGATTTTATTCGTGCCATTGCTCTGATTTTTCATTTCAAAAATACTAACAAATGCTTCAGCAGTGCGCTTCATTCCACTGCTCCAAACTGGATCCAAACTTTTTTGTTTGTTTAACAGTTGTGGACAAATTGTTTTAATGACATCATCATAACTAAGCCAGTTCTCTCGAATGTTTTAGGGGATCAGATTTGCATGAAAATAGAGAGCCTAATACATAACATAAAATAGCACAATAAATACGATACAGTACATGGATGATTTTCATGAATTTATTATATCCTAGTCCAAATATCTCCTGTACAAATTGTAGATTAGTTGAGAAGGCTATGTACACTATACGACTACATGCACCTACCATTTTGTTGGTTCATCTCACAGGGGTCGATGACGGGGATATTAACAGGGCTGATACAAGCTGAAGACACTTTCCATGCGTTGACGTGCAGCTGCGGCGTCCCTTCTATCATACCAGCTGGAGAGCTAGTTAGTGCACAACACAGATCATTTACTTACTGTACACACACACACACACACACACACACACACACAAGCCACAATGTTATCATGTGGTGGTCATTAAAAAGTAGTGACACACAGAGAAGCGCTTACAGAAAGTCATCTCTCAGGTTGCCGTTAAGCGTTCCACAGAGTCCGAGGGTGCCGCCTGTCCATGTGCTCTCCAGCTTCAGGTAGATTCGCCCACCATGCCAGTCATAATGCAGCTTCAGTCCAAAGGAAGCTCGCAGGCCGACGAACACCGATGTCAGTCTGCGCACAGACACTACGTCTAACAAACACACATACAAACGCATGAGCAACAACGACCCACACGAGAGCGAAATAAATATCAAACATAAAATCTAATCAAAAACTATTCCAAGTGTAGACGTTTAATAGCAAACATGACATCAAAGACAAAATATCATTAAAGTAAAGTGCACGTTCTGTTCATGAGACAATGTGCTACAGTGAAGAAAGGAAGGGAATTATCCAATATTACCTACTAAAGAAAAATCTCCATCAAGCTGATATAAAAGGTGATAATCTTACCATCTGTGTAAGGTAGACTGACCACCATGCTGGCCCCGATAATGACGGCTCCTTCTCTGTTGAGGGTCACCTGCCTGCTGACGTCTTCGTCCACCACGAGAGTCACAGAGTGACTGCAGGAATCTTCATGAGACTGGCACAAAGAGCAGCATTAAACATTTTATGATATAAAAACATACAAACACACATCTCACATACGAATATCAGTGTTTACAAACCTTCATTGTATTCATAACATTTTATTTAACCATAATTGGTACAAAGGGCATTTTCGAAGATGATTCGAGAGTCGGGTTCAACAATGGCATCTTTGTACATGTGATTGAAAACGCTTATGTGAAAAGGTAGTGAATATCTCTTAGTGCACTACTCTAACTGTAACGTGATAATAATTAATATCTGAATCGAAACAGTTTGAGATACTGCAGCATAATGTCTAATTTTGTTTTGACTTTAATAACTGCCCTTCTAGTCTTTATTAATCCCGAAGGAAATTGTTTCTTCAGTAACTGCATATTTAAAAAATACAAATACAATAGGATAAGAAGAAAATTAGAAAATAAAAATAAAAATAAAATACAATGCACTATAATGTCAAAAAACAGATATAAATAAATTTTAATACAAAATAATAAATCAGTCAACTCATTATGCAGTGTTTTTACAGAAATACATCAGAAATAAGATATTTTAATATTTAACACAAGGAACAAGGAATCGGCGGTGGAGGAAACCACCATGAGTGTCTGAACTATGAGTGTCACATTGATCAGTTAATAATCAGTCTTGGCCTTTTAGTCAACTATCAAGTGTGGCTTCTGCTTAGTTGGGAAGGTATTTTTATTTTTTTATTTATTTATTTATTATATTTTGTATTTCTTATTTTTATTCTATT
Organism: Clariallabes teugelsi; assembly: GCA_030014215.1. NCBI lineage: Eukaryota > Metazoa > Chordata > Actinopteri > Siluriformes > Clariidae > Clariallabes > Clariallabes teugelsi. The sequence goes on from JAQMYG010000037.1 coordinate 28,748,573, forward strand.
AATTTACATTGCACAAACATTACAACCTTCTTTTGACTTAATTCAAAGCTTTAAAACACAGAAATATATATATATAAATAGCGGTGTGTTATAGAATCATGGATTTATATATGTATTTATAAATCCATGATTCTACAACACATCACTTCTTTTTTTTCCACAAAATCTTTCATAATGAATGACCAGTGTGGTGGGTTTAAGTAGAGAAAATCCCAGTTGTTTATCAGTTCATACACACACTTACCTCTCCACATGCTGCGTATTGCACCGTGACCGTGAACTTGGTGTTGCCGCGGCTCTTCGCCAGTACATATTGGCATTTGCCCATATGCATGTAGATACGCCCATCAAACGTGGTCACGTGACTGTCGCCTGTCACTGAACACTCCGCTACAGTTTAAATACATACACACACACACACACACACACACACACACACTCAGGCAGTAAGTATTATATAATGATTGCTCTGCGTGTTCAAAAAAGTCATTCTTAGACAAAAATATGGGGTTTAACCCACATGAAAAGAAAAAAAAAAAAAATATTTTAATCTTACAAGTGCAGTTGTTTTCAGTGCAGTTCCAAACTCCTCCCATGCAAACACTGAAAACATGATGACAGGAACACTTATAAAGTCTGTTGTTATACCAATGCAAAAAATTACAGATTACAGAATGTACATTTTTAAATGTTTTATGGTTTACAACAAAACTATACATTTTTTAATTGACTTAGGAGAAATGTAAACATTATCGAAGAGATGTTTTCATAATTAACTAGCACTGAACTAAAGCATGTGCTGTACGAGATGCGTATAGGAACGGCAGAATGATGTACCCTGAAGCTGCCATCACTCCAATATTGACAAATGTATAACTAAGTAATGTTGTCAAGGTCATGGATGAACAATATCAGTATATATATATATAATTATATATATATATGTATATAATATATATATACAGTTTTATATAGTATTAGAAGGGGATCAAGCCTCAAGCGAAGAAAGCAAATAAGGAGATTCCTGAAATGACTGGAATTGGTTCACATTATTGAAACCTGGAAAAATAGTGCTAATTAGATAGATAGATGGATGGATGGATAGATAAATACTTTATTGATCCCGAATAAAATTTCGGGATAAAAATAAGGGAATAAAGGGAATGAAACAAATATGTGCAAATATCGGTGAATGAGGATGATTATTAGTGGATAGACTACAGAGAATTGAGATGTGCATGGAGTTATACTGTAGCCATGGAAAGTGACAGGAGTGCAAAAGTGAATGGTGCAAGACTCACTCACTCACTCAATCACTCATCTTTTATACCACTTTATTCTGTATTCAGGGTCGCGGGGGACCTGGAGCCAATCCCAGGAGGCTTACGGCATGAGGCGATGCGCACACACACAAACAGTATACACTCAATCACACACTCATTTAGACAGTACGGGCAATTTGGGAACGCCAATTAGCCTAATCTGCATGTCTTTGGACTGTGGGAGGAAACCGGAGTACCCGGAGGAAACCCACCAATCACGGGGAGAACATACAAACTCCGTGCACACAGAGACGGGAATTGAACCCTGGAGGTGCAAGGCAGCAGTGCTAACCACTACACCACCGTGGTGCCAGACTGAGGCAGTGAAAATTAATGCAGATTAGGGTACATGATGAGTAGATAAATAAATATGACTGTAATCAATGAGTATGAGTTATTATTGACAGGATGTTATTAGTAATTAGTGATAGTGATGTTTTTACTTTATTTATTTATTTTATGTCCCATGTACATCATTTTTATAGTTCCCAATTTAACAACCACAATATTTGGCAAAATTGCGATGGTTGCACCAGTTATGCTGCTTGTTCACATAAATGATACCTGGTTGTCCAGCTCATCTAGTCTTAATATAACTTGACACTGCAAACATAAGAACTGTAACTACATCTTTAAGTATAAATCTATGGAATCATTCATCTAATGCAGTTGGGCTATTTGAACAGCAGAGGGCCTAAACTCTCAAGCTCACGGCTTTTAATTTAAATGATACTGTACGTGTTCATTACCAGACTGTACAGCCCTGCTCCAGAACATGACCCAAAGGATAAGCGGTGCCATGATACACACACGGACACTGAGACACCGCAATACACGTTCCATTCTGTAGAATCATTCCTGGTGTGAAAATAGAGGGGAAAGAAATGAGAGACACTGAGATATTTCCAGCAACATTTGTGATCCCTGAGATCCAGTTCTCTAGAGCTGATAAATTAAACTACAGTTTCTGAAATGATTTAAATCAGACCCCATAATATAGGTCATGGATAATGTTAGTAGGAGAAAGACGAGGCTTATGTTGCTCTGGAAATCATTAATATAAATCCTACAGCACTCAAAATCTAAAAGAGGTTTAGCCTTGAATTAAATGTCATGTATACGTGTAATGATATTTATGCTATAAGAATAAGGAGTACTGTATGGTGTAACACTTACCATCAGGGCAGTAGCATCCATCCAGACAGTGCAGGTTGGTGCCTAGACACTCTTTTTCAAAAGTGCAGGTGGGAGGACAACAACTGATACAGTCTCTATGGACAAAGCTGTCTTCACATCCATCTGCTATAACGCATAATGTAATGATATTCATTATGATTAACACTGGATTTTGCAAACATGCTGATCCAAAACTCAAAGATGTAAAAAAGCAAGAAGTGATGAATATATCCTATGTTTCGGCTTTTGATTTAATACTTTTACTGATACAGTACTTGAGCATCCTCCCTTCGGCTAATCTTGCCAAATATATTGTGTGCTTTTGTGCATGATCAACTTCACACAAGTTTATTGGAATAAAAACGACGGGCGCTGATGTAAAACCGGGACTCGTGAATGAAGAACGATTGACATTTCCAGACGTCGAGCACAGTACGGTGATGAGACTCTTAGCAGCAGTACAACATTTGAATGGTGCGAACAATTTTAAAGAAGGCCGTACATCTGTGAATAATGACCCCGGCCGAATTGACTCTGAGCACACTGCAGTCGTTCCTGTGCACGTTAATTGAGTGGAACACCTGATCCTTGAAAATCGGCAACTTGCGAAAGGGACCAATCTGTCCGTGGGCCCTGTACACACAATGATTCACCAACACAACTTGCACATTAGAGGAACTCAGTTGGCAGTTACAGCCACATCCCAGTACAGTCCTGACCTTGATCCAAGTCATTTCCACATGTTTTGGCTGTTAAAGGAGTTCCTGGGAGGCCAGCATTTCAGACAGGCAGTCCAATGATTGCTCAGGCGTACAGAGAAAACTTTCTACCTTGATGGTATCCAAGCATGAGTTAACCACTGGGATAAGTGCATTAGTGTATCAGGGGTTTATATGAAGATATAACGGGAGCATTTACTCTCATTCACAGTAACTGTGTTCTGTTTATCTGCACAATCAAAAGTCCTGGTTTGACTTACGTACATCAACACATTAAATAAGCAAAAAAAAACTTTCATTCATGAAAAACCTAAAAAAAAAAAAAACTCAGGCCAATACTGCCTCAAATATTGAGTGACGGACGATATCAGATTAGTGAACCCCTTGTTTACACAGATTCACATCCCTGGATGGACTGCCCTTCACTAATCTGTTTAATGTTTAATAATAAGTGGAATAGTCTAGACTGACCACATGTAGGGAAGCTGTCTCTCCATTCTCGTACTGGATATCCAACATGGGAGCAGGCCCTGGTGTACTCGACAAGCGTCCGGCAAAATGTTTCTTCATCATGTGACCTGAAAAACAAATACACTTTACAATGTTACAAAACGATATGGTGAATGTTTAGAAATAACGGTATTAAAATTTATTTTTTTTACTTCAAGGTGCATAATTGGACCTTATGGGTTTCAGAGAGGTATATGTACAGGGAAATGTTAAAACAGGCACTAAAATATCATTTTAAACATCTGGAATTTGTGATTCTCTGTCATCTCAGTCAGCAGCTGATCCTGGACCTAATCTCTAAATCTAAAACTGCTCTTCTTCACATGCACACATACTGTACATACTCGCTCATACTCATTACATTGTAAAAAATTGGACCAAACCAAAAACCTTTCTACCCCACACTGGGGTACTGTAGAAGCATGCCAGACCGTACAGTGCATCGCAGCTTGTTGGAAATGCTCAGGGTCTGCATGATGATCCCTGTACTCTACCTAAAGCAGCGGTAATGGGCACTCAAGTAACAGAACTGAATCACATACATAATTATACATTCAGGCATTTGGCAGATGCCCTTAGAGAGTCTTACATTTTTATCTCATTATAAATCTGAGCAGTTGAGGGCCTTGCTCAAAGGCCCAACATTGACAACTTGGTGGTCGCAGGATTTGAACCTGGGACTTTCCGAATCATAGTCCAATGCCTTATCCACTGAGCTCCCCCGAAGAGGATCACAAGCACTGAAACGATGCGGCCTGGTCTGACGAATCACGTTTTTCAGTTACATCACGTGGGTGCTTGTGTGCTGCTTACCTGTGGAAAAGGTGGCACCAGGATGCACTATGGGGAGAGGTCAAGACAGCAAAGGCCACGGACATCAATCTAGAAAACTGACTGCTCCATTGCTACCTAATACTGTATATCCCATCGCTTTGATGTAACATTTAAATGCACCTTTCAAAGTACCTTTAAACTCTTTATACGATGAGTACTGTGACACTCAACTGAGCAACGACAAATCAAATTTGAATTATGAAAAACTGATATCATGTTATTTTCCATGTAATGCTGCATACTATTAAGTGTAAACACATGGAAACATGCACAGACACGCGGACTGTACTTACACACACAGGTCCGACACACAGCTGGCAACAAATGGATTGGGATCTATATTGTCATGGCAGGAGATAAAAGGGAAGTAAAGCAAAGCACTGCACTTCTCAATGGCGTCCTGTGTGAGAGACATAAAACAAAAAGGGTATAAATAACACACCAGCTAATACAATAAAAATGTCTCACATTCATTAAAGCATTTAAAATTATTATAACCATTTAGGCCCCACTTTGTATTTACTCTCCTCAGTTGAATGTATATTATGTGGTTTATTAATGAATAATTTTACTGCAGCATTTGGTGCTTGGTGGGTTTCCTCGGGGTACTCCAGTTTTCTCCCACAGTCGATGTGGTATAGACGATGAGACGAAATTACATTTTGAGTGCCTGGTGTATAAGTGTTTGCAATTTGGGGAGGTAATTTAGCCTAATCTGCATGTCTTTTATGTCTTTTCTCTCTTGACTGTGAGAGGAAACCAAAGTACCCAGAGGAACCGCACCAAGCACAGAGAGAACAAACTCCACACACACACCCAAGGCATTAATCGAATCAAATAAAGGAAGTCATAGAAATCACTAGTGCCTCAGGTGAGAATATGTACTAGACCTACTGCAGTTAGCTTGCTTCGCTAATCTGCCAAAAAGGTAGTGGGAGGTAACATGTAAATCATACATGCATTATTTTAGGTCACTTTTATGATCACATACTGTACAGTAGTTACATAATCATTTACATTTTGGGCAGCACGCTTAACCATCACACACACTTACATCCATTTCAGACTCAGATGAGCATGGTCCAGTAAAGTCATCATCTATAGCAGGACAGGGCGGCTCATGGGGAAGGTCCACAATCCAGCTGTTCCCAAACTCGGCCACATCTTCAGATTTTATACCTAAAAGTAAAGAACAAATAGCCTCGGTAATTTTAAGCTTTTCTATTGGTAATAAAATAAAAAATCCTTATTTCTTCCTAAAAACCATTCTGATATGAAAGGTTTGGTAGCAAACTGATATAAATCCATTTTTGCAGTTTTAAGAATGTTTTTTTTTTCCTGATAAAACAAGAAGTATAACAAACTGCTAGAGGATATTGTGTGCATGCTTTCTTTGGGTTACAACGGTGTTAAAATGCACAAATGACAAAATATTTCGTATAAGCAGGAATTCTGAAATTTGCAGATTTGCACATTTTTCAAGTTCCTCCAGCTGTGTTTTGTGTTAATTTAGATAGATAGATAGATAGATAGATAGACAGATAGATAGATAGATACCAAAGGAAATTCCTGATTAATTTAAATTGGTAATTTAATTTAATTAAAGTAAATAAAATCTTGGGAAAAAAGTGTTTTTTTTTGTTTTTGTTTTTTTGCACAAATAAAAAACTTTTTAACTCTCTATAACAAAATGTTTAACCTTATTTTACAAGCTTTAAATTTCCACATTTTGGATAAACCACTACAGGTAGCTGGCTTCCCCTCTCCCCTCTATCTTCAGTTTCACTTCTGTAGTTGGCCACAGCACTTTATCATAGTAGTACATAGTAGTAGAATATTTCACACATCTTCAGAGCGGTGTTCTGTTATATGTGTGCTTAATTTTCTGCCAGAAGCATCATGGCTCCCAAACGCACCGACCCAGAGAAACTGATAGCAGAACACTTTCTCCAAATCACTTTAATTCACTCACGGCTTTGCACAGCTTGTAGTTTCGTTTTACTGATCACATGACTGAAAGAAGTGATGCGATTGGCTTTTAAGGAGGTGTCAGGTTTTGCTTGACAATCTGGCAGCTACCTTTTGTGGCTCATCTAAAAGTTGAAAGTACAAAGCTTGTAAAAAAAAATGTTAAATAGCAGTTTTCAAATGAAATGTTCTGTTATATATGACTTTGTGCGCCAGGGAATAAAAATGAGCCAAAATAAAAATAAAAGTTCAAAAATGGTGTTTATTTTGTTTTGCTGTCCAGCAGTTGATGTAGATATTCACTTCCTATCTTAGGGTGTATGTGATGAACAAATATATTAAATAATTTTCATCAATTCTTATCCAATGAAAGGATACTGTATTGTTTTTTTATTAGTACTAAACACCTACTGCATTGCTAAACACTAAGTCTAACCGGCTACCTGATGTAATTAATCTGAACTGGTCGCTGATAGATATGATAAATGTGTCTCAGACTGTTTGTCTCACCGTGGCTGCTGCTGAAATCATCTGATCCGTCATCATTGTAGTTTCCGCACAGGCCACAAGGACGGCCTTTGTGCTCCTCTGTCATTTTGAGGTAGACGCCAGAGCTTCCATCCCAGGCTAGAGAGAATCCAAATGTGCTCTTCACCAGGATGTAGTCAGCGAGCCGCTCAATAAAGACGTTATGAACCGTCTGGGGCAAAGTCAGTCTATAGCAACAGAGAAAGAACAGAATATTATAAAACTGCTGCAGTGCATCAGCATGCGCATGTCATCACTTTTACATCAAATAAAACATCTTAACAACAACATTTTGCTAACATCTCAGTAAAACAAGTCTAAACAACTTTTAATGTATTGTATTGATTTCTGTGCATATTCACTTTCCTTTCTTCATTTTTGTATACTAATTAATTAATTAATATGTCTAATTTCACTAACCTCTGTTCCCCCTTCAGCACCCGGTAGCCTCTAATGTGGATCTCCTCCTCGTTAGGAAAGAAGAGACTGAGAGAACGAGAACAAGAGTACACTGAGCCACGACAGGAACGGCTGTTGTGAACCTGCCATTCAGAGAAACAGAGGGAGAAAGTCAGGTAGAAGAATAGAGAGGCAATCTGAGGACAGAGAGAGAAGCCAAAGCACTGAGAATGATGTCAGTGTAACTATTATAAACAATGTCCAAATGTTTATTTAAAAAAATATGAAATAGAATGAATGTGAAGTGATTCACTAAACACTGAAGCTACAGTAACAAACCAAGTCATAAGTGACGTGTTTTATGATGCCAGTCCTCCCCTGTGCAGAGGTGGAAAGTAATGAATTACATTTACTCACATTACTGTAATTGAGTAGATTTTTTTTCTGTGTACTTCTACTTTTTAAAGTAGTTTTTAAAATCTGTAATTCTACTTTTACTTAAGTATGTTTTGTTTAAAGTATTGTACTTCACTACATTTTAAATCATATTCGCTACTGAGTAAAAA
>JAQMYG010000037.1:28776593-28793173 GCA_030014215.1 Clariallabes teugelsi
TTCCTATATATATATATGCGCATTACATTAGTACTAGAACAAATGTAAATCGTAAAATACTTGGACTAACATTTATAAAGCCTTTTGCAAAACTTTTATTCTAATTCTTCTGTAATAGTTTTGCCTGACAAAAAACACTTTGATACTAAGAGGGAAGAGAGCAGCTGGAGTGTGGAATGCTGGAAAAAGCAGACGAAGTGTTTGAGACACAGAGCAAGATAAGATCAGGGAAGGAAGCATTCAATCGAGTCTCAATCTGCTTTTATCCGGCACTTCCACACACTCTACATGTTCCCTCTTAAAACCGCTCTGAGCCATTATTTGGAATCCAAGTTGCATCAGCACTACCTATAGATCTCACTCTCCATCAACCTCCCGGTCCTTTAAATCCGAATTTCTTCCTTAATCAAAAATACAGTAAATTCTTCCTTCCCTGATCAGTGACTCAGCTTTTAGCACGGCCTCCTACTCCCCCTAGTTCTTTGCACACAGTGCTGTAAGTAAAACAGCTGTTAGGTTTTATTGAGTGTGCTGGAGAATGAGTTTTTTTCATTTGAAAACTGGTCTGTCATGTAATATGTTGTTTTCATTACAGACATTTTATTCTCCTGTAATTTAATTTATTTATGAATTTTTAGCAAATTTGAGATGCTTTTAGCTTTGTGACAGGGCACGTTATCCTGTGCTCGTAAAGGGGTGGACATGGTCGGCCACAATACTCGGGTAGGCAGTGCTAAGCTGGTACTAAAGGGCCCAAAGTGGGCCAGGAATGTATCCCCACACCGTTACACCACCACCACCATACAAGGCCGGATAAATCCATGCTTTCATGTTGTTGAAACAACAACAAACATGAAACAAATTCTGAAAAGTAGGTTTTCGCATACTTTTGGTAATATAGTTTATTTGTCATCTAAATTTCTAAAAAATAGTCTTGTGTTTGCTGAATATTATGAAAAGGACTGAGCTGTGGAAACCTTGTTAAGTCTATATTTGAAAAAGTTAAATAAAGTGAAAATAAATAAAATGGTGAATCTATATTTAAAGCTAATCCTAGTCCTGTTTCTGTGTGTGAATCCACAGCACTGAAGTTCACAGACAAACACGAATGGGTGCGAGTGGAAAATAGCATTGGCACTGTGGGCATCAGCGACTTCGCTCAGGTGAGTGGACTTGGCAGTGCATTTAGTGTAACTTTTTAAAATTTAACATGAAGTGATTTGTATGTAGAAACCAGGTTTGTTTAGTATTTCTGCCGTAACCTAAGCACTGTGGCCTCGCGCCTCCGGGGTCCGATTCCCGCCTCTGGTCTGTTTGCGTGGAGTTTGCATGTTCTCCCCGTGCTTGGTGGGTTTCCTCCAGGCTCTCCGGTTTCCTCCCACAGTCCAAAGACATGCAGATTTGGATGATCATTGTTTCTAAACTGCCATAGTGTGTGTGTGTGTGTGTGTGTGTGTGTGTGTGTGTGTGTGTGTGTGTGTGTGTGTGTGTGTGTGTGTGTGTGTGCGCTTTGTGGCCTGTGATGATTGGCACCCTGTTCCTGCTGTCCCGCCTAGTGCCCTGGAATACACTCCAGGCCTCCCGCCACCCAATACAGGATAAGCGCTATAGAGAATGAGTGATTGAATGAGTAAAGTGACAGAGTGAGATGTGTCTAAAGTTTCAGTTTACTTTCACACATTTTCCTCTTAATATACTCCTCACTCCTCAGTCTGTGCAGGAGGTTTTCTGTATTTGCCAAATGTTTGAAATCTCCTTTTTAGAGGAAATGTCATCGTTCTCCAGCATCCAGCGTGCAGAAAACAAGCCTGTCATCATCTTACTGATTTTTCTTTTCTTTTCTTTTACACCACTTTTGTTCTTTTAACTTCACAGTTTCACTGACTTCCATTAATGTATTATTTTGTAGTTTAAGGAGTTTTTTGTAGTCCGTCTTTTGTTAAGGCTGTGACTTTATCCTGTTGTGCTCAGGCATTTTCAGAAGTAACCTTTTAGTTTTAGATCCAGTACCGCAGTGGCCAAAAGTATTAGGACAGCATACTGTATGCTGTGTATTATAGTTCTGCACAAAATAAGTGAGGGATTTAATTATTTCGAGCCTACTCGGCTATTTATCTTTATATCTTATGTCTCTTTCTCTGGTTTTTGGTATCTTTTTTTTTTCCTTTATAAATTTTTTTTTCTTATTTATCTGTCAGGTTTTTTTCTTATTGTCTTTTGGTTTGCAATGTTAATTAGAATCAGCTAACTTAGTTCATGGATTCAACACAAAATTCGAATTCTCAAGTGAATAGTAACAAGAACTGTGGCAAATTTCTGTACATGATCTTCAGGAAGCGATCAAGCAGGCATGGAGTGAGCGAGTGAAAGACGTCTATCAGAATTGAAGGACTTCATAAATAATATATAGCTACAGTATATCTTTGAATAAAATACATTATTTTTATTATCCTGATTGTTGTTATTTAAAAAAAGCTGAGAATGTGTCATTAAATCGTTGAATTTGACTTTTGTCTCAATACTTTTGGCCACTTCTGTGTGTATATATATGCAGATGATAAAGACGTGAAGTCTTCGACAGAGGCAACTACTGAGTGTCTTCAGGTTGTTCTGACTTCTGTTCTCTTCCTCCAGGAGGCTTTGGGCGACGTGGTCTACTGCGGTCTTCCTGATGTTGGCACAAAACTCTCCCAATCAGGTAAGACTGATCTGTGATCAGCTGCTACTCTTTGGATGCAGTTCTTGATTCATTAATGTATAGATTTTTTTTCATTCCTTAAATTCTTTATATTATTGAATGATTTATGATTTATGAAGTGATTTATGTTGTAAAGATTTATGTTGTTTGTGTGTAGATGAGTTCGGCACTCTGGAGAGCGTGAAGGCGGCGAGCGAGCTGTACTCTCCTTTAACAGGGGAGGTGACCGAGATTAACCACGCTCTTGCTGATAATCCCGGACTGGTCAATAAGTCTTGCTACAAAGATGGTGAGAGTCTTCGTTCCTGAGCTTCCTTAAGACATGAGCATTTAGCACAAATAAGGCGTAAGACCACATGGTGGCTGTGGAGGTGATTTTTTCCAGTAGAAGCAGAGACACTGCCAAGTTGCCAAAGTCGTTTATGTTACATCATCGCAAGCTGGGATTAAATTCACTCAGGCATACTTTAGGTGTACTCGCTCAATGCTTGCTTTCAAGGTCCCATATAGTACTATTTTTTAAAGTTAACACAGGTTTTAGAGCTCCCCTAAGGTGTGTTTCATCAACTGCGTTTTCACCTCAAACACCCTTTTATTTCACTTCTCTTACAAATGCACCGTTTCAGTGTTTATGAGAAAGAGCTACTGCTAAGCCACGCCCCTCCTGAGCAGAGCAGAGCTGAGGAACAGGGGCCGAGGGAGGGGCTCTTCTTATATGATGTCACCTTAGAGCAGAAGTCTAATCAGCTTGTTTAAACTCTGGCAAATACATTTTACAATTTTTTTTTTTTACAAAGAACATGTTTATTTCTTACTTTTATATTGTACATTCACACCACTGACCCTGTCTCATGTTGCTTATAGAATTATTAAAAAGTGATTTTTGGTAACGGGTCCCAATCATATCATTTTCAAATGTACAATCCATGTATAGATTTTTTTTTTCTCATTATAAAATTGGTCGTGGAAATAACAGCTACAGACAGAAGTTTCCGTATCCTCGTCATGAAGATGAAGGTCATATCAACATTGAGTTTGAAATTATGAGGGGCTTTAAGTCAAAGCAGAACTCAGTTATGAGAGTAGAAAAAAAACTCTTTATTTCTCTATATAATCCCCTGCTTCACTAGTGCTTGGATACCAACATGCAGATGCAGGAAACGCTGACCTCCCAGGAACTCCTTTAATGTTGTAAACATGTGGAAATGGCTTGGATTGAGGTGGCAGTAATGCCCAGCTGAGTCCCAGTAATGTGCAAGTGGTGCAGGTGGATGATTGTGTGTTCGGTTCCCACAGACAGATGTGTCTCTTCAACAAGTTATCCATCGATTTCCAAGGATCAGGCGTTCATTCCATTCGTCATACTGCCTTTTTTAAAAACGTTTGAACAAACATATCCGCCAACAGGGCAGTTTTATGCAGCCAGTCCATTTGTCGTGGAGGAAACCAGTCAGCTCGGAGAAAACCCAGACAGACACAAAAAGCAGATAAAATGGAGCGTGAGCCTGGAGCAGAGAGGCAGCATCACTATATAGACTCTACCACTACTCCTATAACATACTCCGATTAATTTAATGGTATTTAACTTGCAGGTGCAACATTTAATTTGTGTGTGTGTTTTCCCCAGGCTGGCTGATAAAAATGACAGTATCAGTACCAGAGGAGCTGGACGCCCTAATGGATGAAGCAGCGTACAAGAGATACATCAAATCTATGGAGGAGGAGTAATGATCCAGTGCCAACCTCATGTGCACGGATTTGACATGTTCATGTTCTCCTGTGGGTGTAAACGCAAGACTGTGGACTGCTGCCTAATTCTTTATTACTGATTTGTCTGATTAAAACCTGCTCTTTAGTTTCCATATATAGAAATATAGATAGATTCCAGGCAACGAAGCTGCTAAAACGACCCACTGTGTGATCCAGAGGTACAGTAACAAATCATTCAGTGCGCTCTCTCTCTGCATTCCGGCCTAAAGCTAATCGCGAGATGCCGGTTCAGTCTGTGTGTGGAGGTGTGTGAGGCAGAACCTGCATGCTGACTTGATATCCGTTTGGTTTCGGTGACCAGTTTATGATCTGAACCTTCCTTGTTTTTTTGTTTACAGTCAGCAGCTGAGAGGTGAAGATTACTAACCCGTATTAAAAACAACTAAATTTCTCAATCTTGTCTCATGCATTTTTTTGAAATCAGAACTCTGTGTTTTTACTAACTGGTTCCTGATGTAAGATCTGATATAAAATAAGCATTTACTAAAGGTATATTCGATAAATGTATAACTACATATTTTACTACAGGTTAATTATAAATATGTATTAAAACAAATGTGCTGTTCGATCAGCACTACAGTTCCTTAATGTTTTTTGGTGTGGGGGTGGAATAGGGAAGAAGAAAAATCCTACCTTTTGTTGAAATAAATGTATTTAATGACAAGCAAATCCATCATCAAGAAATAATTATTTTCAACAAGTAGCACATGAGATGAAGCTGCTTCACCAAAAGGTGGGTTTTTTCCCCCTCTACCCCTGTTTCCTATGTAATCTTCACAAGGGGTGCCAATAATAAGAATTACAGTGGAGGGGACTGAATGTAGGCATGTCGGGTCACGTAATTTTCATCTCTTTCAAAATGTTGTTGTAGGAATGACCGTGTAGCTTTCGAAGCACTGATAAAATAACATTTTAAAGCTATAGTTTAAATGCTACAGTGATTATTCGAGTACTATAACGTAGATGGAGTGAGCACATCATGTCTGGTTTAATAAAATATGAGCTTTACTGTCCTCTCGTTAACTGCACACTGTCACACTGGGACAAGTGGCTTATTAATGATTTAGGTTGAGTTTTGACAGTGAAGCTTTGCAAGATCAGATTAAGTTTTTAGAGGGTTTTTTTTTTCCATTATAATGTCAGGAGATTTTATTCTGCAAACAAAGACCATGCTTATTATTATCCGTTTAACTGTGAAAATAAAAATGACTGAGAACTGTAAATTTAATAACTGCAAATAGATGCTGAAAGATCAGGAAAGAAGTCTGTATGTATAAATTATGAGCTCATATAAACAGATGTGTTTTAATTGGCAATTTGGAAAACCTGACATCATCTTCATAAAATAAGATCTTGTCCAACTTAGACTGGACAGAAGGGAATAGGAGATTACTAAGAATGAATTAGGATTACTACTTTTGAATTTAAAATTAAAATTACTACAATTTGGCTAAAACCCGTCTAGCATATTATTAAAACCTAGAAGGATGGTGCTAATCATCAGCCTCATCGAAGAAATGTGTTCAGGAAATAACGACTGAACAGCTGCGATCACTTGAATGTCAAACTTAAATTACATCATAAAAATGACCAGGAGAATCAGAGATATGTTTAAAAGTAAGAGAATTTTCACATTTGAGGAGAGCTTATCTCTGTTCCATGTCAGGTGTCCAGTAATCCTTGACATGACTCCCCCAAAAGGTGCTACTTCAGAGGTGGACCAGGACAACCCCCAAAATCCCACATCAGCCTTTCCTATATCGATGTTGTGGTACTGAGCATTGGGAATGGGTGGAGGGTTGGAATGGGGACAGAAGTGTGACTTGGCATCTTTGAACACAGAGCAAACACAAAGTCCTCAAATCTAGCCAGCAGAAACAGCAGAATAAAAGCTGCTAAGGTAGATGGAGAGGGTACGTTATCTGACTGAGACAGGGGCGGGCATGAGGGGGTGCAGGGCTCTCAGGAAGCACCCTGGGTTTTCCGGGCTTCTTTTTTCACGAAAAAGAAGAGCGCTCTCAGAGCCCAAAGCAAGCACTGGTGGTCAAGAGGGAATATATATATATATATATATATATATATATATATACAGTATGTATACTGTATATATCTGACCAGTAGGTGGTGCCATCATCAATTAACACTGAAAACTAATTCTAACAATACTAATACATAATAAGATATAGTCAGGATAATAATATTAGAAAACATCTTGGCAGGTTTTTTGTTAGCTTTGTGGCACAAATAAGATTAAGATCAATTTTTGACGACAAAAAAGCACAGAGAGAGAAACGTTGAGAGGTTTCACTTTACTGTCAAACACCCAGTCTTTTTCTTTCATGTGTATTGACTTACAAGGGGAATCAAGTTCCCTTAAAGAGGAACAAATAGGTGGAAAATGAAAATTGAACAGGGAGCCTATACCTGAGGGAGGAGTAATCAATAATGTTTAGACAGCAGAACAAGACTTACAGGCAGCCGATCAATACTGGGAGAAACGCCCTCTCTCTCTCTCTCTCTCTCTCTCTCTCTCTCTCTCTCTCTCTCAGCCTCTGATTTTCTGTGAGTGTGTGTGTGTTCTACTGACCTTATAGGATCTGATCAGGTCTTTATTTAAGGCTTTCTCCCTAGTGAGGTGAGTGTGCAGTAATTATGGAGAGAGAGAGAGAGAGAGAGAGAGAGAGAGCTTCAGTACAACCTAAACCTGTTATCACACAAGCTGTATTGGTTGTGGTATGGTTAGATTTAGATTTCCTGTTAAAGAGAGGGAGAGAGAGAGGAGTCAGTTAAAATCAGTATGAATCAAGGAGGAGAAAAACAATATAAAGTAAATAGTGTAGATTTGTGTATTGTACACTGAACTGTAAAGTATGATCTATAGATTGGAGGCTAATGAACAAATCATTAAAATACATTAGAACAAATAATAAAATATCATGTATTTAGGTGTCTGTTGTGCTTAGGATAGCAATGCAAGGAGACTTACTATTTCTTTTTTCAGTCTGTATAAGAAACCCTAAGAAATATATAACTGTTATAATAATCAGTAGTATAATAATGCATTACTATACCGTGGCCTTATGACCTTAAATCTGAGGGGAATAAGGCAATAGTAACAGCTTTATTAAGGACATATGAATGCATCTGAACATCAGGGTGGGTTATGACCCTTATTGTGAACTGCGGCATCGGGGTCTCCAAGCAATTAATATGAAAATGAATATGTTACATTATGGTATATTGTAGGTAATGCATGAAAGTTGCCCCGTAATCCAAGTACAGGTAGATAAACAGGGCAAGTTTGAGAGAAGGACAGTGAGATGGACATACATGAGAATAAAAGAGAGCAAAAATGAAGCAATTAGTAATTGCTCAGAAGAGGATGGTGTTGCCATGGAAATAATGAGGACGGTTTGAATCGGACGCAGCGGGTGACCTCCAGTTTGGCTGATTGTTCATTTAAAGACACATAAAGGGACACAGTTTATCAACAGCTGTCTGATTCATCACTGTCTCTGCATGTTATCTGTTCTCAGACCAGAGGACATCCTCAGCCGAGCCTGTTTCTCAGCACACACACACGCACACACACACACACACACGCACACACACACAGTCCAGTGGTACAAAGAACACACTGCACCTTCATTTTCAAGATTTCACCAGCTCATTTATGCCTCTATGGTATAAACCTGAATCTCTTCATCCTCTCTCTCTCTCTCTCTCTGTCTGAATTCATGTCTCCGTCTCATTAACGCACAGCTCAGACGTCCTGTAGCAGGTGACAGGGAGAACTAATCACTCTGCAGATTAAAAATAAATGAAGAGAAACGTGTTTTAGAAAAACGGCCGAGCGCAGATCATAAATCATCCAGGCTGGAGCGAGATCCCTCCCAACTGTCCACACACACACAGGCACACACACACACACACACATACACATCACACATCACACATCACAGACAAATTACATTACAGAAATCACATTACTGCAGCCTTTCGGGGAGGACGAGTGAAGGGGAAAGAGGGAGAGAAGGAGACGAAGCAGCACAGAGATGAGACATGGCCTGAAAATGACACAGAGTGAAAACACTGGAAAAGAATCACCATAGTCCATTGGATTTGAAATATTAAAGCTATTGAGCTTGTCCATCATTCGCAAATGAGTCATCATGCATAATCTGATAATTTTATACATATTTTGTAGTAATATCATATTTTTGTGATTTCCTCATACAATAATAATATTATGCATATTTTACATTCATGCATAGTGAGCGATTAGGTTTCTGATTTCTTTACAAATCAGACAATGATTAATGGTTCATAAATCAGACTATGTTTAATAATTTTATACTGTAGTTAGTCTATAAAGATGGATGAGGTTTTTATATTTATCCATTTCTTTTTGTCTTTGAATTTCTATAGTATGTGCTCTGTCCCATCTGTCAACTGTAGTCAAGGGGTTTTCTTTTCTTTTTTATATTTATAATTAATTTTGCTTAAATGCATTGCTTTTTTTTTATTAGTTCATAAAAAAAATGGAAAGACGACAAAAATGAAAAAAATGTTTTTTTTCAACTATAGAATGGTTTAAAAACAACAGCAAATTGGTAGCAATGAGCAAAAAACTACAATTGTAGAACGAAAGAAAGAAAGAAAGAAAGAAAGAATATTTCTTCATTAATCAATACATTAAATTCAGGACTGAGAATGAGTTTGAAATGGTGCCATAAACTAATATGCTAATTAACATGTTCTTGGTGGTCAATTAACAAAATTTATGTGCCTATAATTAACATTATTTACTGGATTAGTTGACATTAATGAACTGTACATAATATAGGAAGTGACAGAACAGCAGTCCTTTCCTCATCTGTCTAAACATGAATAGTATGCCTTCATTTGCCTGTAATTACAAAGTATTAAATTGATATTTTATACAGTTTTTGTATGTGAACCTGGTATTTAATTTTGATTTAGCACTTGTACACAAGCCTGTATCCAAACAGATCATAATAATATTAGTTTAACTTAATTAAGTTTTTTTTAAATAATTTAGATTGTTTGATTGTTTTTTTATTTATTTTGATAATTTTTTTTAAGAATGCATAAATAAAGTGTTTTTTGTTTGTTTGTTAGTTTGTTGTTTTTCATCCTCAATTTTTGTTCTAAACACAGCAGGTGAAGTGTACTAGGCTGCAGATTCACATGTGGCCGCTAGGAGTCACTCTCTGACTGCGAGAACACCATCGTTAAATAACGCGTTTATTTGCTAATATTTCACAAATATTGACTGATTTCCACATTTTTCAACCAATAAACTTATTATTGTACAAACATGACACTCTCAAAACGATAAAATATCCCACCTCAGGAAACACACACACACACACAGAGTCACTGAGAGACTTTACACACTTTCACCTCACAGTCACCTCAGCTAATGCTAACGGTTTGTCACGTTTAATCACTTTAGAATTCGTTTTTTTTTTTATCGTGTTCACTTCAGTTTTTAGTTAATAATATTTTTTTTTAATCAGTGTATAAACAGGTACATTGGACAATGTTTAAAATTAAAAACTAAAAATTAAAAGCTTTAAAAAAACAAACAAACAAAAAAACGTGTATTTACCAGAGCTTAGCATAGCCTTTTTGGTAGCGCTAAGTAGTGCATATAGACTTAACATAACATAATATTTTTCTAATGCTTTGTACAGTACATGTATGATTAAGAATATCTTTGTGCACCCAAAGGATGTATATTTTACAGGAAATATGGATATTAATATACATAAATACTGTATAATAATTCGCTCTTTTTTTCGATCTGTGACATCATAATAAGGAAAAGGTCCTGAAAAAGTCCTAAATTGCTGTTCATAATAACACAAAAGGAATAATTGTTACATTTTAACCTATATAAATAAACGTAAAATACTAATATGGAATATAGTAAGCAACCTAGGGTAACTTGTGGCGCAGACAAGACTAAGTAGTTTTGGGACGAAGCCGCAGTGACCTGTTTATTGATAGGCAGGGAAAGTGGAAAGAGATACCTGCTGTGTGTGTGTGTGTGTGTGTCAAAGAGAAAGAAGGAGAAAGAGGCAGAATGTATGTGTTTTTGTCCATGTTTTGAGAAATAGCTCTTGGAAATGTGTTAAAGAGAATGAAATGGAAGTAGAACAGACACAAAAAAAAACACCTCACAAAAAGCACACAGGGAGACAGGCAAGGGAGGAGAGGAGAGGATGAACAAGAAAGACCACGTTCCTTTGTTCTTCTTTTTCTTCACTTGGAGGGGGCTCTTACAATAGCACCGAATTTGGTTTCGTAGCACACACACACACACACACATACACACACACACAGAACGCGCCCTCTGGGGACGGCAGCATCATTTGTGCCTGTGTGAATAAGTGTGTCTGAAGGTGTGTTTTCTGCAACGCCTTATTCATTTTCTCTTTTTTCCCCTCCTTTATGAGTGATCACAGGGTTGTTCACTGCAGAGTTTGTGAATCTTAAATCAAACACACATACATATGCATGTGTAATGTCTATTTCCATTTCTACTTTCTGTAAGCCAAGTAAATCAAGTTCAAGCAATCAACCCTGATCTCTCTCTCTCTCTCTCACACACACACACACACGCACACACACTTTCACATAATTATTAATATGCAGCTACTAAATCCTAGTCTATCCATAAATCTAACAATAACTCTTACTGCAGTAACCAAAAGCAAACCATTTGACTCCCTGTTCTGCTCATTTACTTTGAAGAAAAGCTGCTGGTGTGAATATATAATTTCAGTTTTCCTTGAGGGGAGAACTGGCAGATATTCCTATTTTGTCCGTACATTTCTTCTCACTAGAATATAAAAAAGTCCTCTCACACCACACACACCTAGACACAAATACTCAGCTTCAGGTGCTTATAAAGACACAGTGCTCGAGCAACATCTCTCCAGATCTCTCTGCAATCCCTGTGAATGTCCACTCATCCTGTAATAATTCCTTTAATTCAGATAATCCATGAATCTCCTCGTGTGCTGATCCACATCCTCTCAGTATTCACTTATAGCATTACCTTTAGGGCATTGAGGGAAATGGAGAGAGAGAACGAGAGAGAGAGAGAAAGATTACCACACACAGAATATACAGTGACATTTACTTGTAACGATCGACCACGTCTCATAAACCCACACTCACACACATACATGAGCAAACCTTTTTTTGGTAGCACCTTATTTAACAGTACTAATGTATCGTTACCGTCTTATACTTGTGTATATATATATTTATATATGAAACTATTAAATAATCACAAGTAATATTTTATCTATTGAATATTATAATATTGGTATATTATTATTTATGTAACAATTGTAAAACTACAGTTCAATAATTACTCAGAGTGTAACGGTTAAATACAGTATGCACAGTATTCCTCCAAGCAAGACTGAGCGCAGACTTTTCATGTTTGAAATGTTAATTTAAAGGGCATGTGATAGTCAATACTGAGCAGACACAATATGCCTTACACCGCCTAGATTTCCTTTATTTTCTTCAAAGCTCGTCCTACCTGCAGTGAACCTGAACTAAAAAGGGAACTAAGTGCACACAATGTGACTAAAATCACCTTTGTGGGGAAAAAAAATCAATCAATACAACTACAAAGCAAGCACAAAGATTAACTTAAGGATCTGCTGAAGACGTGCTGTGAAGTAGCTAAAATTATAGGGATGATGTGGCTAATATGACTGAGAAGGTATCTATAGAGCGCCACACAAAACTGGAAAGCAATTTGTGCACAAATGATATATACATGTATTGTAGAGGTTACAGTAAATTACTGCCACTTAGTTGCAAAGTGCAAAAATTACACACTGATAGTGTAAAAACTGTACTTACTGCAAATTTCTGTAAGATCACAAAACAGCTGAAAATCAATCCTACATTTTTTTTTTCCTTAATTCAATTTTAGCCATTTAGAGAATAGGCGTAAATTAGAAGATATTCTTTATATTACATATATTCAAGCTTTTCTACACAGGTTGTCTGATAACCTTATAGAAAAAAGATTATTGTAGTTGATTGTGAATTATTTATTGTTATTCAATTGTAGTGTCACTTTATTATAAAAAGAAATGCTATAGGAATTACAAAAATTGTTTACAAAAGTGTTTGAAGTTATAGAGACCCAATAACAAATCGAAGAAAAGCACTGGAGATAACACAAGACCATGTGCAAGACTATGGATAGTGAGATGGAAAGTAGGAAAGAAGGAAGTCCAAAAATAGCAGGATCCAGTAAAACTGATCGATAATTTGATCTCAAGGGAAAAGAAATCTTAAAAATTGGTGCAAAAAAAAAACAAAAAGCGGTGGGCCTTTATTGCTGTAGGGGTTTGTAATGCATTGTAGTGGCTTTGAGAGTCGAGGAGACTGTACGAAATAGAAGTATACAAGGTCTCCAGGCAAACTGAGACTTACAAGGGGTGTTCAAGTCAAACCAGGACTTGTGATGAAATTTTTAGAGAATGAAGGCATAAAAGTGATTGACATTATGATTAAAGAAGGCTTTATGTCCATAAATGATGATCCTGTCGACTCAAAGCTCCCTGCAGTCATTCCTGTAAACATTCGGCGAGTGTAACACATGATCCTTGAATATTGACGGATAACTTGTTGCCAGCTTGTGGACGGGACAATCCTGTCTGTTTGAACTGCACACACAATCATTCACCAAAACCACTTTCACATCACAGGAACTCGGCCGGGTTTTTATGGTATTTTTATTTTATGGTGTTATGTTGTTTTTTTTATCACTAAGTCTTAAATTGTATCTGGTGTTTGCATATTACTTACTTCACATCTATTATTCATGTAATTTATGCATTTTCAACTTGCACCAGGTGTTATCTGTAAGTACTATATCATCACCTACATCTGCCCTCTGGTAAGATCTATACATGATCTATACTTAATAAGCTGCAGTTTTTTGTCTTATTATGTTGAAGACAAAAAATAAGGAGAGGCTGGTGATTGAATGACTGTTTACAGCTGTTATAAGCGATAACAGGAAGTATCCTGCTTCACAGCCGTTCCACAGCATTAACTATAAATATAAAGGGATAAAACGTACACTCTGGCATTATTTAATACATAAAAAAGTGTACTCACGTGAGAACACTTCGGGATGTTCAGTTATAGAACAATAATCATCTTTGAGGTAGTAAGAGTAACTCTGGGCTGTAACACTCCACTGCATCATTGATTATTTTCCTATAATATTACGCCCTGCAGGGTTTTATTCCTTACTTACTACATACCTAAATACTATGTTTACCATATTGTAACATAAAGTGTGACCCATAATCTTTATGAGGCGTTTTTTTTATCCCCAAGAAACCAGATATGCACTGCTGTCTAAGCTTTATTCAATCCATAATCCTTTAACACTTTACCTTTCAAGAATATTTTTAATCCTGTTAAACTCCAGGATCCATCAGTAGTGTGTGTATATTTACATTCCATACTTGATCATTAAAACAGCTTTCTACTGTAACTGCTGAAGTTATTTAAATTAATAAATAATTACATAAATATATTATAACAGATGCTAAGAAATATGATTAAATGTGAATAAATAATCAGCAAGGTTGAACAATTTCTATATGAGTGACATCCATCAGTCAATTCTGAAAGATTCATAATTTTCATAAAAAACAGGGATGGTCAATTATTTAATTCGACCTGACGGAAAAATCATTTAACTTTAAATAAAGGATGATCACTAGTTTTAGGGATTTTCATGCTTAGAATTTGTGCATAAAGCATTGAAAAATCTCAAGATCCCTTTCCTTCCTCTTGTTGTATAAGGCAGTGTATAAATGTAGCTTCAAAAACCCCAACAGGAAGGATTTTCATTCACTGAAGGCTATTTATACATGCATACATAAGCGCACACACACAAACACTGTCCTGCGAGAGCCAGCATCCATGTCAAATATGATACCTTCACATATTAGTACACCTACCCGTGTTGATCTCCATGGCAACGCTACCTGAAGGCCTCGTGACACGCATGGCAATTGTAATTCCATGCTATTCTTAATATTTCCCATGCTTGCATTCTCTCTCTCTCTCTCTCTCTCTCTCTTAGATGAAAACAGATAAGGAAAGAGAAAGACAGAAGAGGTGCGTGAGAGAGATTTACTCTCTTCCCCACTAATGGAGAGAGAGATGTGAGAATAATATGATGTAGAGGAGCAGAGATCTTGTAACTATCGACCAGGTCACACACACACCTTCCTGAAAACCATATGACTCTTTGGGTTAAGGGTCAGGCCAGGGGCTGATGGGAAAAGGGATTTATATACCACAGGGTCCTGCTAGTACCCATTACTGTAACTCATTCAGTGTGTTTGTGTGTGTGTGTGTGTGTGTGTGTGTGTGTGTGTGTGTGTGTGTGGGTGGGTGGGTGCGTGCTTTCTTAAAAGACATTAACAGTAAGGGTGAAAAATGATGATGTCATCTGCAGGTTTCAGTTCATAGTCAAATCCCTGAACTGATTTGCCATTTATTGACCGCATGATAATCAGCTGATCACACTGAGGCTCATTTACTTATTACACTAGAGAGTGTGATGTCATGATATAGCCTTGCTGAAATAATTCATACTCATAGCCATGTTCTTTAGAAGAACGTTGAAATATATATATATATATATATATATATATATATATATATACACACACACACTCTGTGTGTGTGTGTGTGTGTGTGTGTGGCTTATTGTAAACATTTATCACAGAATTGTTTGGATTCTGGATTTTGATTGGTCAGGAGGAGTTAATTAACCTAGGGTTAGCACCATGGACAGTAGCACAGCTGCCAATCCAGGGATTATATTAATGCTTAATAATGTTTCCATAACAACAACGTATTCACAAAGACTTGTATAATTAAAGCTAAAGATTATGTCATTGTAAATATGGGTATGTTTTCTTTAAGGACACATTAACATTTAAGGAAGGAGTCTTCAGTGTCAGCACTAAAGCCGGAATACCCACATTAAGTCTGTACACACCATTCCTTAAGAGATACACTACTTATTGAGCCCCTCATTTCTTCACAATTCATCTCCAGGTCAGATGTTTAATGTATTTTAAAAGTATTTTTAATGTGGGCTTGAGGAATAGATCTCTAGGCTTCCTGAAGGACTATTTTGTCTCTCATTTTCAGTCCAGTCCCTGTACCTGAGCAGTTTCAGATGAATGTTTTTTTGTTTGTTAAGCCACACAGTGACCTATGAATCATTCAAGCATTAAAAAAAATAACCCAGTGAGAAACAGGTGCAGATGATGACAGATAATCAAGCTGGTGATTAGTTATACTGGTGATGCTGAATGCTGAGTGGTTGGAACAGACGAGAGGGGAAATGAGGTCGCTGCTGAGGTTGTTACATAAACAACCAGTTATACAGTAAATGGTATCTTTAGGCAGTTTGCAGGCTGTTACAGTAAAACATTTGTTCCCTTTTTCTTTAATTCAATCTACATCATTTCACTTCAGTTAATATGAAGAAATGTGTGTATGAGTGTGTTGGAATCAAGAAATATGCACAGTGCTGTATTTACAGCCCAGAAAAAAATACTCAAGTATTATATGTTATTATATTTTTCCATGCAATATGCCTACACAGTATATAAGTGTAGACATTTTTTAATACAATACAAACTGCTCTTGTGCAAAAAGGATAAAGTGCTTTTATAGAAAGTGCTGTTATAGGAAGATATGCACTTGTAGATAATCTTGTTGCTGTGTGTGGATTACCTGCAGAAATTCAGTATTTAAGCAAAAATGCAGTTAGAATTCTACTGACAAATGTACCGCCTTGTGTATAGAGTACACTGAACACAGGGATGTTGAACATTTCCTATTGTAACAGAGCTGATGATGTTACATGCAGAGATGATTTCCTCCTTTGGTGCGGAGATTGTTCTGGACCGATTCTTTTTTTTTTTTTCCCAGATTTTCTCCCTAATTTAGTCGTGGCCAATTCCTCCCCGTCACTAGGGGGCTCCCACATTAAGGCTACTACTAC
>JAQMYG010000037.1:28799829-28835710 GCA_030014215.1 Clariallabes teugelsi
CACATATTTTTTCATTCTTTGTTTTTCATTTTTTGTTTTCTATTTATTTTCAGCTGTAGTGCATGTGGTTTGATTTTCACATGAAATTTCTCTGACATGTTTTTTCTTTTTCAAATTTAGTATTAATTAAAAATATATATATATATATATATTTCATTTTCACTTTCAAATCTCACAAATTATTATTATTATTTTGTTATTTTGTTATTTTTCCAAAGATTTTTCACAAGATTTGTTTCCCCATGGAAGACAAGTTATTTTTATTTTTCATGCATTTTTTAGTGCATCATTTATTTAATATTTTTTACAATTTTAACTGTAGGACAAAAACTTTTTTTTTTTTAACTTTTTTTTTATGAATCATTGATTATTACTAACATTAGATGTCAGATGTAGGGCAAATTATTTAGTTTTTCACATTTTTTTCCCACATGCCACATTTTTTCACATTTTCATTTTCATACGTAAGGTAAATTATTATTTTTTTTTTTATAAGTTATTGCTTATTTTTTTAAATTGTGTTTTTCATGTATATGTTTTCATTTTTTTTCACATAATTTTTCCAAAGGTACCATTTATTTATTTATCTATTTATTTTTATTTGTAATATATACTTTCATTTACACATGTGGGGGAAATTATTTTAGTTTTTACCTTAAAATTTTTTTTATTTTTTTTATTTTGTTTGTTACGTGTATTGTCTAAGAAATTATTTCATTTTCATTTCATTACAATATCATTTCTTTTCTCTTTTTAAAAAATTTTTTTCCTGTGAAATTTGTGAAAATGTGATTTTATTTGTCCTGTCATATCAAGTCAGGGATTAAGTCACACTGGTAAGTTTTGCGCTGTGGCCAATAGAGTACTGTAGGTAAAATGCAATTTTCAATTTTGCCAAAAATAAGTTGATACATACCTTATCTTCCTGATCCCTCAACCGAATTTTCAGAATTTTCTGTTTAATTTCTTTAAAACAGACATTTCAATCCTACACATTGTTTTAAAGCACTTTAATGAACACCATGCAAGCTGGTTACTCCAGTTAATAGAAAAATTTATCCACATGATAGAAAAACATGCATTTTTTGCTATGAAACTGCTGGTGAAGTTCTTTTTAGGTGTAACAGCGAAATCCTGGTGTTTAAATGAAGCTGAGGGTTCCCTCTTTCTCATTACATCATAGAATCCTCATTTAAATATTCTAAAAATAAGATTTCTAATGTTTTTTTTGTTTAGTTTGTTTCTTCTTGTTTTTCTGAGGCGTTCTTTGCTCCTCACTAAACAAACCGGTTCCGGCCGTATCTCAGGAACCGCACAGGATCCAATAATAAACTTGGCATCAAAATTGAGTTTATTGAACCAGGAATCTGAAAATATGCAAAACTCAAATCACCCAAAATGTGACTTAATACCTGATTTGATGTGATGGCTAACATTTTTCATGTCATTAACTATATATAGATAGAGGTATATATTTATTTCCAACTTTTAATTTTTCACATGTATGTTTCACAAGAAGCGCAAATATTTTTTTCCACATGAACTTTTTCCACAAATTTGATTTTCACGTAATTTTTTTTTTACCTCCCCACATGTCCAGTGCACATTTAAAATTTTTAAATGTAGAGCAAATTATTAAAATTTTCACATTTCTTTTTTTCATGTTTTTTTTTCGTCACATGACTGCTAGCTATCTCACATAGGGCATTTGCTTTATTTTACCCATAATTTCAGGTAAAGCACACGTTTTCTATTTGCACGTTGTTATTTTTATTTTTTTTAAGAATTCAAGTCAGAATTTCTGGGCACATTGTTGAAATTTAAAATTTTTCACATTATTCACGTGTTTTCATGGGTGTTAACCTGAGGTCGGGTGCAATTTCAGGGCAGAACATTTTGAAATGCACATATTACTCAAATAAACACATCACACATGAAACCAGCATGAGGCTTCTGTAAAATAGTGCAGATTGCTGTACTATAGAGTTAGTAATGCAGCATCATTAGGAAGCAGTGTGTGCTTTCTTGTTAAAGTGTATTTTTTCACTTGATATAACCTACTTTCGGTTTTTGCATGCTACACGTGAAGCTTGGTGACTGTGTGAACATTAGAGACCGAATCCATTAGAGTTTATCTGAGAATCAGGAAAGGCCCGAGCCTCTGATAGATGAGCAAATCCAGTTGGCCATTAAAAAGTCATTTCAGAGACAGATAGGCGGCAGGTTCTTCCTACGTCTAATACGGGAAACTAATGCTCTCAGAGGGAAAGAGTGGTTGAGAAAAAAAAAAAAGACAGAGAGAGGTTAAAAAACAGGTTGTGGAAATTTCCTGAAATAAAACGACAACTGTATGCGTTATTGTAAAGCTTTAAGCACTGAGTATTACTCACACCCCTCCCCATCATACCAGGACGGTGCCGGTGAGATTTAATGAGCAGGACCTGGTGCAGCATCTTCGTTCCTGGAAGATCATTATAATAGGCGACAACTGCTTCAGTGAAGAGAGACGCCACGGAGCATGGTGCACACTTGGCCAGTTCATTAATGACTCAACCGAAAAATAATGGTGATGCCAGAGCAAGCTAATCTTCTGTGCAAAACATATCATGAGATCAGAAGCGGACAATATGCAAACAAGTCCAAAGTACTGAAGCCTTCATTAATCCACAGGATTATGAAGAATTAACATTACTTTCATTATGACGATTTTTTTTATTTTTAAACGCATGTAATACGTAAGCACAGAGAAAAGCAAAACGTCCAGCGTTAAGGATACAGGTTCTGCCACTTTAAAAGGAAATGACATTGCGAGGCTCATGCATAAAGATGAGCTGGCCTTTCTGCACATGCATCATAGATCATATATCAGCAAGAGCCATCTATCAGAGGCAGAGAGGAGCTGAAATCACCACCATGGCCCTGTCTTGCCCAATATTAATACCAGCGGAAGAAAGAGGGGGAGGGATGGATGGAAGGAGAGCGAAGGAGGGAGGGATACAGTCTTAACAGCAGCCACAGCTACAGCATGCACCTTTTTTTTTTTTCTGCTTCCCCTAACTGCTGCTTATACGAGAAGCACTTATACCTGAGATCACTAATCGCTCGAGATGTATTTCACCCACTGATCAGCATGCGCTGTGAAATTAAAATCCATCCATCATCATTTTTACAGGCCGCTGCCAGAAAATGAAGTTAAGATGAAGAGAATGAACAGCTCCTCATTTGAGGTTCGTCTAAACGTCCTACAAAACATCAATTACCTCCAGAGCTTCGTTTTGTTCTGATTTACAATACATAAGCAGTGGAAGTAAGTACACACTGCTCATGCACTCATACAACATGTCTGCCAAAACAAGCGGGTTTCATGCACAAAATGTCTGCCGTAATCATAGCGGCTCTGCTGTATCTCTGCTCCGGGGGATCTCGGGAGTCCATTTTTTAAAAATGTTGCCGCATGAAGACGAACCAATCTCGCTTGTAATATAAGAAGAAGAAAAAAAAACACGGCTAGCGAACAGCTCCTAGTCACATGAGGCCGTTAATATTAATAATATCGTCCTCGCTCAAAGGAAACTCATCTGGTTAAATGTCACTAGTTTAATTAACGACTGGTCTTGGCTGACCTCGGCAGTAAGAGAGGTCCTCTAATGCTAATGCCATGCAGGCAAACTGGAATAATTTAGCATGTTAAACACAAAGTCAATTAACCTTCTGCAGTAGCCAATGACACTCTTCCTGATGGCCAACCCCCTTTTCACGTAAAGAAACATCTCTTCCTTGTGATGCTGATGAGGGGATAAACAGCTTAAGGACTCATTAGGGGGGAAATGCTTTCTGCAAAGCCAAGACATAATGGGTGTGTATTGATTAAATTTAAACATTGGCCCTGGATTAAACTGAGTGCACGCTATGAGTGGAGGTATTCAAATCTTCATATAGCTAGCAAATAAAAATTCGTCCATCTTGTTGTTGTTGTTTTTTTTTTTTTTTTACTTCCCCACTACCCATGATTCTCTGGCTGACTCTGCCACTTTCATTTCAGCGTCGATGTCTGATCCTATCAGATCGGTATTTGATTTCAAAGCCTTTTTGAAGGCGCTGATGTGGAAACAAAGTGCCTCTGACTGACTGCTCTCTTATAAACACAATCAACCGCTCTCTTTCAAGCGAAGCGCTTGTTTCTAGTGTACCCCACAGCTTCATCCCCCCACCTTCCCCTTTTGCTTCGCTCTTAATGAGATGCGAAGAAATCATTCGGAGGTGAGATGTAATTTAGACCTCATCTCCCAGCACCCCAACAGGCAATCACACACACACACACACACACACACACACACATATGCGCAAATAAAGCCAGATAAACGTCTGCATTCTCTTTTACTGCATTTGCAGTCTCAGCCAACACGTATCACCATGGCAGACACACACAAAAACTGGTTTTACCATCATTGTAAGGACCTTCCATTGACTATTATTATTATTATAGCTGTCTAATGCTATCCTATACCTAAATATAACCCTAATCCACGTTTCTACAATGAAACCTTTTGTCTCTTTTATTTATAATTAAACCTGCAGTTTTAGTGAGACAAGCAGTTTAATTTCTTCTTGTTGACCAAACAAATGTCCACGTAAAATAAAAGCTCTTGGATATCTGTCTCCTTGTGCGGATGCTCGGTCCCCACTAAAACATGAAAACATGCCTACACACACTCGAACATGAACTTGAATTTCAGAACCCTAGCTCGATTGATTTTGTCTCGGTTAACCTCCATTGATTTCCAATTCTCTTACTGATCGCCCGTTTCCTACAAGTTCATCGTACAGTAATCTAATTACTGACAAGCGGATAAGCAGCAGTATTAGAACGGAATTCTTAGAAATTTAAATAAATAGACATCTTTTAACATTTTCAACCAAATTACCCACCATAACCTCATCATGAAGCCTCCTGGACACCTCTATGGTCTCACCTTCAGTCACTGAACACAACCTTGGGGTAACAATGGACAATCAACTGTCCTTTTCTGCTCACATTGCTAACTTGTCACTCTCATGTCAATTTCTTCTCTACAACATCAGCAAGATTCATTGAGTTCTCTCCATATGTGCCACTTAGTTGCTTGTTCAGTCCCTTATCATTTCAAGACTGCAACTGGCAGGTCTGCCTTTGTGCCCTATTTGACCTCTACAACTGATCCAGAATGCAGCTGCTTGGACCGTCGTCAATCTTCCTAAATTCTTCAACACCACATCATTTTTTAGCTCCCTCCACTGGCTTGCTGTAGAGATTTAAAACCCTGATACTTTTCCATAAGGCCAAAAGCGGGCCAACACCCAACAATCTCTAAACACTTATCACACCTTAGCACCACAACACCGATCTTCTAGCACGGCTTGACAGGTCCCACCATCTCTCAGGGTACACAGGAGGCCTCCATCAACTCTTGTTTGGACACACCATTTTTTCCTTCCTTTTTTTTGTAATCGTTTTCAACATTATACTGTATAATAAAACGGAAGTCACTGAAATTATGACAGTATGTAGTCAACAAAACATGTTAAATAAGCCAGAATATGTTTTATTTTCCATTCTTCAAAACTAGCCACCTTTTGCTTTGATGACAGCTTTGTACACTCTCAGCATTCTCTCAGTCAGCCTCAGTAGATCGTCACCTGGAATGGTTTTCCAACAATCTTAAAGGAAATCCCAGAGGTGTTAAGTAGTTGTGTTGTTGGCTACATTTTTTCGCCACCCTTTAGTTCTGCTCATCCCAAACTATCTCAACTGGATTTAGATCGGGTGATTGTGAAGGCCAGGTCATCTGATGCAGCACTCCATCACCATCCTTTGTGAACAAATAGCTCTTACATAACCTAGAGGAGGGTTTGGGATCGCTGTACTGATGGAAAACAAATGATAGCCGCACTAGGTGCAAACCAGGTGGGAGAGCATGTTGCTGCAAATTGCTGTTGTAGCCATGCTGGTTAAGTGGGTCCTCAATTTTGAATAAGTCACCAACAGTGTCACCAGCACAGCACCCCACACCGTCACACCTCCTCCTTCATGCTGCACAGTGAGAACCACACATTCAAGAACCGTCTGTTCATCCTCTCTACATCTAACTATGACATGGCGGTTAGAACCAAAAAATCTCCTTGTTCTCCTTCATTGTTTTCCTTGGCCAAAGCAATTGTCTTCTGCTTGTTGTTCTTCTGAATGAATGGTTTCTTTAAATCTGCGTTTTTTTTAGACTGGACATTCTAATAAATGTATTCTCCGCAGCAGAGGTAGCGCTTGATCTTTGTTTTCTCGAGACGGTCCTCATGAAATCCAGTTTCATAGTGTTTGATGGTTTTGATGACGGCACTTGGGGATACATTCAAACAAGTTCTCGAGATTTTTCGGATTCACTGACCTTAAAATATTGATGTACTGTTTTTTTCTCTTTACTTAACTGAGTGTTCCTCGGCATAATATGGATTTACAGTATGGGGTTAGGGTTAGTGCTAATGGGGATACCGACTCTGTTCTTCTGCTCAAGACAACTGATGGTCTAAGGGACGTTAAGAAGGCAAGAAATGTCACAAATTAATTCTTGACAAGGCAAAGCTGTAAACTGAAAACCATTCCAGGTGACTACCTCATGAATCTGATGAGATAATACCATGAGTATGCCAAGCTAAAGTAGCGGACAATCTAAAATATAAAACACATTCTGGGTTGTTTAATACTTTTTTTGGTTTAGTACATATTTCCATATAGGTTCTTTCATAGTTTGGATTTCTCCAGTATTAATTTACAATGTTGAAAATATTAATAATAAAGAAAAAACACTGAAGGAGGTGTGTCGAAACGTTTGACTGGCAGTTTAAACACACAAGAAAAATTGATGATTGATTGATGATCAGTAACCTACTGAATTAGTATAAGGAGCTATTTAATGATAAAACTTCAAAGCACTTTTGTAAGTCGCTCTGGATAAGTGTCTGGTGTATGGTGTCTGCCAAACACCATAAATGTAAAGAAAAATGTAAATGCAACAGCAAAGCGGGCCAGAACTAAAGGATGGTCTAGTAAAATGAAACAGACTTTATTGAACTTCAACGCTTGGTATAAGTGAGGACGGGAGAGACACTAGCCCAGCGACTCGCATGATAAACACAAGTGCATAATGAACATGTACATTATTTGGCAAATTGCAACAGTAACAACATTCCCAGGAGCACATACAGTAAACAAGAGTCTTTCACATCAAGTCCAGACTCGGATATGAGAGTACACGGAACGCTTCCCTTACTCAGGGGAACGTGAAAATTAAGCAACAAAAAAAAAAATTTGAAATAATGTGATATTTGGAATGCAAACTTTGTATAAATATAACATCATTGGTTTTTAAACATTTGTTGGTTCAGTTTTAACATTGGTTGTTTTGAAGAGGAGGAAAAAGGACATGGGTCATGGATATTTATTCACAGTCTTCACAGTAGTCTTGGAGTGTGTGGGCAGAGCTGCAGCGAGATGAAGGGACACGGGGCTCTGGCTACCGTCTGTAGTCATTAAAGCTTCAGCAAAAATGCGAAATCAAGCATGCATCTTAGTGTCAATACAAAACTACATTAGCAGCACACTGTTTTTCGTCAAAAATAAACCCCAATACATTTAAGTAGAACAGACAACTAACAAAAAAAAATTAAAAATTTAAAGAATACAGACAAAGAAAAAAGACAGGCCAGTTACGGAGACATTAAAGTGAACTATCTCCATTTGTTTTACAAACTGCAATGGCTGATCTACGGTTCTGTCCCATTCCCTCAGCGAAAGAGGCTTCGGGGTTTTTGGTTTTTCGGTTTGTTTTATATATACGAGGTCACAAATGTTCTAAGTTTTAAACAGTTTTCTCCTAGCTGGCTCCATCATCTAAAAAGGTTTCCGTTCTTTTAAAAACAGTAATATTTTTTTTTCTCAAATATAGAGTTTTTTTTCCCCCATCCTTTGTATGCACCAATGGTACTTTATCTTTGGATTTTCCATTAAAGCAATACTGTGAGTTATTGTATTCATCAGTTACATTATTGTTGTTGTTACCATATATGGCAAGTGCAGAAACATTCAGAAAAAAAAACAAAAAAAAAACTAACAAAAAAAAAAATACATCGTTAAAGAGAAGTAAGAAACTACATTTCAAAGTAAAAAATAGGGAGTTACAGTAAAGAGGGTAAAAAAGTTTTAAGTGCACAAAATTAAAGAAGTTTAAAAGACAACCGAACGATTTCTTAAATCTGCATCGACAGAAAAATCATTTACAGATATGGTCTTTTCACTTGGCTCAGTGCAGGAGGGAAGGTTGTACAGTAACAATGTTGAACTACATTAGAAGGGGTAAAATGTAAAATTTTAACATTGGCATGGCTGGAAGCAACCTCAAGTGTCTTTGACTGGGAAGGTACAAAAATTAAATATACAAGGAATTTCTTTTTCAATCTACCATACACTTAAGTCATTGAATTCAACAATCTACGCAACACCAAAATGTCAATACATGTTTCTATCATTAACACAACGTCATCATCCCCCCACCCCCCTCCCTCCCCACCCAAACCCCATAAAAATCTATCCTTTTGCTCACAATTAAAGTCTGCAATAGTCTTTGTGTCTGGACAAACACTTTGTCCAATTAAAAAAAAAAAAAAAACATTTATAAGATTCAATGACAACGCAAACCAGGTTGTAACATTAGCAATACTATCTTTTTTCCTTTTTTTTTTTTTTTTTTGGATATCAATTTTTTTCTTTCTGTTGGTATGCATCAGAACTTTTTTTTTCCCCCCAAACACCGATGTTCAGTAGCAGAAAATGAATACATGTTGACCTGAGAGTAGACAACATTAAAATACATTACATTAGTTTAGTGAGCCGATATTAAATTATTTTAACACTTAAACGGTGGTAAAACTCATTTTTTTTTTGTGTAAGCGTATTTAAAAGAAAAGAACAAACACACTTTTGGTTAGTTAGTCATTAGGTAATTAATTATAAAACCATCTTAGGTTCTACTCCAGTCCTTAGCTGTGCACACTTCAGTTTCCAAACAGTGTTTACGTATTCTCAAGTGTAAATTGACCAGCATATTGACGTGAGAAAACATTCTACTGACACTTTTTTTTTTTTTTTGGTTACAAGCATTGGAAACGTAAGGGATATCCTACAGGATGCAGTCTGTTTAAAAGTCTTTCAAACTATCACTGTTTTCTCAAGCTATCTTCTATCATTGTATGCTTTCTTTCCCAGTCATCCTCTTTTTAGTACCAACACAATAAATCTGCAGCGAGGCAGATAAAATTACAGCTATAACTGCAATAGTCTGAAAGTAGCCTTTGGCTGCAGGATACTATGTGGACTTTTTCTCCTCTGCTGCCCCATCACTGATGTAACACCCACTAGCAGAGTCTGTTGTTTTTAAACTACTTACATTGCCATTTAGGCTTGAGGTAACAGTTGAGTGTAAGGAAACTTGTATTGAAGAAGAAGAAGCTGGGGTACAAGCGGCTTGTGCAGCCCCAGATAAAGCTGTAGAAGTTGATGGAGATTGGGAATGCTGATCTGTTGGTCTGGATAAGCAGGAGATGGCAGAAGGACTCTCTGAAGCAGACAGCTTGGGCAAGGACTTTAAAGGGGATACTGGGTGGTTGGGAGGGTTTGGCTGCGAGGTAGATGAGGGACTAACGTGAGGTAAGAGGCGAGAGGCATGCTCTTTGGCATTCAGGTGCTCCGCTGCTCTCTTTCTGTGCTGACGGTACTCCAGGTGCTGGACGAGCTCTTCGTTCCCATTGAGAGAGATCTCACAGGCAAGGCAGTCATATAGACAAACATCCTTACCTCCTTCTCTAGATGTCCCTTTGGGGACAATACATTGGCTGGTGAGGAAGCTATCATCCAGCTGCTTAATAGTGCCAGAGGAGAGAAAACTTTCTCCGTCTGAGCTGGCTTGCTTCTCTTCTGGTTTGAAAAAGTTCAAGACAAGGTCTTTGTTATAAGCCATGTCCTGAGAGTATGCTGTAGCAGAGATTTGGCTATCTTTTGGTTTTTGGGATTGCTGCGATAGTTGCTTTTTTTGGAGCTGCAGCCGATGATGCATTAGTGCACCCTGCAAATTGTGCTGATATTGTTGGAGAATGGAACCTGGGGACAAACCCATTAAAGCTTGTGGCAGGACTGGGCCATACTGAAACATGCTGTCCATACCAAACATGGGCTGCAGAAAGCTTCCGGTGAGAGCTGTGGGAATCTGAGGAGAGAACATCGGAGGGAATCCTGACATAAGACAGGGCAGGAGGGGATTTGAGAGCAAAGAAGTCTGATCTGTGTTTGCTGCTGCTTGCAGAGCCTGAAGCTGACCCAGATCAATGTTGTAGTCCTTAACAGGTTTTGGTGTAGATGCAGCTGGTAGTAAAGTATCTTGCTTTTCCTTACTGATAGTAGAGTTTGAATGAGTAGCACTGTCAGTGGAAGCCCTTCCAAGCTTTTCAGTGGGATTCATGCCGTTTTCAGAGTTACTCTCTTTGGACAGCTGGAGCTGCAATTCTGACTCTAACGGTTTGGAGGGCGAGACAGAGATGTTTACACTGACTGCTGTTTGGTCCTTGGCAGCTGACATGGATGAAGAAGATGATGTCATAGGCTTGCTGATCAGTCCATTTGAAGAAAGATCAATAGGATCTATACAAGGTAACAAAATGACATTATTAAAAGTTCGGAAAAAAAACACAAAGTAGAAAATTCTTTATATTTCAAAGTCATGCTTTGTTATATTTTATGCTAAAAATTGATTCCATACGAAATTCTATATTTATTCAAACACAGTACCTGATTTTGTTGAAGAAGAGCTTGTTAATGACTTGCTGCCAGTCCCTGGTAAACCAGTAATCAGTAAGTTTACACACTGAGGAGTAGTGTGACTGGAGGATGCCGGACTCTCCGCAGACTGTGTTTGGACAACAGCCATGATGTCATTTGCCTTTTTTAGATTATTCATCTCCTGGTCAATCATCTGAAGACGAACACTTGCAACATCAGTAAATTCCCTTTCTCTGTCTATTTGTCCCCCGAGAGCTTCTTTTACTTTTGCAAGATGCTGATAGGAGAAGACATGGTCCCGCACAGAGAGACGACCACTGTACTTAACAGAGCACAGAGTACATTCTGTTTTGGGCCTTTCTTTACATGTACTCTCTGTGCCAAATTGCTTGGCAAGGCTGAGCTTAGCTTTTTTTTCCTTGGCACGTGCATTCTGAAACCACACCTGTACTACCCGCTTGGGAAGCCCCATGTCATTTCCCAAAGCTTCACACTCCAACATGGTTGGTGTTTTGTAGTCACTGAAGCAAGCTTTGAGCACTTTAACTTGCAAGTTGCTTAGCTGAGTGCGATAGCGTTTTTGACCAGGCCTATCGTCAAGGTTTAGACCGTTGGATCCACCTGGAGAGGGGGAGGCAGGGTCAGCTAAGCTTGAGTTCTCACTATAATCCAAAACCAACTCATTTTCATAATCCTTTGCATTGAAACTCATTGCAGGGCTAACCAGCCCTGAGGACATTTTGTCCTCACTTTCTGAAGAAGCCTCTCTTTCAAAACTAGAGGACAAATTATCATTACTACTGTGTTTTCCCTCACAGTAGTTGTCTTCATTCGTAATAGTTTCATTAGGGACTGTGTTGACAGAAGTACCTTTATGGTTATCTAGGGTGCCACATTCAATAGACATCTGGACTGAGGTGGATGACGCTTCCAAGTCAGTTCTTCCACTTATTAAGGGCTTTGGATCATGTGAAGACAGATCCCTGCTTTTATAAGCTGGAGAGTCGGGACCATTCTGCCCATCACTTGTGTTTGGCATCTGTAAACAGTTGGAAAAATTTAACAAATCCATTTTCATTTGACATAACTCCTGGTCGTGGGTCATACTAGCTGCTGTCAGGCTGAATCCTGCATTCTTTGCTTCATGCCAGTGCCGTGAACGTATATGAGCATCAAGGGCAGTCTGTGCCTTGAATAGTGCACGACAGAATGGACAGCGTCGATGGGCTTGAGCTGGACCCAAACCACGAAATTGACCTTTTCTTTCACGAGCTCGAGTGTTCTGGAACCACACCTGAACCACTCTTTTCTTGAGACCCACTTCCTGGGAAATATGGTCAAGCATTTGACGTGTTGGATTGGAATCCAAAAGATATTTCTGGTATAATATCTCCAGCTGCTCAGGGGTGATGGTGGTCCTCATTCGCTTGTCCCTCTGGGATTCATCCCCGCCGTGCTCCCAGTCATTTTCCACAGCACTAGTTCCTGATTTGGGCTCAAGCCTTCTCTTCAAGGAGTTTATAGTTGAGTCAGGAATGGCTGCAGATGTAGGTGAATTGAGTGATATCTGTGGAAAACCTCCAGAAAGCACCTGCCTTGCCACCAAAGGATTTGTTGGGTCAAAAAGCATAAGAGGCAGATCTATGGAGCGGTCCAGGAACTGTGGAGGAACAAAATGATTTTGAGCAACAAGGAAGTGCATCTGCTGATGTTCTTGCCAATGTTCAAAGGATGGGAAGCTCAATTTGCACTGAATGCAATGGTAAGGAGTCATTTGCTGCACCTGATTTAGGTGTTTTTGCTTAGAAGAAGGACTTGCTGAATTCATTTTAGAACTTTCCGAAGGAACTGGGCTTGCCCGGGTCACAGGTGATTTATGTTGTTGATTTTTATCCACAGGGGATGGGGAATGAATTTTAGGGCATGGCTGTTGATTCTCTTCATTAGGATGGTTTGTCTGATTATATGTTCCTTCAAACTTTGAACTTTTAAGACACTCTTCAGGACCACAAGATGCTTCTGTTATTGACTGAATATCTTCAGTAATCGAATTAGGGACAGTATCAGGGCCTGAAAGCTCTTTGTTAGTAGAATTTTCATCTGGGCTTTGCTCAGTACAGTTTGAAAGGTCAGAACTGGAGGGTTGTGGATTGTGGCTTGAGGTGTCAGGTGGACTATAAGGTTTAGAATCCAATAAAGGCTCGTTTTGAAAACTTGACACTTCATCATTGTCATCTTTATAGCACACTTTCTTCTGATGACTGATAAGATCAAAAATGTGTTGAAACACCATGTTGCATTTCTTGCACTCATAGCTGCTGTTGCCAGTACGAATATACCGGTCATTAGAAAACTGTCTTTGTTCGCTCTCTTTTGCTCCCTCTCCTTGGGTCTCATAGCTTTTCCTCGCTTTCTGACGGGAATTTTGAAACCACACCACAATGACACGAGTGGAAAGATTGAGTAAATATGAGAGTTGGTCGAATTCATCATCTTTAGGGTAAGCATTTGCATCAAAAAAATCTTGAAGAACCCTTAACTGGTAGTCAGAGAACCTAGTCCTTGATGATCTCTTCCCTCCTGAAGACTCTTGTCTTGAAAGCTCAGGAGAGGATGGCCTGGAATCTACTTTGACCTCTTCTAATGTTGTTATGGGTGGGTTATTGAAGTTATATGGGGAGTCCTTATTGCGCTGGCGCTCCTTGAATAGTGTATTCCTAAACCAGTGCTTTATAACTTTATTTGGTAAGCCCGATTTGTTGGCCATCTCTTGAACTTGGTCGTCATTTGGGGAGTTATTGATGTCAAAGTACTGCCGCAGAATTCTTAGTTGATCGTCAGTGATCCTGGTTCGAGGTCTTTTACCCTGCTGTTGCAACATAGCTGGAGTTAACTGCTGCTGATAAAGCTGGGCTAAGTCAGTTGTGAGACCAGGTTCAAGATGTACAGGTAGTTGAGAAGGCAAAGCCGGCAGGGGAATGGGGTGCATGAGGAGTGGGGGGAAAAGTGGCAAGTCAATGGGTAACTGGATTGAAGCTAATGGAACTTGGGGAGTTGAGACAGTAGGGGGAGTAACTGTGGT
Organism: Clariallabes teugelsi; assembly: GCA_030014215.1. Lineage (NCBI taxonomy): Eukaryota > Metazoa > Chordata > Actinopteri > Siluriformes > Clariidae > Clariallabes > Clariallabes teugelsi. The sequence goes on from JAQMYG010000037.1 coordinate 28,813,770, forward strand.
TGTGGAGGGAGGAATGCATGAAACGGCTTTCTGTTGAGCGGGATCTTGTGGAGGTGAAGCAGGGGAAGGCAAGGAAGGAGAAGTGTCAGGAGATGAAGGAGTAAAAGGAAAAAGCTTGTCATATTGTTCTCTGTAGTCTTTGGCAAATTTCTCTACAGACTGTATTGGCAAAATCGATTTGTGAACATGCTCTTTATGGCTCTTTAGTATCAACGCATTTGAAAAAAGCTTCCCACAAGACTCGCACACTAGCTTCCCATCAGAGTCTGAATGATGGACCTCTTTGACGTTGATCTTCATCTGTCCATTTGGCACAACCTCAGACGGTGTTGTCTGATACTGCTGCTTATTTTCATTAAACTGCATGACTAACTCGAACCCTATGTTCTCCAGCAAAGCTTTTGAAACATTTCCAGGTGCATCATGAGCTATCCTTGGTGGAATTAACTCTGTAAAGAATTCTCCACGATCCTCATCGTCAACTTCATCCTCAACCTCATTTTCTTTTTGTGCTTTGAAATCATCAATATTATTGTGTGAGATGGTTTTATGCAACTCCTTTGTTTCTTTATTTCCGATTTCATCTGTGCCTTTGTGAATCTGAGAATCAGAGGTCAGTATCTGTCCGCCACCTTGTCGAGGAACAGGAACATTGTCCTCAGGAGTCAGAAACACAGACTGTTGAGACGTACTAACTGCAAATCTGCTCGGTGGCTGTTTACAAGAAGAGGTAAGGCTTCCCTGCTGGGACGGCTCGGAACAATTTTCAGGTGCAGCAGGCTTTGATTTGCTAACTTTTAACTCTGAGCCTGTTAGGTTTAGCTCAGGGCTAATCTGAAACTCCCCTCCTGGGATGAGAAATGGAAGCAGAAGCTGCTGTTGCTGCTGCAGTGGAAGGAGAGCGTCTGCTGTGATGGGGAAATGGTGAAGAAGTGCTGGATTGAACAAATGGGACTGAAGAAGTGCTGCTTTCTTTTGTAGCTCCTGCTGGATCTGGGCTTGGGCCTGTACTAACTGTTGTTGCTGTAATTGCTGCTGTTGTAATAACTTATGCTGATTCGCTGTTGACGCTACATCTACCACTGGTTTCTTTTTACTCTCCTCGGGATGTGAAGGAATGCTTATAATTTGGCTTGATGATACAACATTGTGTTCATTGCTCTGTTGGTGCTTTAAGTGAGTCTGGTCAAGAGCTGAAGAAGTACAAGTGGCATTGTTCATAGCATTTGTAGGCTTCAAAACCGTTGCATTATCTGAAACTACTTTATGAAGCCATGGGTTCCCAGAAGTTGAGCTAGCTGCTGATGAATCAAGTTTGGCTGCACGAGCTTTGGTTTGGTGTAGTACAGATCGCATATGAATCTCTAAGGTGGAGCTCTGGCTATACGCTACATTGCAAATGCTACATTTGAAGGGTTTGTGGTCAGCACTGCTGCTCACAGTCTCTGGCAAGGCAGCTGAAGAATCCTGCACTGAACGCTTGACTTTGTGCAGGTGTGAGACAGAGTTGTAGTGCACCAAGAGTATGTTCTTTTGTGTGAAAGATTCCTTGCATACAGTGCATTTGAAAGGTCTTGATGGATCCAGGAATTTTTCTGTTGAGAGATTTGGCCCTTTTCTCATAGGCACGACTGAAGGCTTTGGACTGAGTTCAGCATCTTCTCGAGCTAAGTTCAATACACTGTCAGGTGGGCTTATTTTCTCATCCAGGTCATTTTGTTCATCTTCTTTCACCTTTTCCTCCTCACAGCTTCCCTGCACCTCATCGAGTCCTTGGTCTTCAGAAGCTAAGAGGTCTTCGGTCATCAACAGACTCCCACAGAGCTGTTGCAGCTGGATCTCACTAAGCTCAAGATGACTAGTCTCCAAGTGCTTCTGCAGGGCCTGTATTGTTCGAAAGCTGCGTTGGCAAAGGCAGCACATAGTGGCAGCCCTGATGGCATGGTATTGAGAATGCTGTTGAAGCTTTTCAGCAGTTTTAAAGGCAAGGCTGCATTGACTGCAACGGTACTTGTAGACATGGCGATCAGAAATCGGCATTTGAAGTTTCTGGCTGTGGAAGTGGTTGACGTGCGTTTGGAGGGCACCGGATGATGTCAAGACTTTATTACATCCTTTCTGCCAGCAAGGGAAAGCAGCATTGTTTTCCTTCGTGGATTCTGCATCTTCTAAGGGCTGCTTTTGTGTTTTTGCTATCTCTGGTCGACATGTGGTCACTCTCTCTTCCTCATCTTCATCTTGTTCTAATGAAACATTTAAAAAAGAACAAGCATGCCTCGATGAGAGAGGATCTGTTCCTGTTACAAATTCTCAAAAGTACAGAATGCAACAAACATATAGTATGTCAATCATATAGTATATAGTTTGGTACACAGTGAAACAAAACACTGTTTCTCCAGGACAAAAGTGCTACATACAAGATAAAGTAACAACATAGATTAACAAAATTATCTAAGAACCGTACGACATAAAGTGCACGTGCAAAATTTTAAAAATCTTGTGTAAAAAGGAAATGCCTCGATCACTGCACTCTCGTTTTATGCTTAGAGCTAAAACACAGCTTCAAATGTAAAATGCAATTTTCGTTTTCCAATACGCCTGACCACATGAACATTTAAGAATAAAAGTGTTAATTGCAGGAACTGGACATAACAGCGTGCCTGTGGTGCTCTTCAATATCTTTTTGCTTTTAAATCCCACTGCCTTCTAATAGTGAAGCAGCAGCACTGCTTGCTCTTAATTACCAAACCTGAGATTGGACCGCTACTTACCGTCAGGTCTTTTTATTCCATTGCAGCTGGAATCCGCCTTGGTCTGCTGGGTATTAGAGTCTGGCACGTGTAGGAACATCTTCTCCGGCAGCACATCTGAAGCAATCACCTGAAAAAGACAGAGAAGAAAGAAAATCTTAAACGCTTTTCCAGGCACTCAGATCATTTCAGCCTTACCTGTGATTTATAAACCATGTAACTATGCTTTTACTTCTTTAAGAACAGGAAAACCTCTAACCATAAAACTGTACAGTGAGAGATCACTTAACAATTCCATAAAACCTTCAATACTAAAAAAAAAAATCATCTAGAAAAGAAACCAGCGTGATACAGTAACAAAATGTAATTATTCATTTCATTACTTATAGAATAAGGATTGCTTACTCTGCTCATCATGGTACCAAATGTACCCAACAAAAGGCTTACAATACTCCCGAAAATTGCTGTGCAATAGTCTCTGATGCATTGTAGGAAGCCAGACAGTATCGTCTTGATTTAATTGGTATGCCATTGAGTGAATGATAGCATGTGGTTTAAGATGTAGTCTACTGTAAAAAAAAAAAATGCTAGACAGTTTTTTCTACAAAACAGCAATCTTTAGTCCTTATGTCTGACGTTCTGTTTATCTGTTGCTTTATGTCTCTTTATATAGAAACAAATGCTGCAACTCTTATTACGTATGTAAGTATTGATAGGATGATCATTATAGCTGATATATCAGTCCATTCCTTGTGCATTGCAAATGATTGATTATGAAAAATGCCAACTGATTTTAATCTATTTTAAAGGAAGTCGGGTGAGTATAGTGCTGATAACTGTTCATGCTCACAACACTGTTGTGTAAAATCACGGTACTTCTGAATTTGAAAGCTGTGTCAGGTTTGTAACGTTAATATATTGAGTATATAGATGCTTAGGGGAGTGATCCTAGATGATGAAGGTTTGAGTAATGTTTTCCGGGTGTAGTAATAGTGGACGGTGGGATTGATTTTCCGGAAGTGCAAGACGCATTGCGCTGTGCGGTTAAACTGATTATTAATCGATCATCAACTGTATTATAAACCGACAATCAATTATGGAGCTCCTATTACTATTTGTAACTTTATCATATATAACAGGTACCAAACCTACGTGGCATTTAATATTAATAGTCAAATCAATTTGACTAACCACACTAGTAATTTTTTTTATAGTTCAGTAAGCTATACCAGTAAACTATTTAAGTTACAACATATGTAAGAGATTTTATGTGTAGTTCCTTTATGCACAAAGACATTTTTTATAATTTTATATTTTTTATAACGGTGGCTTAGTGGTTATCACTGTCGCCTTGCACTTCCAGGGTCCAGGAGTTTGCATGATCTCTCCGTGCTTGGTGGGTTTCCTCTGGGTATTCCAGTTTCCTCCCACAGTCCAAAGACAAGCAGATTAGGCTAACTGACGTTTCCAAATTGCCCGTAGTGTATGAATGTGAGTGTGTATGTGCGTGTGCCCTGCGATGGATTGGTATAGACGGCGACGATGTCGGTACGGTGGAGTTAGCGGAATTGTTCATTGATGATTGGAGAAACTTGACCATTGGAGCAATAAAGAGTGATAAAAACCTGCACAAAATCAGTGAATTAAAAAAATCATATCCAATGGGTATTGCTTTCTATTGTTATAACTGTCACCGTTCCAGTCCCTCGAGTTAACTGAAATTGATCTATAACCCCTATTCTGTTTGCTTCCATTTGGACCAGGTCTTGTTTTTGAATGTGCAGCGAAAAAAAAAAAAAAAAAAAAAAAAACACCCGCAATTAGATATCACAATAGACCTGTGGTCACGAGAGCAACACTTAACAGAGTTCACAGGTTAAGTGTACTAGGAAGCCCTTCCTAGCATATAACAATGCCTTTAGACATCTCTAGTCCAAATAGGCCTATCATTTACCCCCTCGGCTTTAAAACGCCGAAATCAATGCATCTGTGAGCTAGAGGGAAATTCAGCCTGAGAGCTAGCGAGGCACACAACAAAACAAAATGGCTGCCATTACCATCACAAAGCCCACCATTTCAGCAAGATGCTTCATTAGGGGATAGAAGCCAAGCACACAAACCTTCTCAAGGTCACATTTAATTTAAAGCGCATAATTGGGGAGCACAGTTCGTAACAAGAACCACCTAGCACTGGATCAGGACTAATGAAGCTCAATTATTTTCATTACCCTATCTCATTGGAGGAGGAGGAGGATGAGGAGGAGGAGGGGGGGGGGGCGGATGAGGGGGAGGCAGCGAGAAATGATGTCGTGAGGGTGGGGAGAGATGAAAGATGAATATACAAAAGCAGAGAGAGCAAAAATAAATAAGGATGCAAAACACTAAAGCAAAAAAACAAAAATTAGGTTGGGACATTCCTGTTAATCTTAATCAGTATGTTCGGGTGTACGTTATTAATTAGTGCAATTATAAATACGAGTCTACGTTTAAATATTGACTGAATAAAAAGTAAATATTGTTTGTGTCTTGTATAGCTGACATACCGTCACTAGACATAGATGATTTATACAAGTATATTTGTGTTTGGTTGCTTGATCTCTTTTTTTTTTAAATAAATGAAACAAAAATATTGGCACCCTTGCGTCTAATATTTGGTGACATCTTGCACTGGAGACACTGCGTCCTGAGGCTTGTCTTGCAATCAGGTTGCAGGGGCATGAAGAACATCTTATCCTTTCTCCATGCAGAACATTTCAACCACATGTTGTCTCAGGGTGTTGTCCTTTTCATGTCTCGTGTCCTCGCCACCTTTGCCTATGGCTTGTTGTTCGTTAGGGATTGTAGCATTCTGTACCTCATGACTGGTAAAATGTCTGTTGCTAAAAATGGCATCCATTTAAAAATGTAATGGTCTTGAAGCTCCTTTTAAATTCATAGATTTGGACGTGTGGACATCCAGAGACTGAAAAAAAAAAATCTATATATTCCTGCTTTGCCTTCTTCATGCATGTTTGTTTTATACAATAATCTTTGTCCATTTTCTAAAAGAACAATCATTTTACAGTATCAGTGCACCGAGACAGGAAGCGACAGGACTATTATGTAAACTTGGATACCTTTAAAAAGAGACACTAAAGTGGACAATCATCGTGAGCTTTGCATCGTGTCTATGCCTTTCATCTGGCCTGAATGAAAACGAAACTGTCTTAATGCAACATAAAACCCATTTTGTCACGATTTGGTTCCCCCTGCTGTGCATCACGGTTGTCATAGCGACAGAACCATTTGCTCTTACTTCCTGTCCCCAGTCTCCGCCTCCACCTCTGTGTTTCCTCACTGCATTTCCCCTAATTACTATGTGCGCACTTTTAATCTTTTTCTTTGTACTTTTTGCCTTCATTTCTCTTTCTTACTTTTTTTTTTGTTTCCATTTACAGATATAATAACCTGTGTGTGAAACAGAGAGGGCATCGTATTTGTGTCCCATTCATGCAAAGACCTGCATGAAAATCCCCGCGTTACAGAGGCGCAGGTCATCGTGTGTTAACGCTATATTTTTCGCGCCGCATGCTGGCTGTGTCTGCTCACGGCTCTGTCGTGTGTGTCTCACCGCGTTAATGAGTTTCTGCGTGCAGTCTGCGGTGACGCTGTGCAGGTGTGTGAGGTGAGAGCGCATCAGAGCGACACTGCGCAGCGTGTCCTGGCACAGCGGGCAGCGGAGAGCCGGCTGCACAGCATGCTGGATCATTACGTGACTCCTCAGACGGCCGAGATCAGTGTGACAAAATCGGCAGAATGGGCACTGACGGACCTGAGAGAAGGGAAAAGAAAGAGATGTTTGATTCGATGACATGAAACACTGATCTGTAATACAAAGCACAAAGCATTTTAGTTTTTTTAGGTCTAATGCAGGGGGGGGTCTAATATAACCTGCTCTGAGGAGATCTCTTCCTGCGCTCGAGGGCGTTTTGCAGGTACGGTGTCATCCGCGTCTCCAGCTGCAGAGCGCTTGGGACTGACAGACGGCTCGTTCTGTTTCTTATCTTCATGCATGGATGCTTCTAAGGAAGAGAAAAAAAAAAACACACACACACACACTTTAGATATGAATCTCATTATGTTCTCTGGAACTAAAAAATGAGCAATCTGGACTGATGAGATTGTCCTATCAGAGTTAAAAGCGTGTAAGGCAGAAGAGCCACTCAGGAGTTTGTTCTGACCCGTTTTCTCCCCCTCTCTGCTCGCTTGTTTGGTCTGGTCCGCCTGGTCAGAGGTAATCTCAGCGGGTGACTCCGTCTCATTCACGTCTCCTAGAAAAAGGGGGTGGAGGGGGGAGGAGAAAGAGAAAGTGTTGACCTCAATCTATCTTGTGTACCGTTTCAACAAACATGCGACTTTAGTTAGCACGGGTGAGTTTTTTTTTTTTTTTTATCACGGACAAACTAAACTTTTTTTTTAAAAAACGGTCATCTTTTTTATGTTTTTTTTTTAATGACTTTCTTTGTCTTTGCGTTTGTGAATGTGAGATCACATTCTAACCCACAGGGGTCAGTCTACACTATCAGGGTCTTTTCTATGCTTCAGCACAAACCCTTCACACACACACACACACACACACACACATAACAGCATGCGACTGCTTTGCAGACTGCTTTGCGCACTCTAAAGCGAAAGTGAATAGATAAGAGATTAAAAAAAGAGATGAAGAGAAACGGTGTGGTGATGTCAGCAGCTTTATCTAAGCCAAGTCACAGGAGGGAGATAATGGTGCACCAGGTCACCAGGGTCGTTCTCTCCCACTCGCTCCACGATTCGAAAGAAACTGTTTTTATGAAAAAGATCCTACATACAGTACATGGTTCAGTACTGCGCCTGTGTGTGTGTGTGTGTGTGTTGTTTTATTCTGCTTCCTTTGCAGCACCTGAAAGCCAAACCTTCACAAAAGAGGACGGAAAGATACGCTGTTGTTCTTTTCGCAGCGTCTAAAAGAGGACAAGACACAGCGCCTCAGGACATGCACTTCACTCCTGCCCTCCCTACTTCCCTCAATCCCTCCCTCCCTCCCTCCGCCGTCCCCTTCTCGCCCGCTTTTTCTGGCTTTCTGCTTCTTTAGCGCGGCGATTGTTCACGGCCGTGGGGGAGGGGAGGCGAGGAGGAGAAGAGCTGATTTGGGTAGGTGTTTGAGGATTAGAGTCGGCCAAGCCAGAGGAGACAAAAAGCCATGAGGGCTGTCATAACAGACCAATCAAAGCGCAGCTGAGGGATCGGGCTAGCGCTTCTCCGAGAGCCTGATTATGACAAAGAGAAAGACGGACCGAGGGAGAGGCCAGCTGAACACCAATTATCCTGACAGCCGTGCTATTGATTTCCTATCAGACCTACACAGCCGTAAACACAGGACACATAATCTGAAAGAGTCAAATCCGCTCTGCTTATGAATGCTCTGCTGGACACGTCACACACTCGCCCTCGCTCGGCCTTTTATTGTTTTATTTTGAATTGATTGGATTCCTAAAGAAAGTACAATAGCCAAAAGAGCAAACGCCATCATTTTAAAAAGCTGCAGATAAAATGTGCCTAAAAAATTAATAAATAAATTCATACAAAATGTGAGTTGTGCACTCGAGAGAATTACTCGTTAATAGCAGTTAATACACGTCTGTTAAGACTGTATTTAATATCTATTCTAATGAAATACAAAGCAGGCGACAGTAATTTCTTTCAAATTCGGTGATAATGATGTGCAGCTATCATCACTTAGCACAATGCATGTTTCATATTTCCACCATTTGGATCATTAGCAGAGAATTTGCAAAGCAATTTTCCTTCACTGGAAAGAGAAAGAGAAAAGAGAAGAAAAAAAAACAGCAACAAAAGAGATCTAATTTCTCCGGCTATAAAAACAAACGTCCAGACTGATTAAACTTGCGTAATCAAAGCCGTGCAGTTTTTCTGGCTTGTTTCCATTTTGTGCAGAAGAAAGAAAGAAAGAAAGAAAGAGAGAAAGAACGAGCGAATGAATCCGCATCGGGGCGGTGAGGTCAGCCTGGCCAATAATGAAGTGATAAAATGCACTCACACGTGCTAACAGACTCCATACGCACTGGAGGCACACACCTCATCAGCACTTCCTGCTCGGCTCGGGGATCGGTATACAAATGCTCTGCGGCATCGATCCGTTATTGATTACAAATTAGGAAATGCCCTGGTGTTCTTACCGAGATCAATAGTGAGCCATTGAGGCTCAGTGATCCACTCCAGCGCTGTTTATTCAGCCGCTGCTTCACTGAGAGACGCGGCAAAGCCAGTCACTTATCACAGCTTTCGCTTTACACACCGGAGCCGCGCGAAAAAAAAAAAAAAAAACGTGAGACAAAGGTTTCTGTTCCGTTATGTCATCACTGTGCTCGGTCGGGTGTTTGCGTGCATTTTGATGGGAATAAAAGGAAATTCCGATGCTCTGGGAACAACAGAGAATCCCTTTGAGGATTTTTTTTTTGGCAGCAACTAAAGCTGGCATCAGGCCTTTTATTCGTTAATGATTGCTACGATGCTGGCTTTTCAATTACGGGCAACACACAAAGGCTGTAATATGCAAATGAGACCTCGAATAAATCAGGGAACAAATCACCATGTGGTGAGTTTACCTCCCGCAGCCGTTTAAGGTGAGTGTTATTGTGAGGGTTCGATGAGTAGCAGACAGCATCCACATGATCCATCACTATTTTTGGTCAAAAGAACACTTGGATACACTTCAAAGCAAATACGATTATGATAATCATTATATTGTGTAAACCAGAATTTGGTTTTAAGCCATGAAAAGATTTTTTTCTTTTATGAAAAGAAAAAAAATAAACAAATAAAAACTATTTGTCTGTTCCTGGGACAGGCTCCAAGTCCAGTACGACTTCTTGATAAACTCCTGAATTTGCTCTCTTTGCCACGCATCGCAAGTGCAAAGGTTTAAGAAGGAAAAGAAGAAGATGCTTCTCCTTAAACAAACCTCACCACTTCTACAGGCATTAAGCAATCACTGAGTCTCTCCTGTGCTCTCTCTCTCTCTCTCTCTCGCATTCTTTTTCCCTTCAGAGATTAATTAGATAGCATTAATTAACTCATTGCTCATTACTGGGTGAGGCCTTTATCGGCTGCATTGACTGGACACCGCCCCTGGTCAGGCCTCCTTCTGGGCAGTGAGGATGTAACAAGTCTGATTATTGGCAGGTGAATTAACACAATCAATTCCTGCCATTCTCGACAAAAATCTCTCACTCCCATCCACTCCCTCTTTCGCTCTCCTTCTGTCCGAATGCAGGGATTGAGCTTTTGTTTAAGCCATTAGTCGAACCGATTTCGGGGTTTCAACCGAATGCTAATTGACTCCACCACCCGCTCTTGTCAATTACCCCACAGTAAATAACCACACGCTCTCTTGTTCTCTTTACGTCTAGCTTCGCTCTGTGTGTGTGTGTGTGTGTGTGTGTGTCGGCCCCTCCCCCTCTTACCATTCTGACATCTTTTACAGATGCACCCAAGAAACTGCACCACAACATGGGGGACCATAGAGCTACATGTTTTTTTCAAATGGCAACAAAAATGATTTTATAGAAATGAACAACATGTATGAACCCAAATACCAAATAAACTACAAAAATCTTTTAGTGCATAATAGAATTTTGGCGAAGCATTATACTGTAAGCTTATAATGTCTGATATTTAATTAGAATTGTATGACCTCATAATGGCCGGTCAAATATTCATGAGATGAGACGAACTCTGGTACATTACCTGTACACACACTGTACTGCATTTTTCTACCTAATTTTTGATCACAGGGACTGCACCGAGCAAATCTTTCTGTTATTTATGGGACACATAAACCGCCATGACTGTATGAGCAGCACTTTTACAATTAACATCTGAAGACAAATTTATTGGTTGTCTTTGTAGCTTGTTTTAAAAGAAAATAAAAAGAAAATAATAAATGTAGATCCAGAATACTGGAATATTTATGTTGTATATAGACTATTAATATATATTTACTAAATATCCTTAAATGATATTTTACAGGCATCTATACAGGAAATTTGTAGTATAATAATATACTAAAAATGGAAACTTTTTAAATGGCTGTTTTTTGAAAAAATAAAAGACAAAGCATTTCCCGTGATCACCTGAAACATCCACTTTTACTCTGCAAACATGCAATTAAGAATTTCCTAAATTTTCATTTTCTTTCAGCATTTTACTCTATAGTTTCCTAAGTAATTCCCTGCCGCAATATTAACCTACAACAGACTTTCTTGCGGAATCGCTGGAAACCTGCGCATGGCTCGGACTTACCGTTATCTTTAGCATGACTCTTTCTGATCTCGAAGATGGCACTGAGCTCCTCCTCTCCTCCATCCTGGAGACCATTCTGGATTCGCTGCAGTCTCAGGAGTCCCTCCCCTCTCTGATGGCTCAACGAATTGGCGTGCTGCACCAGACTGAGGCTGTTCTGGGTGGAGTAATCGCACAGCACACAGCGCAGAGAGCCGCCGTCGGACACGGCTCCCTCGAACTGCTGCAGGTACTGCGGAGAGAGGAAGGAAGAGTGATGTTCACCGGTGTGCATTTATTTATATTTATACCAACAGAGCAAACATTCACAGAGGCTCGGCATTTCATATTCAACTGAGAAATATCACTATTACATAGCCACATCAATTATCTATCTATTATCAGGTAAACCATCTACTCAAGGCAGTAACATTCACAGAGCTTATAAACATACGTGTTTTATATTCAATAATCATAAACTGACTGTATAAATCACCGTGTATAATATATAAACAGTACCTAGACACTTTTTTTCTGGCATATATTCATTAAAAAAAAAAAAAAAAGCCACACCCAGCATGAAGAATTAATCCTACTCCAAATTTACCATTTTACACTACATGGGCAAAAGTATTTGGACATCTTGGACAATGCCGTTACTAAACAGACCACAGAGGCCTGAGGGCAAGATCACGATTTCATCCTCAGCTTGCTTAGCTTGTCCCTGCAGCCCCATAAATGAGAAAGAAGATCTTAACTTAACATATTACAAGCTCATATTGGGCAAAGATCCAGTTTACTTGTTTGGAATCGGATAAGAGGACATGGACATGTGTTACCAGTCAAAAGTTTGGACACAACTTCTAATTCCTTTTTTTCCCTCCACTATAAAACAATGCTGAAGGCATCCAAAATATGCAACATCTCCTTTGAACATTGAGATGTATATCTGCTACTTACGCCCTGGTAAAGTCTTCATAACGGCTCTAATCTGAGGTGCTGGTTGTTAATTGGTGATTTCTGAGGCTGGTGACTCTAAATGAACTTCTCCTCTGCAGCAGAGGTCAGTTTTGGTCTTGTTTTCCTGGGAAGGTCTTCATGACAGACATTTTCATCATGGAGCTTGATGGGTTTTGCAAATGTTCCCAGAACAGCTAACCTTTGTATTTTAAAATAAGAACTGACTTTTGTTGTTGATGTTGTTACTTAATTATATAATCCCATATGTGTTACTTTATAGTGCTGAAATCTCCGAATTGTTCTAGAAAGTAGAAACCACTAAAAAAAAAAAAATTTTTTTGACTGGTACCGTATGCAGGACGGAGCTGGATGATAGGCGGGAGAAATGCATGTAAACACTGTCTGGTGTGCAGCAGTGACTCTACAGTAAAACCATCATCATCCACCAGTTAGATATAGATGTTTAAACTGACTACAAGCGGTTGACAATTCTAATCACTACCGATGGAAAGTTTGCCACTGTTGGGCCCTTGTGCAAGGCCCTTAACCCCATAAACTTTTCACATGTATGTTCACAAGGATATGAAAAAAAAAGTCGCCCTGAATAAGGGAATCTGTCAAATGCTGCCTCCGGTAAATTAGCTGTTTCTATAGAAACAGTAAAATATAAAAAGCCTTATTGACTTTTCTGATAAATAAGCCTTAAATAGAAGACAGCAAGCTCAGTTCAAGAGTGAAGAAACAAGCAAATACTTTCTCGAACCAGTTAGCTTATCAACGTTAAGTGTTCACATCCTGAAAGAAGAAAAATTGCAATCAAAGTGTTTAGACATACACGGTTAATGGTGTAAACTTTCTAAATTCTAAACATGTTTATACTTGAAAGCTTTCGTTAAAACTTTTGTTGCCTGGTTCTACATATAACCTTTGAAGATTTCCGCATCGGGACAAGCAGAAAGACCATTTAAGGTATTAGATTTTTTTTTAAATAGTCAACTACAAACACGGTCACGGTTCGAAGACTTTTTGAAAAAGAATTTACCTTGTATAGTCTTAAGCTGGCCTTGTGTCTCGAGTTCATTGTGTGCAGTTTCAGCTTCTCCAAGCTATTGGCCTCGTAACAACATGCGTTACACCTCAGTTGCACCTGGACACCAGCGGCGACACACCTGAGCATCCACTCCTCCTCTTCTTCGGGGCTTCCATGGCGTCTGCTGGCCTCTTGAAGGTGTGCTGCTAGTTGGTAGCGCTGCAGATGTTTGTCTGTTTGGCAGTGCAGCTGGAAGTTGGCTCTCAGAGGCGTGGCGTAATGACACAGCCGACAAAGGTGGGCATCACCAGTCGTGCCTCTCCAGTCAGCATCAGGAAGCGAGCGTTGCGTGGCCAGGTGCTGACTAAGAGCAACCAAGCTGTCCGAGGAAAAATGACCACACAGTGCACATTCAAAAAGCGCCTCTGGGGGTTCTTCGTCTGCTGACTTCCCAGGAGACTCCTGCATGGTTTCTCCACCAGGTTGTATCATGCCGGTGGGGTCGGGAAGCCTGGTCTGAGGCTGGCAGTATGGGTAGAGCTCTGCAGCATTTTGCCGGTGCTGACGCTGCATATGGGCCAGGTTCTGCTGCAAAAGGAGCATGTTGTGTGTGTGCTTCTCACTGGTCATGTGTATGCGAAGGTTCCTAGCTACGTTGGTTTCGTAGTCGCATACTTCACACCGCCATGATGCACGTCCCTGCACTTTAGGAGACGGGGAAGGGGTCTGGGTAGAGTGCGTGTGAGTCATGGGGCTAGGCTGGACCGCCGGAGCATCAGGACGTGTCTGTGACTGCAGATTCTGCATGTTGTTGAGGTGTTTATCTGACTGCATGTGGATGCTCAGGTTGCCTTTGGTGGTGGTGGAATACTGGCACACCTGGCAACGAAAAGGCTTGTACCCGCAGGTGTAAGTCTCCCCTCTAGCCAGGCGAGGGTGGTTTTGTCCACTAGCACAATATGGACACTGTCCATCGTCAGAGTCGGGGTGTTTTTCTTTCATGTGAGCCTCAAGGGTCTGCTGGTACTTATAGTGCCAATTGCATTTGGGGCACTTCAGTGTCTTGCAGGAGTTGCGCGAGTGTGTCATATTCACTTGGCCAACAAAAGAATAAGAAGATCCCTGGTTGTTGTCCCGCCCAACAATAAAGTCTTGTTCACCCCCAGCTAATAGAGTTCCTCTAGACCCAAATTCCACCTGACCTTCCTCGAGCTGAGATTTGGTAGTCTGGGACAGAGGTGGGGTGACTGTGGGTGACTGACAGTTGCTATGGTTACTAGGTAGGTCAGAGTTAGTGACATCTGGCGTGTTGTCATTGCACAGCTTGCCATTTGGTTCTTTTGCCATGGCACTACCCTTCTCTGACAGGTTATTTGGTTCTGTTTCCATCGCACTCTCTAGGTTGGAAAGCTCTTTTGGAGTAGCGACCGTGGACGAGGTATGCACAGTAGAGGATACCGCAGCAGGGCCGTGGCAGTTAAAGCTTGTTCCACACTCTAACTCAGAGTCTGTGAGAGATTTGGTGTTGTTCATAAAGCTGGTTGCTACTGTGACAGAGTTGGGAGATTTGGGATTGCTTTGGTTTGAAAGAGCCGGTTCAGTAATGTGCCCTTGTCTACCACTGCTGCTAATACCGCTCGCAACATCCTCTGCAGTGGAAACTACCTCTGAACTCAACCTCTCCTCTCCTTCTCTGCTACCTCCACCATCATCACTGCTCCTCTGTGGGCCCTCTCTGCCCAGGGTTGAAGGGTCTTTGGCAGGGCTCAGCACTGAGGTAGGAAGGGGGACTCTGGGTAGAGAGGGCTGAAGAGGAAGTCCTGGCTCAGAGATCTGGAGGTGCTCCCTGTCCTCCTGACTTTGCATGGCCACCTTGTTGCGCCCTAAAGCTGTGGTTGTTAATTGGGTTGGCACGTTGCTAGTTTTTGGTTCTAGGAAGCTTAGGAGTGGGAGGTTACTGGGGCCTACAGGCTGCAAGATGGCACAGGTGTGCTGGAGCAAAAGCAACTGCTGTTCCTCCGGAGTAACCATGACACCATGCAGCTGTGAAACATGACCTCTAAAAGCATGCACGCGACTGAATGACAGACGACACAGAAAGCACACCAGGACAGGTTGTTCTTTGCCAAGCAGTGCCAGCTCTGCTCCAAAAGAACCCGTTCTGGCAGGAGCTCTATCTTTGGATTGGCAGGTCATCAAAGCGCGAATATCACTAGACAGGTGGCACCAGTTCTTAGGGTGGAAGACATGGAAGCTTTTCAAAGTAGAGCTTTGGGAAGAAGAGTAATGGCATGAGCTAACAAAAGATGGACGAGATGTGGATGGAACCCCATTACATGGCAGCTGACTTTGGCTCTCTAGGATACAAGCGGACCCATCAGCCTGGTAGATGATCTGGCATTCTACCTCATCAGTTTCATCACCCCCCTCAACATGTTCGCTTTTTATATCTCCTCTTCGCTCGAAAAAGTCACCCACAGGACAAGCATCAACCTGTTTTTCACAGGCGATCCCCTCTTCCTCTTCGTGCCCATCTGCAGAAGCTCTCCTGTCTCCCTTGCTTTGCCCTTTCGCTTCTTTCCTCCACTCGGGTTCACCCTGGCTGGGTGGGCTGGCTGAGTTCAGAAGAGAGGTGTTCTCTCTCTGTAGCAGTAGTAGCATGGAGGATGGTGGGCTGCAGATCCCTGGAGGCTGGTTTACACAAGGGCCAGAGGCTCCGTCTTCTGAGACAGAGTCACAGCACTCCATCCTTCCAGTTACTGGACATTCTCATCCCAGCCAGACCTATACAGAGAGAAAGAGAGGCAAAGGTGCTTGAGTTGCAGTAACCGCTTTTAGTAATGACACAAAACTAACATTTTCAGGGGTCTTCCTATATTCCAGAAAATGTGACACAGTCACTGTATACGGACAGAGAGAGAGAGAGAGAGCATACCAGTGATCAAGGAGACACAAAACACTATACTGCAATCAATAGCTCTTTGCAAAGCTGCATAGCTGAAAGCTGAATATTGCATGAGGGAAGTTTCTTGGAATTGCTCAAATCTCTTCACCTAATACCTCTGCCTGTCAATTCCCTTACATCTGCCACCTTCAGTAAGTTGCCTTTTAGGAAACACAGTAAAGGGGTTCATCTTTAAAAAAATTTTACAATTCTTAAAGTTTCCTTTTTGTCCTCCAGAGGGATCTGTAAAGGTGTTTATTCGTAACCTTAGAATTAAGTGTAGTACCCTTAATTATCCAAATGTATAATTAAAGGGGACCTATTATGCAAAAAAAAAAAAACATTTTGGACACTCACATGGGTCTCCAGTGTATGTGTGGGAAAAAAAAATTGCCCTGTTTTTTTTAAATCCTTTTTCTATTTTTGTATTGCCCAAGGCTTAAACAAACCTGGTTTTGTGACCTCACATAAGAAAAGCCCCGCCCTCTTTTTAGCTTATTTAAATAGACAGTGAAGCAGTTCATTTGTAAGAGGAGGAACGAAATAAAGTCAGCATTAACACACACACACAAACACACACACACATTTTGTGGAAGCTCTGAGACCTGTGTGAACTTGTTAAAGAACTAGTAAAATGTGAGACCTATAAAGAAGCCTTTTGTTTACATTTAACCGGATTTGAATGTTGTAGCAACCCTAATTACAGTAATTAGGACATTCTTACAAACCAGTGTTTTATAAAGCTTCTGCAAAAGTTCTTAAAGGTTTCTGGGTATGATTTAAAAAACCCTGTTCTATGATTCTATGATAGACCCTTTAAGGACAACCCGAGGAATTTTTCTTGAACCTTATGCTGAAACATGTTTTTTTTTCTTTTTCCTCTCAGTCTCTTGGTTTTACAGTGAAAGTTAACGTGCTGTGGGTACTTTTATGAATGTGTGTGTTCATTTGTGTGTATACACACTCTCACACACTCACACACACTATATTGAGCTCCTTCTGATCCTGGCTGCTGGAGAGGGTTAAAGTGCTTATAGGAAAATCAATAGTTTAAATGCTAAGCAACTTACTGGAAGTGGGAGCAGGATGCTAGCACTGTGCTACGGATGTGTTAGCCGACTGAAGCTCAATCCATTCCTCGATAAAGTGGCTTCACGAGGCAAAACATGCAGTTTCCCAATAGCGAAGCTGAACGCTCACGTGGAGCATGCCACGCAGATATTAATCATGAGCGATGCGAATGTCAATGATTCTCTCCGTATGCATGAGAAGCAGTACTGATTTGCAAACAGACATGTTCATAATCCTAAGCCTCTCTCTCTCTCTCTCTCTCTTGCTCATAACGACCGAATTTGAAGCATGCACGGGCATGAAACGATCGTACAGCGATTGTATTTGTTTAACGTTAACAAAATAGGCAGAAGTACAAATCCTGGTGCCATGTCATGTTTCAGAAATTAGCTACAATCAATATTAATACCTGTAGCAGCCAGTGTATACTCAAGTGTTAGTAACCCCTAGGCCCTCCAGCCCCCCCACACACCCCCCCCCTCTGTTTGGACAGCTGCCCCTCTGCTTCACGCTTGCCTTTGATCTCTGATTTAATGCACCATTTTCATTAGAAACACTAAGTCCATTCAGGAGACAAAAGAGACTTCAAAAAAAGTGAAAGAGACCAGAGAGAGAGAGAGAGAGAGAGAGAAAGAATAGCTGGAACTATAGTGAAAAAAAAGCTTTTACACTATTTGTAACAACAAAAAGATTGTAATTCTAGATTTTAGACATTAAAGGGCCAAACAAGGGACGAGACCTGAAAATGGAAAGCTGCCGTGTTTCTTGGAAGACACGCCCAAATATGAACACTAAGGGTCAAAAGGACTGAAACGGGAAATGAGGGCATGAGGACAAGAGGAGACTCTGTGTCCGAAGCTGTCCTGGTTTAGTTACTTTAATTCTTTCTTTCTAAGTTCTAATTCAGGAATCAGATCGATATAAAAGAAAAACTAAATTCTGAAAATTGCAAGTATAATGTAAAAAAAACAATGGAGCAGAACCCAAATCTTAAAGCATTAAACATAGCTTTACTGATAATGTTTGCATTTTCTGAAACTCCAACAAGAGAAACAGGAAATAAATGAAGTATAAGAGGGCAAGTCAATACAACCTTGGAGTGATTTCAGAGGGAAGAGTTGTTGTTGTTTTTTTTGGTCCTTTTTCTATTATTGTATTTGTCAAATGAAATACAGCCTTGCATTTTTGATCTTGTATTGTATTACTAACTTTAAGCGCATCAAGCGAGGTTAAGAAAATGCGAAAGCAAAAAACTTTAGCGCGAGTTATAGCCCACTATATATATTTATTATATATAATAACAGCTATATAAATATATACTTAGCTATCAGTTCTTTCATTTTGTAAAAGTTCCTCCTGTCTCATGCTTCCACGCTTTGTGAAGTCAAATAAACCATCAAAGGATTGAGTTCTTTAATTGGATCCACTGAAATGAAGGAACTTTTTCCACTATGTCTTTTACTCCTCTAGTTTCACACCGTGTACAGTTTCCTGAAAACTCTGAGAAGAGCATTTGTCTGAGGTTTTGTCCCGTCATCAAAGAAACTATCTTTGTGCATGGTATTAACTACACTACAACACACACCGCCGCATGTCCCCCAGGATATTAACATGATGCACAAAATTACACATTTTGGTGTTTCAACATACACCAACACCATGGGACAGTAATATGAGAACCAAATGCAATAGTCTTCGAGCATTCTACCTATTATTCCGTAATGACCCCTTTCTGACCAATCAGAATTAAGATCTCAGTGACAGCATATAACGTTATAATCGGAAAAGACGTGAAAAAAATCTATTTAGTTAAGTGTTTCATGTATCACCACAAAATCATTTTTTAAACAGAATTTTTATTTACATGTGTTTGCTTTTGAGGAGGAAAATCCTCTACGATCCTGCAGGTGGTGCGCTCTAAACTATTCACATATTATTCAGCAGCACAGCGTCCTGTGTGGTAGGAGAAAATTAATTATGTGAATTAAGTTTGCTTAGAATTGTAAGAAAAAATATATATAATACAAAATCGGGACATTTATAAAATCGTGATACTAACACAATCGCAATACAATTTGAATCGATACCTGGGTATCGTGATAATAACGTGTTCTTTATTACCGTTACACAACACTCTACAGCATGTAAGAAGCAGTAGTTAAGCACTGATCAAAATACCACAGTCACTGTCTAGACATTTCTTGGAAAAGATAATGTTCTTCTGCAGTATACCCGAAATCCATTTCGTGTCCATATGTATTTGCATTTAAAGTGAAGAAATGTCATCGTTCCTGTACAATCCTACGGGTGGCGCTCTAAGCTATTCAGACATTGGCAGACAAAAAATGATCACAAAGTTTATTTGTACTGATTATTATGGCGAATAACATACCGAAGATACCTGCTATTGTACCTGCTATATGTAGGTTTTTAAGTTTTATTTGATTATAAGTTACATTTTATACTTTAATGCCTTTGAATCTATTTTGTATTGTTTAAATACATAAAGCTTTAAAGTTATAACTTGACAGTTTTTTTTAATATGGTTCATGGATCTGGAAAACAACAAAAAACAATATTTACAAAACTGTGCCACTTACATAATCGCAATACAAAAAGAATTGGCACCCAGGTATCGTGATGGTATCGTATCGTATCGGGTGGTCACGTGATTTAATCATGTATTTAAGAAAGGAAAAACATGATTGCATCGATTTACCTACTGTATACCGTCTCTGTCTCTGTGCACCCGGACTAACAAGCTGTCTTTATTTTTTAATCTGCACCGAGGAGTGCGATCAGTACGCATGTTGTCATAAAGTTGATTGAACACTAATCAGTCTACAAAGCTCAGAGCCATAAATCAGACTATATACATATCAGCTCTTTATCATTAGACCATAAGTAATTCCGTGTTTCTATAAAGTCCAAGGATTTTTTTTTTAATTCCCAATATAATGAATCCTAAGAAATCGATAAACAATAAATAAAATGATCGCGTTTTGGCATTCAGATACCAATCTTTTGAGTACAGTGTATGACCCTCATGCTGTGCATCCATACAGCTGGTTTTTGTGTGTGCATGCGTGTGGATGTGTGTGAGCGATTTTATTGCTCCGTCTTGTCATCAGTAAATGAAATGGATAGAAAATGGGATTCGGGTCAAGTGACGTGACTTGGCGTGTCAATAGCGTTCCACCTTTTGGCTCGGAACTGCTTCGTGCTCCCGGTCCTGCCGTCCTGCCGTCCTTTCAGTCGTGAGTCGTCCGCTTTGCTCGGCGTCCGTATTTCACAGCTGATATACGTTTCGCATCATGACTGCTTTCGTCTCTTTTCTTCACTCTGCTCTGGGTTTAATTTGTAGCTCGAGACAGGAGTGTAGGGAGCACTGGTGAGAGTGGCTTTAAGCATTCTCCAGCGGAAAAAAACAAACAAAAAAAAAAAGCACTGGTGTGTTTTTCTAAAAGCCAGCAACTTTGTGAGCTCGCAGCTCTTCGGGGCTGGATGTATTCTTCGCTTCTCCGCTTCTGTGATCGTCTGTAATCTCGCAGCTTCTACAATATTGCTGCTCGACTGTGCATTCAGGCTTAATAACCGTGTACTCACATGTGGATTGCACTCAGGTCGCTTCTTTGGTCCTCGTGTTCAGACATGACAGGCTCTCGACACAAACGCCAGATTTACAGTAAACACCAGACCTTTGTTACGACTCCTTGGGCAAGAAATACTGACGTACATTTTGGAGAAAAAAAAAAAAAAAAAAAAAAAAGAACAGGTCGGGTTGCACAGATTAGGCAGGTGTACCGTTAAAGCTTAAAATTCTTCACCTCTCATCCTTTAATCACGCGAGGATTCCAAAGAAATGATCATTTCTAGCTACTTATGCATCAATATTACACTGTATAGGATATATTTTCGCCTGACATGCATGCAATACTAATGTTTAATATTCAGTAGTGTTGAACATTTAGCACGAAAAATATTACGTGAATACATTTACAGAATAAACATTTCCGCCGTAAATATGTCCTTTTAACAAATACATTTCCTTATTAAACCTGTAATAAAGCTTTAAACCAACAAGCAAACATTCTAGCATTTTAATTTTTAATATATTAACATGACATACCCCTATGATCTATAATAAACAGTTTAGCTTTAAACAATGACTATTTAATATACAGTATAAGACACTAACCCACATGATTAACTGGACTTACTGAAGAATCCAGGATACTTAATGCTATCTTCAGGGTTTATTATTAGGTTACAATCTCAGCAGCACATGATTTAAATCCAATATTAAAGTGTTATTTATAAGTGTGTGTGTGTGTGTGTTTCGTGCGCACTTTAGCCCCTCGAAGACTCATCTTTAAAATTCTCCCTCGCTCCACACACTGCAGTCCTGACCCTTGTTTGACTCGAGCTCCTGCTTCTGTGATAAGCTTCGAATTCTATTTAAACCTCACAGAGCCACAGCTAACACACACACACACACACACACCCACACAAACACACACTCTTTCCTCGCCACGCTTTTATTCCGAGAGCACAGTGTGACTCAATATTTGCTGAGGAATCTGATGAGAATTGAGAGACTCAATCAGTGAAACGTTTCTGTTATGCGTCTGTCTTTATTAAACGTGTGTAGACAGCGTGCGGTGTAATGTAACACACACACACACACTCACACACACACTTGCAGGCACGCACACACACAGTGGGACACAAGCTCAGAAGCGGGGCCCCATGGACTGTGTGTGGTGTGACAACAGAGCGACGGGGAGAGTGTGTGTGTGTGTGTGTGTATGTGTGTGTGTGTGTGTGTGTGTGTGTGTGTGTGTGTGTGTGTGTGTGTGTGTGT
>JAQMYG010000037.1:28862654-28873241 GCA_030014215.1 Clariallabes teugelsi
TCATGCGACCACGGTATTATCGAAAAAAAATGTTATCGCGGTACGACGGTATTTACAATACCGTTACATCCCTAGTTCTAACACAGCTTTTTTTTTTTTTACAAAATTCTTGTATTTCATCAGAATCCGTCAAAGTTGGTCGAGTCTATGGGATTCTCAAAGTTGGGGACCAACTCAAAGTTGGTTAAGTCTATGGGATTTTTTTGGGGCGGTAATTTACCCCACACCCTTTAGAAAGTAATAGCACCCCATTCCCGAATAAGCTGCACGATTTTACACCTCTTTCATGAGTCTACGACAAACGGTACGGGAGTGGTTACGCGCCAAAGTTTTTTGTACGAAAGATTAAAAAAAAAATAATAATAATTTAGGTTGGATGGCTGGTTAAAGGCAGCGTGTCTCAATTCAGGACCTGACCCTAGAGGTGACAGTGCTGACCACTACGCATTAAGGAAAAAGACGAGTGCAGAATGAGGGGAAGAATCGAATAGTTCAGCAGTTTGGCCGTTTTTTGTTGTTCTGACTACACACCCACCGTGTACGTAGAACAGCTTCAACCAGAAGCGGCAATTCACTGAATGATGAATTTTACCGTTCATTATAAGTACAGTTATGAGTTTATTCAATATAAGTGACGTTGCAAACTGAGCTCAAACTTACAGCCTCCTTTAAGAGTTGGGTTCGAATGCATTAATGTTAAATATACTATAATCATGTGAATTTCAGTACCTGGTCGGCATATTTGAGCTTGAGACAGGAAATGACCTCGCCCTCCAGTTCGCTGTAATCGGTTGCCTTGTTCAGGATGTTCTGACAGAATTTGGGGATATCAGCTTTACAGGCCTTCCGTAGCACAGGATTAAGCCTGTAGTCTAAATACCAGGGAAAAAACAAACAAACAAACAAAAAGAAGACAGTAAAGTTAATCAAGTACGTAATAGCAACAAACCCCTTCTACATCACATAAATCACATTATTTATAGAGAGACACCCAACTGCCATCATTGTATAGAGCCCTATTCAGGCTGGATTAGTTTATAAAACAGACATCTGTATAGATTTTTATTTTTTTTTAATGATAAAACTCATGAATAGCAATAAAATGAACATAGAGAATTTGTACGGTTTACAGATCTTGTACGTTTGCATCATGTGGTCGGTTCCTTAACTATCCGATGTTAAGCGGTAATAAATGAACGACTATAAATGAGGAGCGGTTTGTATATAGTGTAAGCACTTAAACCATTTACAGCACTAAGTGATCAGTGTTTAAACACTAGAGATTTAAAAGATCTTGCCGTGATGGTCATTATTTATTAAAGTTTAACAGCTCCAAGGATGAGGAATTTCGTTTAACGGTTGAACTCTCCCTGTAAAAGCATCCATTTTTTTAAAATTCACGATTCTGGAAAGTGACCGAGTGCACACTGAACAGCTAGTAGTTCCCTGAGAAGTGAAGGAAGATTCCGATCCAGAAGGAGAGAAACTGATCAGTTCAAAGTGAACAAAGCTGCGTTCCATTCTGAAGTGTACTTCTCAGGGTGCTCCTCACGCCTTAATGCTCCGTTTGCTGGGAATGTTGGTGAACTTCCCCCGACAAAAATCCACAATTCGAACACCCTGCCAAATCACCAGCGCAGAAATCACGTGCGTTACCATGGTAACATGAGCAACTTGGATACCGTTACACTGCTGCTGTGAATATTTCACACTTATTGACATTAAATATTGAATATTTATTGAAACAAAAACGAATACCACTATAAAACATGTATAAAACTTGACTTGTAAATAAATTATTGATTAATAATAATAATAATAATAATAATAATAATAATAATAATAATAATTGATTAAAGTTGCACAGAGATTTTTAACAGAATCCTAGCCTATATAATACTATGGATTTCATGATTAAAGTAAATTCAAATTATTGTGTTCTATTACTATGATGTCGTCCTCAATAATAAATGATGATAAATATACAAATCCTTTTATGAGCTCCATTTTTTGCCCTACGCTCCAGCTTGACGCAGTGAATGATGGGAAATTTTTCATTCCCTTTAGTGGTAAAGTGAAGACCTGTTAAGTTGTTCCCTACACCGTTCGGCCGATCGGAACACATCTTAAGTGACTTCTGAGGAATAAGCAAGCAAGATTACCCATCAGTATAAAATAAATAAATGTATAAAAATTGCCACAAAAACGTGGAAGCGGTTTGAAAAGCATGTAACACGTAATCTTTCTGAAATATCAATCTTAGGCATAGCGTGAGGACCAACTTCCTCATTCTCTTCTTCTCTCCCGTTCAATTGTGGCTCGCAAACCGACTCAGTGTATACTGCCCCCTGCTGTGTCAAAGAATGAAAGGTGCGCAAGGTGTACCAGAGTACGGAGAATAATAATAATAGTTATTAGAGAGGTAAATTTTCTATAGTATTTTCTAAAGAAAATGTGATACTTGAGTAAAATGAGCCCACCCCATGTTAGTAGGTGATGCTAGCGTGCTGCCAGCGCAATGAGCGCGTCAACAGTTCCTGTGCGCGGTACAAATCAAGGCTCAAGAGGGAGCAGTAAGCAAGGTATTTAAGACACTGTGAAACGGAACGCAGCCGCTGTGTCTGAGACTAAACAGCACACAGAAGCAGTCAAACATTTTTCTTTCCAGCATGATGCTTCACCGGCTAGAAAATCCAGAGACATGGCGTTTAACCAGACGAGCACAGAGTCTGGATAAAAATAAATAAATAAACAAACTATCAAATTCGGACTGCGATTTTCCCAGAGGAGAACGGAGAATGACCGACAAGGCAAAAATCAATCGAGAAGGAAATAAAACAAAAGTAGCACTAGTAAAAGAGGAAATGAGCCCAGCTGTGTGTGTGTGTGTGTGTGTGTGTGTGTGTGTGTGTGTGTGTGTGTGTGTGTGTTGTATAAATTGAATCCTGTCTGATTAGGGCTACAGACACACTCTTTGGTAGAATACGTACTTCTCATAAATAATAATCAAGCAGACGAGAAAACATCTGATTCAGACAAACACAACGCAAGATAATAGATGCAGTGTTTGCAGCTGATTTTTTTTTTATTCAATTCACTGTTTCTTTCTGTTTGTTGCTTTTTTACTCACCTGTGTTCTGAGTAATCTGTCTCTTGGTGATCATCTGCTTACATTTGGGGTCCATTAGCTCGCTGTTCTTGTTCTGTTTTAGGCACTGCAGCATGTTCTTGGCATCAGACTCCGCACAAAAACGCTGACACAAGGACAAGGAAGGGTTGGAAAGTAAACTCGAGCACATTAAGGGATGAAAAAAAAAAAAAGCTTGTATTTTTCTTTTTTTTTCTTCCTCTGTCTTTTCTTACCCGATTCTTTAACCGAGAATTAACCTGCGATTTTGTTTTAACCTGTATATTTCGCTAACCTTAATCATCTGCTTGCAGACTCTCATGAGCTGGTAGTCCAGCTCAGCGTCCATCATCTCCAGCTCCTGCAGCTTGAACACCTTCTGATGGCACGTGTGAGACAGCTGCTGTTTATTCTCCTTCAAGCACTCAATGACCTGAGAAAAGGAAAAAAAGAAACACGTTATTCTCTGATATCGAGTAAGCACCAGTCAGGGTTGCAGTGAATCCAGAGCTGGAAAGTGATGTTTTCCCCCAAATGCCTCAAATAAATAAATAAATAAATAAATAAATAAATAAATACCCCGCACAGCTTCTAACGTGTGTTTTGAGACTAATTAGCACTTTTGGTGTTTTGGGACCGGTGTGTAAGCGTGTGGAATGAGTGGGTTTTCAGACTAGAGTTTGGAGAAAAAGGCAGATGAGAGTTTGTTTTAATTTAAAAAAAAATAAATTTTCAATAATGTAATGCATTATGTAATGATAATGTAATGCCTCAAAAACGCATTTCTGTTGCACCACCCAGTCGGACTCGGTCATGGCTGATCAAGCTGGAAAACAATTTTGGTCACTGGCCGATCGGACGGTGCATCTCTGTTATAAATGTGATCAATCATTTACAAAATCAATTTTGGAGTCAGTGTAGTAATACATGAACTGGCACACAAAAGAATCACAATTCATAACCACATCAATCCCCCCCGCCCCCCGGTCTCTATTTGGCACAAAGTGTACCCCGCCTTGTTCTGTACGGACAACAGACGGATATATATTTTAACTTATTTTAGAGTGGCATCCTTACTGAAGATGAATTACATGTACTGTACAGTGGAACCACGATTCACAAACATAATAATTTGTTCCCATGTTCTGTTAATTATACAGTAGGAATCCCATGCGAATAGAACCAATCCGTTCTCAGTCACTATAAACTTTTATTTAACTTTTGATGTATTTTGTTTATATCACACAATATAAAACAAAGCACAGCCCAACACAGCCGCTATCAGTTTAGGCTTTGTTTTTTTTTTTTTTTTGGTTTGTTCGTACTCTGGGGCGTTCGTGAACTGAGGTTCCACCGATCTTGATCAATCCCGGATTACCTGAGCATTCCCGAAAGAAACCCGAGAACACAACTTCTCGATATCCTTCCTGCACGAGCTGTACAGCTCAGGCTCCAGACGAATGTCCTCGGACTGAAAGAAATGACACGACACAAATCAAATTACAAATTACAAATGGGCTTGTTATGTAGTTAAGAGTTTGACTGAATAATCAATCAATCAATGTTCAGCCCTAGTGGTCTCTCAGTCACTGGACAGGGTTTAAAAGAAACAGATAATCTGGACGGGGCCTTGAACCCGTCACTGTCATCAGCCTGCTGTGCTCACGAGACATCTGCTCACGAGCTCGCATTCTTTCCAGTCTGAGCAACAATGGCGTACTGTGGTCAAACATTCAGTTACTCACGCTCGCTCAAAAGAATAATCATGACCTCATAATAAACGCATGACATCCGCTGGCTGAAATATGTCCGAATTATTGTCCAAGTACTTGGCTCATGTCTAGACAGTAGACGTCCTTAACGCAGACTATTGATCTTCTCCAAAATGAACAGCTCGGTCAGATGTGCTTGTAATTGAAGCTTTAACTCTGCGCTATTCATCCTTTGAGAAAGGAAACAGCACCTTAACATCTTTACTGTCAAAGCTTTAACTTGCCATTATATGCCGCTAGATGCTATTAAACACCGGTTTCTTTTATGCTTCTACCTAATGGAATATATTACGAGCGCCGGTTTCTCTCACCATTTCCAGCTCCTCCACCCTCAGCTGTTTGCGACACTTCAGGGACACGCGCTGCTCCTTCACATCCTGCAGAGTGTCGTTCCTTACGGTGGTGCTCAAACAGATCACGACGTCACTCCTGGAGAAAAGGAAAAAGTAAGAGAGGGTGAGACAGACAGATGGCGGAGTCATGCAACAGAGGAGATGAAGACACGCACTTTGGACTTTTTTGTCGTCTCCTTGTGAGAATGTTGCGTTGACCCAATTAATAATAATGCGGCTAATTAACACAGTGCTACACATAACCATGTGACTTTTTACATATTTTTAAATATATTTTAGCAGGTACAATTTCTACAAAAACTGGTATAAAAATAAAACTCTCGCTTAGCCTACGTACAAAACTAAGTACAAAGTCAGTAATTGTCTTCAGAAATGAAGCTGCCAAATGCCTAAATGTAAACATGAATAAAGCATCATTGAAGAAGAAGGTGAAAGAGCAGCATAGGAGAGACGTACTTCTTTTTAATGTTAGGACACAGTTTGAGGACGTCATCTTTGCACGCCATCTTAAACTTGTAGGAGAAGCGAAAGTCCTTCATTTGAATCTGGAGAAAAAAAAAAAGTTGTTTTAAACAGTTAAACAAAAGATAAGAAATTTGGGACAATGTCTATAATAACCGCCTTACATTACATTTAAATACTTATTATTATTATTATTAATATTATATAACAGGAAAAAAATATTCCCATTATTTTTTCATATTGAATTCAATTAAAAGATGAAGATTAAAAGGTAAGAATGTTTTACTGTTTTAAAGCACAAGAAAGTCAGACTCTTTGGAGTTAAATATGAAGAAATAAGGACTGGGCCATGGTGTTTGCTCAGTACTTTATAATAAAAAAAAAATAAAATAAAATAAAAAAAAAATTCTTTAAATACAGCAGATGCCAGAAAAATATAAATAAATAAAAAAAGAAAAATATATGACACTCCTCCGATGGTCACATGACAGCAACAACGACTGACATCATTAGAGGAAACATCCAGTACATTCGAGAACTGATTTTAAATGATTGATGTTGAAATGAATGATTAATGATTGAAGCACTTTGGTCAACCTGAAGTTGTTAATAAGTGCTATATTAAAAGAAATAATCGATTGACTGATTGTTGATTGAAACATAACACTACACATTGCTGCCACAATTCAATTGGAGTTTTATAAAGGGTTTGTTGTTACAGATTAGATTATAGATATAGGTTATAGATAAGTATATATACATCTGTATGTTGTAAATGTTAATATTACAAATCAATTACGTCATAAATATATATTGTGATGTATAACTACTCTATAATAATAATAATAATAATAATAATAAATTATTTCCACATCCATTTCTGTTCATTTTAATTTGTTACTCTCTCCTACATACACACGTATCTTATTGTTCGATTTTCACAGAAAAAACAAAAACAAAATGATTTTAAAGTCCGATAACCCTGGACCGAGCCAAGCCTGGTGACTTTTGATGCATTTCCTCAAAGACGTCATGTGCTCTAAGTAACGTTCCCATTTTCGGCCTTCTGCTTTTTGCCGATATAAACCTAATTAATAGTCTGAATTTGATTTATGGTCCGTGTGCTGCGTACAAAACTCCACCACCGTGATGTCGAGCAAAGCAGCGTTATTTCAGGGCTGCTGATTAGAGCCGATTTTAGAAGCTTTTTACACATCCTTACTCTACATGGACAAACATACCAGCTGGAAGTGAGTCACTCCGACAGCACACTTCTCATTCATCTCCTTCTGATATTTGTTCTGCACCAGGCACTCCATCAGATCTCCAGTGTCTAGCTGATTATCGGCCACGTCCTACGAGGAGGGGACGGTCAGCGACAGCGGCGAACATGGAAAGTAGAGAATTAGGATACGGACAGGAAAGAATTTTACTGTATGTGTACAGGGTGGGTGAAAAGTAAGTAGGCATTAAAAATCTATTCATATAATAAAACTGGAAAGTTGGGCGTGTCTGTAAATTGAAGATATTTGAGAACAAAATTATTTTGGGTGACGCAAGATGAGTAATAGATCACCAAGATAATTTTTGGAATTAAAAAAAAATCTTAAAACGAAAAAAAAAATAAACGAATTGGGGTTTTCACAGGCGTTCTGTATTTGGTCGAGCTTAAGGTAACACACAGGCTTTGTTTCATCGCAAATCGCCCCACAGGAAGGGAAGAAATGCTACTTAGGAATTTAAATGGAAAATGCTCTTATCATTTAAAAAAAAATCTCAAAATTTAACAGGTGGCGCTGTACATTATTGAATATATGCTTATGAGTCGTCATCGTTTTTTTTTTAAAACGCGGTTGAGTGTGCAATTAAATTTGCACGCAAACAAAGTTGCAGGCGCATCTAGTTGATGATAAAGTCCTTATTTATAATACAAATTTATTGAAACAAATTGTACACGTACTTTATTAAATAGGAAAATGAAAGCCAATCTTGACTTCAATCACCGAGCCTATGCTCATTAGCTTTCTAGGACAATTTTTTATCGTCTTCGGACATAGTGTTGGGTTCCTCCCCTTTCACAGTACGCCACCGTCTCTGTACAAAAGTCCAATGATATTCCTCGCTTCATTACGGGCTGCGATCTTCTGAACAGTCACGCAGTCGGCCATCTTTGTTTATTTAGCGACTCAGTCTATTTAGAGACTGTTTTCATGATGACTCCAGCGATACTATAAGTTCTATAGCCTTTAAATATTGTCTAGTTAATTTTCACCCACACCGTATATTATGTGATCATTAAAGGTTGCCTTCAGTGAAGTTATACTAAACCGATTCACTCACATGGCAGTGGGTCTGGATGACCGGCTCGCACGCTCGGACCAGCAGCGCTTCAATCTGGATGTCCTATCAAAACAACCCCCCCCCACAAAAAAACACAACCTCAGAGGAAATCACTTCATAAATATTTCAAACTACACAACAGTTTTCTACCTTAAGTAGATTTAAGGTTAAAAGAAAAAAAATATATATATTACACAAATGGGATCAGGGAATCATCAATGTTCTTTAAAGTGCATGAAAAAATAAAAACACCAAGAACCTCTAACCTCAGACTCGAGCTCGGTCAGGTTTCCCACCATGTCCTTGCAGTCTGCCATCAGATCGTCCAGATGATCTTGGAGACACTCCAGTTCCTGAAAAAGAAGTAAAGTCTGAATCTATAATCATTTTCTGTACGTATATGAAATTTTGTTTCAATCCCAAGATTGAACATGTAATATTATTACTAATATGTACGGTTTTGTAATATGATTGATCTTTTCCATGCCTTATATGGTATCACTTCCTATCGCGCGCGTCTAGACAATTTTATACATACAAAGAGCTCGACTCTGCTGGAATCCTTTTGTCTAACCGGAGAAAGCAAACGCGTTTCCTATCGTCTGTCTCCGGGTCTCTCCATGACTTACGTGATGATGAATTGTTCTTTTGATGTACGCGACAGGGCGTATGGCCAAAATCTTAAATATTCTCTCAACAGTAACAGACCTGCAGACACGTGTGCATGTGTGTTTGTCTCTCTTCTGGTCCGAGCCGGACCGTACGCATATCGAGGTGTATCGAGCAATAATTTTTCTTATAGATGAACACTTTGGGTTAGAATATAACAATGTAAAAAAAAAAAAAATCATGTAATTATTTTGTTAATAATTATGTTTGATTATGATGATTATGTTTGTACACACACACACACACACACACACACACAAGTGCAGAACTTTTTACACACAACTGTAGTTCAGACCACAGACACCCTTTATATTGAGTAGCTCAGACCACAGACATCATATATAGAGTGAGGAGGTCAGACCACAGACACCTTCTATATCGAGAGTAGATCAGACCACAGACACCCTCTATGTCGAGAGTAGATCAGACCGGAGACACCCTCTATATCGAGTAGATCAGACCACAGACACCCTCTATATCGAGTAGATCAGACCACAGACATTATATATAGAGTGAGGATGTCAGACCACAGACACCCTCTATATTGAGTAGATCAGACCACAGACATTATATACAGAGTGAGGAGGTCAGACCGCAGACACCCTCTATATTGAGTAGATCAGACCACAGACACCCTCTATGTCGAGAGTAGATCAGACCGGAGACACCTATATCGAGAGTAAATCAGACCACAGACACCCTCTATATCGAGAGTAGTTCAGACCACAGACACCCTCTATATCGAGTAGATCAGACCACAGACACCCTCTATATCGAGTAGATCAGACCACAGACATTATATATAGAGTGAGGATGTCAGACCACAGACACCCTCTATATCGAGTAGATCAGACCACAGACATTATATACAGAGTGAGGAGGTCAGACCGCAGACACCTTCTATATCGAGAGCTGATCAGACCGCAGACACCCTCTATATCGAGTGGATCAGACCACAGACATCATATATAGACCTTTGTAGCGTGATTTCTACAGATACGCTCCGATCGGCTTTTGGATTATAAGTCTCTCCGTATTGAAGTGGACAGAAACCTGCTCTTGTATAAATGAACATAACTAACTGCTCGGGTGCTTTGCCAAGATGGCTGCCAAGTTAAAAGAACGTCGTAGGTTCTGCTCATCTGTTGTAGCTAGATTTTTCCAACAACATAAACAAGCTGTGCCTCTTCCTGCTAAGACAGGACACAGAACGTATGTGAATCAAACAAAGTGTGCTGCTCGGCTGTAAGTGTTTGTAGTCACATGTGCCGAATGTTGTCCGTTTCAGTAGAGAGCTCTGATGAAGGATGTTCAGAGTCTTATGTTTTTTTTTCAGGCACTGCTTTGTATTTAGCCGCTCAGACAAAGACTTCAAAAGGGGGCCAGACAGACAACCTGATGTTAATGACCTCAAAATGGACACTAGCAAGAGGTCATGGAAAGAATAACCTACACACCGAAATATATTGATGTACATCTATGTACTTAACTCTTTACATACCTGACCAGTGTCGGTCTTGTCGCTGCACCACTTCCCCAGGTCAGTCATGCAGCGTTTCTGCAGTTCTGGGTCCAACTTTACATCCAAAGCTCTCTGATGCAAGATCCTCTGGACTTCCACTTTACACTCCCTGGTGAGCTACAGGAACAAAAAAAAAAACAAATCAGGAGACAGATCGTTTTTAATCAGGAACAATGTCTCTTAATCACACAGGGCAAATACAATAATTATAATATATAAATTCTGTTAAAGGGGTCCTATTATGCCATTTTAAAGGTTGCTAATCTTGCTTAATGAGTCTCTTAAAACAGGTTTACATGTATGCAAGGTCAAAAAACACTTTAGTTTTCTCCAAAAATAGAT
>JAQMYG010000037.1:28876804-28889158 GCA_030014215.1 Clariallabes teugelsi
TCACATAGTCAAACCGCATAGGTGTTATAGGGGTATAACAGCAGGAATAACAGACGGGGGGGGGTTATCGGGGGCGGGGCTTGTAGGACGACTTTCACACACTCGCGCACACCAACGGATTGGGAATGACTGCTGTCTAGCTCACGGATTACATAAATTGTCTGAATAACGGATTACATTTTGTAAAAAAATAACTAAATAACTGAGCACTTAAATGGCGGAGCTAACGTGTTAGATTACTCATTACATTAAAAAAAGTAATCCAAGTACTCTAACGCTACTTACTTTGTAACGCGTTACACCCAACACTGCTAATCTCACATTTTTCTGCAGATTCCGATGAATTCTGGTGAATGATGGCACAAGATCTATTGATATTTACAGAATATTTTATGCGCGGTACGGTGATGAGACTCTTAGCTACAGTTAACCATTTGAATGGTGAACGACGATCCCGTCTGAGGTGGCTGAGAGATCACTGCCGTCGTTCCAGTGAACATTCAGAAAGTGGAACATCTTATCCTTGAAAATCGACGGATAGCTTGTTGCCAACTTGCGGAAGAAAGAGATGCATCTGTCTGTGGGAACTGTACAAACAATCGTTCACCAACATTCACTTGGAGTTATCGCCACATCCCTCGTACAGCTCCAAACCATTTCCACATGTTTGGAAAAGCTTTTAAAGGAGTTCCTGGGAGGCCGGGGTTTCAGACGTGAAGCAGGCAGTCTGATCAAAGAAAATTTCCACCTTGATGGTGTCCAGGCACTAATGAAACACTGTGATAAGTGCATTAGTGTATATAGAGAAATAAAGGGAGTTTTTAATTCTCATAACTGTGTTCTGTTATTCTGTACAATCGAAAAATCCTGCTTTGACTTGGACGCTCCTCTTATTTTAGTACAAGTTAAAGAAAATAAATATAAATAAGGCCCATTATAATCATCAAGTTTATTATAGTCACCACCTCGCTGGGATCAGTTATATTTTCTCAGTAGCTGCCATTCCTTAGTTTGTAATAATGGTGGTTATTACGAAAACATCCATCCTGTTTTGTGTATTATATTACATTTTAATAGGTGACTCACTTCCAGTCTCTGGAGATAAAGTACTGCAGCTCCAGCAGCCTGTGCTCACAGTCCTCCACCATCTTTTCCGTGTAGAGATGCTCCATTAGACATGAGAGGATCCTGTAGACCGACACACACACACACACACACACACACAATGCAACCTTTACTCTAG
This sequence comes from Clariallabes teugelsi, assembly GCA_030014215.1. NCBI lineage: Eukaryota > Metazoa > Chordata > Actinopteri > Siluriformes > Clariidae > Clariallabes > Clariallabes teugelsi. Next base: position 28,878,048 of record JAQMYG010000037.1, read on the forward strand.
TCATATCACTTCCATCTAAATCATTACACCACACTACAACATGATGAAGGACAGACGTACATCATGACACAGATTGCTTTTTTCTTTTTTCCTTTTATATTTCCACACTTCTGATTGTGTCAGTCTGACAGACTTAGCAGAACTCACATGGGATCTCCGTTGCGGATGTGTTTGCAAGCTGTCTGTATAACAGACTCGCACGCTTCATTGAGAGCGCGGTCAATGCGGTAATCAGCGCCAGGGTCAGCAGACTGGATGAGTGCCTGGAGCTGCAGAACGAACACACACACACACACACACACACACACACACACACACACACACACACACACACACACACACACACACACACACAGAGAGTGAGACGGACATATTTGTTACTTGTACAAATCCAACCTCTTCTTCTCAACCATAAAAAGTGACATAAGGACGTGAAATTTATGATTCAGAGATATTCACGGTCACTAAATCTAATCTATTGTTATTCACAGCCCGAGTGCTTACCGCGTTCTGGCACTGACTGTCCATCGGCTCCTTGTCTCCTCGGCCCACCCTCATGAGACAGTGCAGGGTCCTTCCTTTACGGTGCAGGCCGGAGCAGTGAGCCTCGATCTCGCCCCGGCAGTGCAGCACGATCTCTGGGCTGAGGGAGAAATCCTCCATCAGCATGTGCCTGTAGTCCAGCATCTCGCCCTGGCAGTCTCCGCTCACCGTCCGCCCTGGAGCCGGACGCCAACGTGACGGAACAGAAAAGCCGTTTAGATTACATTCATTATATTTCAATATCATTTTATTGTTACAAATAAACAAAGACGAGTTAAATAATTAAAAAAAACTTGTGGATAAAGTTTGTGGTGCTTAATTAAGTTCCTCCTTTCAGCCCGAGCTCTATGAGGAGCAGAGATTAAATCACATGACGCGAGTACAGCTGTGAAGCGCAGACAGACTGTCGATTTGATTAGACGGACAATGAACAATATTCAATTCTATCTGAATCAGTGGAAATAAAAGTTTAACATCGGAGTACTGATTTCTTTTCTTTTTTCTTTTTTTTTTTTAGAATATTTGGTCACACATAAATGATTACGATCATCAAAAAAAAAAAAGTTATAATATTACACAAAGATAACCTGAATAAATACAAAAATGCAGTTTTTTAAAAAAGCTGTTCAAATCTTTCGAGTCTTACGTGGAAAAAGTATTTGTCTTTATTTCTCTTGCCACGCCCGGGCCTGATTACTGCCAGACCTGTTAAATTAAGGACAGGTAATCCCCGACATATGAATAAGTTCCATTCCGGGAGCATGTTCGTAAGTCGGATTTGTTCTTAAGTCTGACAAAGTGAGTCTTGTTCGTCTTTGACACTAATATACAATGTAAAGCATACCAGTCCACTTGACTAAATCTCTGTCCCCTTTCCCTACACTGCCATCATGTGGTCAAAAACTGTAACCTCGCTTAAATAAGTGAATCTCACACAAATGTAACAGTGTCGTCTCTGCGACATTAAATCGTGAGGGGAATCCCGGATGCCATCTTGTCTCAAAGCGGTTTTCCACTGTATTGGACTGTTTTATTAAGGATTATTTTCCAGAAATTAGGATTATTCACCATCAGGACAGCTTTACAGCTGATTCATTGAAACCGGTGAGGCCAACTCATTTCTTCCAAAATGTCATCATGTCTTGCACAGAAGAGATAATCTTTGTTAACCTTCTACTCCACACTCCAGTCCTGTGGGTGGCGCTATTGCACCAAACGCACAAACTCGTAAGTTGTTGATGCTATACTCTTTCAATATGTGAGAAATCACAGAAAACGGAAGCGTTTTTTTTAATCTTCTGCAAAAGCCGTGGTGCATGTTTTAAGGAATCTGTCAATTCTGGCCGATTTAAACATTGTAAAGTTTAGCCAAAGAATTTAGAGTGTGAATCGATTCACGCTTTCACAAGTGCGAAAGTGACTCATTGATCCAACCAAGAAAATAATGATTAAATCAACATGACATGAAGTGAAACAGGCCGATCAGAGTTGAGCAAAAGTCACTTTTTTTTTTTTTGATGAAGAACAGATTGTGTGTTAATCAGGTATGTGAGTGGACAAGTGCAGGAGGGGCGGAGGGAGTTTGGTGGAGACGGTCTGTTTTGATTTTGGGTCATTTTACCAGCAACCATGTGAATGCTCGAAACCATGTTGTTGTAGAGCTCAAAGTGCAAAATTATAATTTTTTAAATAAAATTTGGTCCATATTTAAAAATACTGTACTGCACTCTCCATCACACACACACTGACCTCGGTGCACTACAGACTCCAGGCAGAGGAGTAAGTACGACAGTCTGGCCTCTCGAGCTCGGGGCATGTTGGCGTCCAGGTTACAGCGGTGTTTGCGGAGGTCGGCCTTACACGCTTTCGCCAGCGAGTAACTGACCTTATAGTCCTGAGCGATCAGCTTCTGCCTGGTGGTCAGGGCGTCTCTGCACTGTGGGCAGACGTGCTTATTTAGGCTCGGCGCACAACACACACACACACACACACACACACACACACACACACACACACACACACACAATCTGTTTGCCATAAACATTCCTGTGGCGTTTTTCAGGCTGTCTATGTAGCAATATTTCTCTTCATAATGCTGCCTTACAATTTGAGGGGGAAAAAAATTTTAAATAAATAAAATCACATTTAGCATAGCATGCGAATGGACATTCCTTTTCTGCTTCGCTCAGACAGACAAAGGAGACGAGGAGGCCCGGCCTTCTTACCTTTTCAGACATGGCGTCCTCAAACTTGTGGTTGAACAGACATTTGTAAACCCTGCCTTCTCCAGCTTGAGTCTGCAGCAAAGTAAGAAGAAGAAGAAGAAGGGTTTGTTAAGAACAATGTAGCCGTGAACAACATTACTGGAACAATATTAAGCATTTCTCTCGCGGTGACAGGAATTTATTTACGGAGCAGTCGATGGTCTCGACTTGGCCTTCTGTGACGTCACTAATGAAAGAAATTAAGCACCACAAGAAGCCAGTATGCACCTGTGCAAATAATAATAATAAAACAAATGTGTGTACGTTTTCACAGAAACGCTCTCGATCGTCCCGGCAGGAAAAGTAGAGGTATCGGTCCAGATGGAAGTCGTCGGACGAGAGCTCGGCCACTCGCATGATGGCCTTCCTGCAGTCGTCTCGGATTCGGTGCTGCTTGTCTTCTTGCTCGGCTTCTCGCACGACAGCTTTTTCCAGACATGCGATGACCTCCCCTTGAGAGTGCAGGTCCTGAGGGAGAGAAGGACACGGAAATAATTACACCTGAACAAAAAGTAAAGAAAAATAAATAAATAAAAGAGTTCTATTTGGACAGGATTCGATTCTCCACAGGGGGAGTGATGGGGGAGTTTTTAGATGATTGTGTCCTCTACACCGTCCATGTTACACAATCCCTACAGAAAACAGGTAGAATAAAGATCAGAACGATCACCTGACTGTGAACGGGGTATTTATCCTTCACCTTGAGCGAGGTCATTTCAACATGGCGGCTTATTCCATCGAGAGAAAAAATATTCACCACTTTAAAAACCTTTACCACTTTAATTATGCATGCACTAGGATTAACTTTAGAAACATTACTCGTATCTAAACCCCTGATCACACAATCCACTGCTCTGAAAAGTAAATACACCCTTAAATCATCAAATCATGTTAAAGCCGGACAACTTTTTTCCCTAAAAGAATTTTTTTAAATAAAAATCCAAATCTCGATTATTAATTCACACACACAATCTCATTTCTTAATGGATACAAGTACGAATAATGAGAATAAACAAGTCTCTCTGGACGAGTCGCACAACTTCTCTCATCTCGCTTCCTTGGAAGCATCCATGTTTTTCCCACCACTTTGTCCATTGCGCACACACACACACACACACACACACACACACACACACACACACACACACATTGACAAAAAAAAAAAAAGAAAAGAAAAAGGGGGCTCACTTTTTCCCCGGTGGTGATGCTCCCACAGTGCAGGACGTTAATGTCCTCTCGACACTTGTCCAAGAAGCCGCATATGAGGCGATAGTCGCTGTAGATGATGCTGGTCATCTTGGCGATGTACTGGTTGCACTGGTACTCTGTGATGTTGCCACGGTGATCCACCAGACACGACACTAGGTAGCCTTTACCTCTCTCTTCAGCTGCACATTCTTTAATCTGGAGGTGAGCGAGGAAAATTAAATAAACAAACACAAACTTCTTGACCCAAGTTCTAATCTCATAATGATGCATTAAAAAAAAAAGAAAAGAAAAAAAAAAAAGACCATCTGTTCGGTCTTCAGCTATAGAATCACGGACACAAATTCTTTTTTGTGGCGATTAATTTTTTTATTAAACAATCTACATGACTGTGTGAGGAAACCCACCAAACATGCGGAGAACAAGCAAACTCCATGCACACAGAGCTGAAGGTGGGATTCGAACCCGGAACCTGGAGGTGCGAGGCGACAGTGCTAACCATAATAATTATGGCGGATGACGGAAACACGCTGCTCACTTAAATGTTAAAGTTAGTTTATGGTGTTTAAATGCTGCGATTGGTTTTTAAGTGAGAAAAATAATGCTATAAGGAAAAGTGACTTATAGCAAACGGAAAAGGGACGAGGCTACATTTAATCAATCATTAAAGTTTTTTAAAGGTTTAAAATTGTAACAAAATCGAGGAAAAATATAATATTGAAGTGAGAAGTCGTGATACTTGCAGAATCGCGATTTTATTGTGAGATCGTATAGTGAGTTGACCGATGATTCCTGATCGTAGTATTTATTTGCTTTTAAACTGTTTTGGGCCTGACTGAGAAGGTGCTCATTTAGCCAAGTTAATAAAAATCTTGCTAAAAATCTCTTAAAAAAAAAAAAATTATTAAAAAAAAAAAAAAAAAAAAAAAAAGGTGGGCGGAAAAACGTTAAAACTTCTGACCTCTGATATTGTACTTTTACACACTTCAACTGCTACGGACTCGAACTTTGGGTCGGTCGTCAAGTTTAATTTATAGTTCCACAGCAGCTGTAAGAGGGAAAAAAACACAAGCAAAAGCAATTACACAAGATTAAAAATTTATTTATAAAACACCAATGAGTGCATTTTTAATTAAAAAAAAATCAATGTATATGTCAGTATTCGGACCTCAAACGTGAATTATTCCAAGTATGAGGTGTGTCTCGGTTGCACACATAACACACACGCGTAACAAGTTCACGACCCTGAGATCTAGTGTCTCACGGCTATATAAAAAGTCTGCACACATTGTAACAGCACTCGCGGCTCATCTTACAAACGTACCGTGTGCTGGATCAGGTGCTGTTTTATAACTACAACACGCTGGATTCAAACGCATGTCACGGTGGAAGCCGTATTGTTATATTACGCAAGCGGTAATAAACCGTGGTATTAACTGCTCTTTGTATTTTTTTATTTATATTTAAATTGCTCGTGCTGCTTTGATGTTACATTAGAATCCAGGAAAGTTAAATCTGTTGTTTTTTTGTGTTGAATCTGGCAACATCAGAGATCATTTGAAAAAGATGAAAGTATTATTGGAAGTGAGAGATTTTGAACACTTACGTGGTTGCAGTCAGAAGTGATTTCAGTTTCCTGAAAAAGATTTAAAAAAAAGAAAAACAAGATGATGATGGAGATCAGATGGTGCTACATCTCAACAGCTTGACAGAAGCACAGCCAAAAGGCGCGCTCTCCTCAATTTGGCAGATGCTTCAACCGAAAGTGACTTCAACATGAACCTGATTAAAATCCAAATAAAAGCTGTAAAAAGGAGCCGACGGTTATATAAAGGCTGGAAAGTCGAAGTTTTCACCGACTGATCAAACGCGAGACTTCACACGTCAAACCTTGATGAAGCTTAAAAGGTCCCATATTTGACTATTTCTCTCCCTCAAAGTGAGTTCAGCTGAAATAACCCTCACACTTTATTTCATTCCTCCTCCAAAATGTGCCATTTCAGTGTCTACAGTGCAGTGAAAAAGTATTTGCCCCCCCGCCAGATTCATTTATTAAGGGGTTGTTATAAAGCTGTCCAAACCTGGATGGCCCTATGTGAAAAAGTAATTGCTCCCCAAGCCTAATAACTGCTTGTGCCGCCATCAAGCATTTTCGGTATTTGGGAGCGAGTCTTTCACATCGCTGTGGAGGAATTTTGGCCCACTCTTCTTTGCGGAATTGCACATTTTGAGCATGAATGGCCTGTCCAATGGCATAACTCAAGTGCGCTTGAGCTTGAGGTCATGAACTGATGACCTTCTGTTCTGCTTCAGGATTTCCTGGTAGAGCGAAGGAGTCATTGTTCCATCAATCAAACCCCAGACCATCACACTACCACCACCATGTTTGACTGTTATGATGTTCTTTATATAAAACGCTGTGCTAGTTTTATGCCAGACGTCAGAATATTTGCTCAAAGATTCTTAAGGATAATCGAGCTGTTTTCTTGGCAAATGCGAGACGAGTCTTTGTGTTCTTTTTGGTCAGCAGTGGCTTTAGTCTTGGATCTCTCCCATGGATGGCAATTACTTTTTCACTCAGGGCCAGGCAGGTTTGGACAGCTTTTTCAACTTAATAAACCAAATTATTGAAAAAATGCATTGTGTAATCTCCAGTTCTCTGTATACAGTAGCATAATCTGGAATATTGTATTAATTTATACATTACAATTACTTAATTACATACTGCCCATTTTATCTTTATTATTATTATTATTATTATTATTATTATTATTATTATTATCATCATCATCATTATTATATTTTTTCTTTCTTACTACTGTTTATGTAACCTGCTGCAGCTGTAATGCAATAATTTCCCTCATGGGAACAATAAAGTATATCTTGCTCTCCATCTATTTACTCGGGTTATCTTTGTGTAATATTAAAATTAGTTAGATTATCTCAATCTCAATCATTTAACGGAAAAAAAAGGTCAACATTAGAGCGGCAGCCTAATGGACGTTTAATCCCGGGCAAATAAAAAAAATAAAATAAATAAAGATACCGCGCACCCTTTGTGGGTTTTGTTTTTGTACACATACAGGAGATGCATCTGAAAGTCTAAAAATGACTTGTGACCCCTTTATGCCAATTTCCAGGGCGTCTGCTAAGCAATCAAGTGATGATCGACTAATATACATGAGTACATTGAATTCAAAGCAGTTTTATAGGAATCCTGTGCAAAGTGTGCAAACTCTAAAGACCAAAACTGTTCTTTAGAAAAAGTAAAACTTTCTGAAATGACACAGCGGAAGACGTTTCCTCTTCTACTCGACACCGAATAGAGCGATTATAACGCATCACTCTTGTACAAACATGTACGAGATGTTTGGTGTGAACACACTGGGAATATGGCACAGGCCTTCATGACTACAACAGCAGCAGTTTTTAGACCGAGCACTGGTTTTCGGATGTGCAGAGTGGCACGTGGCATTAAAACCACAGCAGGAGAAGAACGAGAACGCGAGCGCCACGTATTATTATTGCGGTTTGCCTCGGAAAAGAGGAAGTCCACTTCTCTAAATCGAGTCTGATGCATTTCCGAATTGTATTTATTCTTGGAAAGTTGTTGTTTAATCATTTTTTCTTCCTTGTTTTGTAGAAGAGCTGCAATCAATTAATTTAGACGTGATTTTTTTATATATTAAAAAAGGTTACTACCTGTACTGTACAACCACCGTTCCACCTTTTATACTTTTATATCTTTGCACTCGTACACCTTTTAATCTTCACTCCAAAAAGCTAATTTTCGAGATTCACATTTTCAAGGGAAAGATATATAATAAAAGATAAAATGAAAAGGTATAAAAAATAAATTAATTAAAAAACTGAAAAAGGCAAAAACTGTTTGCGCAGTACAGGAGAGAAAGAAATATGAGCCATGAATCTATAAAACTTTAGAAATGGACTTTGTAAAGCGTAAAAAGCTGTCGGCTGAAGAACGGGTTATGATCCGGTCGTCTATAAATCTGTAACGCTGCTCCAACGCACTGAGGAACAGACGCAACGTTGCAGTTTGCTCAGGTGGATTTTAATCGTCGGTCATTAGGATTTTACATTTTTTCAGTAGACCCAAGAAGCCATATTTGATTTTGGTTTTGAACTATTACACGCTACTAAAAATACCTAATATGCATTAAAATTCCGTGTAACTTCTGCCCCTGACTGAAGGGTGTTCTCTACCCTCCAGTCCAGTAGGTGGCGGTATTGCATCAACTGCACATAAACTCAACAAACTTGACTGTATTTTGTTAGTACTTTGCAGATAATGCTACGAGGATTTTTCTATAAGGATTTTTAGGGGATTCTGCCATTTTTTCTGCCATAATTTCACGTTTGTATGTTTAAGTAAATAATTATCAAATCACTGTTAATAAATCTATTTAAATCGCACAGCTTTCAACAATACACAAAAATTCAATCTCCACATGATTTCACGCAACATTTTCAATGAGTGCCGCCTGAAACTATGCCATATGTTTTTATTATGAATATAATCAAAAGATCAGACGTTAGAAGAACTGACACTTAAAATCAACAGTACAGGTATTCCCCGACGAGTTGGTTTCCAGGAGCACATTCATAAGTCAGATCTGTACTTAAGTCTGACAAAGTAAATCTTATACGCCTTTAACACGAATATACAATGTAAAGCATACCAATCCACTTGTCTAAATCTCTGTCCCCTTTCCCCACACTGCCATCATGTGGCCAAATCCGTAATCGCACCTAAGGAAATGAATCTCAACAGTGTTGTCTCTGCACTTTTAAATCGTGAGGGGAATCCCAGAGGCCAGTTTATCTCAGAGCTGTTTTTCACTGTATTGAACTCTGTGAAATTAGGATTATTCACCATCAGGACAGCTTTACAGGACAGACATTTTCCATCATCGTGCAATTGAAACCGGTGAGGCCGACTCATTTCTCCCCTCACGCACATACAATATACCGGACTTTAGGCATTTTATACATTTTATTCATTTACACACTGGAAATATTGTATATAATTGTAAATATTGGTGTCTGGTGCACTGCAGTGTCTATTTTTGTGTACAATACACGTGAGCTACTTCCGCGCTCGAACCGTTCGTTTGTTAGTATCTGCGGAAATTCGTAACTCAAATGTTCGCAAGTCGGGGACTTATTGTAGTACATTACTATGCTGACTAATAGACATAGGGGAGGGAAATCGGATTCTGTTAGATATCGTAATTCTTTATTATTATTATTATTATTATTACTTTAATTTATATACGTTAGATTTTTGAGGTGGAAAATGTTGCTGTTCCTCTATAATCCTACAGGTGGCATACTCTAAACTATTCATACATTCGCAAAATTTCTTCGCTAAAAATTTTAACTAATATATAAAATCGTTATGCCAACAGAATCGCAATACTAATCGAATCGGCACCAAAGTATTGTGATAATACGGCAGCGGGGTGACCCTGTCCCTACTAGCTAATTGGCTTATTAGACATGCACACTTGAGCGAAGCGCGGTTTAAATCCCCTGAAGACCCGAGTCTGAATCAGTCTGAACTGATTCAAAAGTTCACTTCGCTTTCAAGTTTAGACTTGATTATGTTTAAATAACGTAATTGGAAATCTTATAAATCACCCTGTTGCATGGTTACGGTCCTAAACAAATTGGACTCTGATACGGATCAGAAGCTTGAGGGTTTCGAACCCCGGCACTACTGACCTGCAACTCAAGACCCTGATAATCATTGTTCACTTTAATGCATAAGCGCCGTATAAAGTCTGCTTCATCATCTTCTTCGAATGACGAACGAGCGATTAGCATTCAGCAGGAGAGAAGCAAATGGGTCGAGTCCATGAAGGACACTCTGGAGAGCGAGGAAGGGAGCCGCGCCAGCAGTGGAGATACCCAACACACCCCCATAAACGTAAATAGAGTTCGAGGAGCTGCCAATATTCAGAAGCCATCTGAGCTCCGGTGCCACGCCCAAATCAACCATCTGCTTCCACATAGCGTTCTCGAAAACCGATCATTAACACGCGGATACCGAATTCCGACCAAACATCCGGTGCCGTCAGGCAGAGTGACGGGCCTTGAGGAAGACATTCGCCTCGACCGATGACCTTGTGACCGATAAAGCGTTCAGGTATTGTATGCACTTCCTGCGAACGGATCATGTGATTTACTGCAACGAATGCACGGGTGCTTCCAGACGCTCCAATCCAAACACGACGTACAAATCGCTTTCTACAGAAAATCCATCCTCCCTGTAGGTAAACAAACGGCGCCCTGCTATCAGACAGGAGCTTCTCTGGAAATCAAACACCAGGATGTAAATAGAGAGGACACGCAAACATTGACTGAGCTGTCATGCTACACTTTATGTCGTCTGTTCCCTGTGGCTTAACCAAAGACAGCTGCAAAACACTGATGCAGATCTTCAGCCAGCGCCCGATGCCGGAAATAACTCAAGTTTTAAGGACGCATCCCGGATCCTCTATTATTACAACGACGAGACCGAGTGAAGAAGAAAATCGACATGATCACAATCAGAGATTCAAATGGTGGCAAAATAGATTCTAAATCATAAAATCATAGTGGTTTGGATCCCATCATGGTTTTTGAGTCATGGATTGGATATTTTCAGATCAGCTTTAGAAAAAATAATAATAATAAAAAGCACACAACGTAAGGAATATTTAATCGTCATTTTAAAAACATTTAGGACATCCAATGCAATCAATCAAATCTTAAAATAAAAGATTTAACAACCAAAAATTAAAAGTGCATTATGGGACATGATGATTTATTTTTTTTTGTTGCTTTTAAAAGATATTGACCTTGTTCCTTTGAACGGTCCTTTGCAATGGGAAATAAGATCAATAATAGGCTTTATTTTTGTATTAGTGATGCAATGTACGGTGTACAGCAGTGGCCAAAACAAGGACTCGTTTTTCACAAAACAAACAAAAACAAAAACAAAAAAAAAAACGTTGTGCTAGGGGTGGGCGATATACCGGTATACACGGTTAACCGGTAGAAATTTGTCAACCGGTAGAGATTTTGGTCTATCGT
>JAQMYG010000037.1:28928656-28939603 GCA_030014215.1 Clariallabes teugelsi
ATAAAGGTCCTGATTGAAACATCTGAATTCAATAATTAAAAGGTTTGGCCAAATACTTTGGTAGTTTTGTCTATATAAAACACATTGTTTGAGTGCTATTTCAGCCTTTAACCTGCATTAACACAAACACACTTTAAGGAACCATTAAAAAAAACCTGTGTTCACTCATATAGGCTCAAAAACCATCAATGCCAAGTCCAAACATGAGGATACAAGGATGTGGGAAGGACTTGGGGCAATTAAGTAAGTCATTTTCACACCGTGTGGCAAAGTATTTTTACATGTCAGTGTGTGAATGAGCGTGTGAGTGTGTGTGTGTGTGTATATGTTTGTGGGCGCCCTGTGACGGGTGTCCCCAAGTCTCCTGGGACAGGCGACCCTGTATACGGGGTAAAGTGGTATCAGAGGGGAATGTACACACCCTGAGAGGACGGCATAATGCCCAAGACAGTCCACCGACATCGCAGTAGCCTGGAAAACACAAAAAACAAAACAAAACACACTTCCTTATCAGGAACCATTGATTATTATTATTATTGTTGTTGTTGTTGTTATTAACATAAATACCACACATTAATGCAAATGCAATAAGACTTTTTTTTTTTTTTACCCTTAAATGATTAAGAAACATTAATCAGCCTAAGTTAATAAATAAGAATACAGCTAGAAGACAGTCTGTTTGTCCCTCTCCAGCTTGGACACTTGTTTTGGGGTAAATAAATAAAGCGGCACATCTACAGAGAGGGTCACTTTAATAAAATAAGAATTCCCACACACAGTCTGAGTGTCAGTCATCACCCTGAGGTGTGAATAACACGATAAACACCGCTGTGCAGGGGAGGGCGGTCCTGTACCTGAGCGTCTCTGAACTCCACCACCACATTCTCGCTGCTCCACCGGGCCGCCATCTTTCTGCGTCTGCAACATCAACACATGACGTCAGGGTGAACTCGCGAGGGCGGTCTCGCGAGAAATCCGCGCGCTCTCTTTGCCTTTCCATCGCTGTGGTCCAGATCTCGCGAGATTTCGAGCACGCGCGTTGAAGATGGCGGCCACCACGGTGCAGCACGTCGTAGCCGACGCGGGGGCTTTTCTAAAGCGCGCGGCTCTGCATGTAAGTTCTGGCGGTTCACATTGAAACAATGTATCGTCTTGTCACGTTTAAGAGTTTTTATTTGATATATATATATATAGAGAGAGAGAGTTATAATATAATAACATCTCGTAGTGTAACTGTGACGAGCCTGGCTTTATGCTGTGCTCCAGGTTAGTAAACAGTGTGTGTGTGTGTTTAGAGGGTTGTATACACTCCTGGTGGTTTAATAACATATTAAACACTTGTTATGAGTGATGTGAAACATGATTTTCTTTACTGTCACTTTATCAGTTTAAACTGGATGCTCTGTATTACAGTGTAGTCTGGCAATAATCATACAGTAAGCAGTCATGTACACTAACCTTACAGAAAGGAAACTAATCAACGATGAGGTCTTTAAATGCTTCATAAAAATGTCACATCTATAACATAACACATCATGCCATCTGTTTCTATCTGGCGGTGTTGGTGGGTTTCTCGCCTGGCATGCGGAAGGCCCGGGTTCGATTCCCAACCTGATTCCAAACCCCAGCCACTGGATACAGAGCCGCTTCCAAGCTCGGATAAAACAGGACGGCCATCCGGTGTCAAATCTGTGCCAAGTTGTGGGCTGTGGGTTACTGATCGGAAGGTCAGGGGTTCGAGCCCCAGCACCGCCAAGTTGCCACTGTTGAACCCTTGAGCTTGACTTGATCTGCTCCAGGGATGCTGTATCCTAACTGACTCTGCTCTGGGATCTGACCCCAGCTTCCTAACTGGGATATATGAAAAAAATGATTTCTCTTTGCTGTAAGGTGACAAATAAGTGAATCTTAAGTTGTGTGTAGACTGGTTGGTCCGCTGTGTTGACTCCTCGATGGGAGCTACATATATATTACATACAGCGGTACCTTGGCATATGTATTTAATCCAGTGGTTCTCAACTGGATTCGTGAGAATTCGTGAGACGGAGCGCTCGCATGCCGAGGTACTGCTGTAGTCGCATTTCATCTTGTTCAACGTTTGCAAAAAGGAGTTAATGTAGGTTTTGTTAGCCAAGTCTTTGTAAGTTTTCGTAACTTGTGTTCAATCAACAAGGCGTGTTCAAACTTAGAAAGATTTGTGAAGAATTACAAAGAAATGTTGCTTGAAGACAGACTTACGAAGACCAAAGATTTGCCATTTATTGCCTCTCAGTCCACAGCGGTCCAGATACACGTGTAATAAAGTGTGAGATCTTGTTGATCGTAAGAAGAGTTAACGCAAACCTATGATTTGTCACTTGTTCGAGTTGCTGTTGTAGAAAATGAATCAACACCTTCTGTCCAGTGCTGTAATAAGAGTTTCGTGTCTCTATGCCTTCTTCTCATTTTAGGAAATCGGGACGAATATCTACACACTAAAAGATGTCGTCAATGAAATTCGGGACAAACAGACGAAGAAGAGCTTGGCGTTTTTACCCTACAAACTCAACTACAAGGAGCCGTTTCCAGAACACGTCCGGTTCGGTGAGTGAATCGCGTCAGGGCCTCGTACTCCAGTTCAGTTTATTTAATCTAATAAGGTTTTTTTCGTTTTTGTTATTTCCAGTGACTGAGTTTGCGAAAAAGACGGGAGATTATCCCAGCCTTTCAGCTACAGACATTAAGGTCGTGGCTCTGACCTATCAGCTGGAGCTGGAGACCGGTGGAGCTGCTCACTTGAAGAAGGAACCAGCAGTGAAGGTAATCATAGTGAAATTAGATTTTTATTTTATTTTTTTCAAGATAAAGAGGGAAAAAAACTGTTCCTGTATACAGGGTCATGGGGGCGGCCTGGAGCCTTTCCCAAAGAGACTTGGGGCAAAAGGCGATCCCTAATTAATTTTGTATCTTTTCGTGCATTTTAGGTAGAAGTCCGCAGCACGCAGAAACACCCAGAGGCTCCAGTTAATATCGCTGGATTCCACCTTCCTCCTAAGGTATAAATTTGATTTATAGAAACTTTAAATTGAAAAAAGAAGTTACTTCCTTCGAGGCCATACTTTTCTTAAATTATTTTATTCTATTATTTTATTTATTTATTTTTCTACCTTAGGGAAAGTAGTTTTTCTTAAGTAGCTTTTACTTATTTGTTATTATTACAAACCAGAAATCCTCGGCCGTCTCGGCGACTGACATTCATCAGCCTGCAGCGTCACATGACCATCCGGCTCCCGAGAGCTCCGAGTTTAACAGCTTCCTGTTCTGGAGAGACCCCGTACCCCGGATCGACGATGACTTGCTCAAGCTGCTGGTGTGTCCTTGATTCTTGTAAAACTCCATCTTTTTCCAGCTCGTTACAAGTCGGTGAAATAACAGTCAGGTTTCTCCCTGTAACAGGAATCTTCAGGCAGCGACGGTCACGCCGACGCCGTGTCACGTGAGCCTCAGACTGCTGAAGTCTCGGAGTTTAACAGCTTCCAGTTTTGGAGAGATCCCGTACCGAGCATCGATGAGGATTTACTAAAGCTGGTGGTGAGTGTAAAGAAGCGAATGCTGAAAGTTTGTAACATCCGTGATTTCACGGGGAATTGGCACCAAACTGGGGGAAAAATGGATTTGTTCTTATGTCAGACAAAGTGAGTCTCAGACGCTTTTAACACGAATATAGAATGTAAAGCATACCAGTCCACTCAACTAAATCTGTCCCCTTTCCCCACACTGCCATCATGTGGCCAAAAACCATTATCGCGCCTGAGGAAATGAATCTCACACAAATGTAACAGTGTTGTCTCTGCGCCTTTAAATCGCGAGGGGAATCCTGGATGGCATTTTGTCTCAGAGCTGTTTTCTATTTTTTTGTACGATGCACGTGAGCTACTTCCGCGATTAAACCGCGGTCCGTTCTTATCTGCGGAAATTTGTAACTCGAATGTTCGTAAGTCAGGCGCTACATGTATTTGGGTGATCTGTGAAACCCAACACGCGAAGCATCTTGGACACAACAAATCGCTTTGTATTGAGGGTGTACAAACTTTTGCCTTCAGACATGTACGTATATCTTATTCTTTACTTAACGGCACCCTGTTGCAGGACGTCACTGAGAAAGTGCAGCAAGTGGATCTGACGTGTGCGTGCGCTGAAAACGGTGACCACAGGGACGAAGAGGACGAAGAAGAGGACGAGGACGGAGGCGGCTGGATCACTCCCAGTAACATAAAGCAGATCCAGATGGACGCCGGTGAATGCCGTCCGTCGGAGAATGTCACCGTGGGCTGCGTGACCACCGACTTTGCGATGCAGGTGAGGAAGATGCACGTGAGACGGTACTTGGACACGTTCGCAGTGACACGTGGGGTTTCCTTAATTGTAAAAGTGACTGATTAGAGCTGTTAAACATGCTCACATAGCTCCGCCCTTAGGATATATTGTAGCCCATAGAGTCTATAAAATGACCGACAGGAGGCGTGGCCAATCCCAAACGGGTTTAATAAACTCCTGCAAGTCCATAGCTTAATCAGTGTTCTTCGTCAGCTCATCCAAGTTGTGTTGACAAATCAGGAATAAAGTGTTTGTTTTAAGGTTTGTTTGTTTTTCTTGCAGAACGTGCTCATTCAGATCGGCCTGAACGTGCTGTCGGTGAACGGCATGCTCATCAAACACACCAGAAACTACGTCCTCCGCTGCCACGCCTGCTTCAAGTGAGAATGGAATTCTGAGTTATTGTTATATTGCTTGTGTGTACAATGTAACGTCCATAAGAGACAAACAGGAACCAGTGGAAATTGGAAAAAAAAAAAAAAGGACAAGACCGACGGGTGTTTAATCGTGGCTCGCAAACCAACTACTGCCACCTGCTGTATTAAATTGTAAAAATACACAAGTGTTCGAGGAAAGGACAGCGGTACCCCGGCATACGAACACCCTCCCTTATCTCACCTTAGCATGAGTTAGGATTTAAGACGGATGGGATCTAGGATTTAGGATCTAATGAGCATGATTTCTGTGTATTTTATGAACAAACATTTTTTCATCTGACTTTTTCCATCTCCTGTCAGGACTACGACGAACATGAACAAATCTTTCTGTCCACACTGCGGCAATGACACGCTGAAGAAGGTGGCGGTGACGCTGAGTGACGACGGCAGCATGCAGATGCACTTCTCCAGAAACCCCAAAGTGCTCAATCCTAAAGGAAAGAGGGTACGGGTTCATCTTACGTTCCTCTACAGGTCGTCGGTTTGGGGGTTTAGGGGCGACGTAGACGTTCAGTTCAGCAGAATTCATGAACGCTAAGAAAGCATGACATTAGATTGGAGTTTGATTAACTAATGAACGTAAAAGTGTGTTTAAGACAGTCTCGCTGTTATTTAATGGTCATTACACCGTTATAGTCACTTATTCACAATTATGAGCTCGTTACAGGTCGTCCTCGACTTACGAACGAGTTCCGTTCTCGCAGCATGTTCGTAAGTTGGATTTGTTCTTAAGTCCGACAAAGTGAGTCTTATACGTCTGTCCGTTCGTATCTGCGAATGTTTTTGTAAGTCGGGGACTACTTGTATACAGAACATATTTAACTGAGTTTGTTTCAGTACATTTTCGCTTTCTTTTTCTCCCAGTACGCCATTCCTCTCCCACAAGGCGGCAAACACTCGAGCAACCCACACCTGGTGGATGATCAGCGTTTCCCTCAGCAGCGGCTCTCTCGTAAGGCGCGGGCGAAGACGGACGTGTTCGACCCGGACTACCTGGCCGGCAACTCTCCGTTCTCCGAGCACGACATTTACAGCCGGGCGGCGAATTTACAACTGCGGGACGCTCAGTGCGGAGGAGGGAAACGACGCACCAACCCGAACGCCTCCCGCAAGAAATTCGTGAAGCGGAAGTGAATCGAGAGGCAGCGACTCGACTGACTGACTGAGACAGAAAAAATAAATAAACCGTTACTATGAAAAGGTGGAAACAAGTTGAACACAACAGGATTAGGTTTGCACAGATACTGATATCGGTTACACACCAACATATTATGGTATGTGATACATCAGGGTTACGTCACAACTGAATATCAAGCTGTCCGAGCGTCACGTGGTGTTTAATCAGTGAATGTAAACTAATGAAACCCTTGATTGTTTAATATTATGATTTCAGTATTGCAAAAAAAAAAAAAAAAAGTTTTAGGGATTAAGAAGATATCCTGAAACTCTGTATTTTTCCTGTTGTGTGTGTAGTAAATTTAATAAAATGTGCTATTTAAAATTTCCTGAATCTCGTCATGTATAATAATCTGTCTGACACACTTGTGTAAGTTACACATACATTATTTAATCACGTCTCTGTGCAAAGATTAGATCCGTACTCAATCAACAGTTTAAAAAGGTGCAAAACACAGCAGATCAGATAATTTATACAATCTATTATTAAACAGGAAGCGGCTGTAGTGATGCGTCGGGGCGATCTGTGCCGGTCTCTGTCGGGTCGCTCTGCTCTGCGTCGTGTGTCGCGGCTTGTTCCGAACTCTCTACACGTTCAGGCTGACGCTCCAGGTCTGCTTTAGGTTCTTGAGATTCCACCTTGTCTGAGATTAATGCCTCGACTGGAGCTTGTGTAGTAGACAGGGTGCTGAGCTCGAGCGACAGATCGAGCGTCGGAGACACGGGTTCTCTCTGAGGCAGGACGAAGGACAGAGGCTCCAGCACGGCGTTCACGTCGATGCACCCGACGCTGCCGTGTTTGTGAACCTGGGTCGGGGGAACACCTGGGAACAAACGTGAAGAGCGCGGTGAGGGGGTTAAATTATATGTGTAAATTATATAATTATAAATATATATATCGATGTCAGTGCTCTTACAGTGATTTACAGCGATTTATATATATTTGTCACACTTACATGATCAAATTAATTTTAATATTACATAAAGATAACCTGAGTAAAGTTTTTAAATGACGGTTTTGTTTATTAAAGGGGAAAGCTGTCCAAATCGATCTGCTGCTATGTGAAAAACCAATTGGAAACCCTTGCTAAATCATGAATGAACTGTATTTTTTTTTTTTTTGGAAAGCTGAGGTAAATTTCACTCGCCACACCCAGGCCTGATTACTGACAGAACTGTTGAATCAAGAAATCAAAGTGAAGCACGCTAAAAGATCTCAAAAAGCAACACAATCTAAAGAAATTCAAAAACAACTGAGAAACCAAGTCATTGACATGCATCAGTCTGGAAAGGCTATGAAAACTTAAAGTGCATTTTGTATTTACTCGGGTTGACTTTGTGTGATATTCAAATCTGTTTGATGATTTCAATCATTTAAGTGTGACAAATATGCAAAAAAAAAAATAAAGTTAAAATCAGGAAGGAGCAAATATTTTTCACAGCACCGTAATTAAAAAAAAAAAACTTAAAAAAAAAAAAAACTCATACAACCATGCTGTTATAGGACAATAGTCAACACTGAGGCATCACACCCCGCTGTTGTTGATTGTTTTCCTTTAACAGCCACCACATTCCAATGCATTCACGTAAAAAAAGAAAAAATAAACCCAGAACCTGTTCAAGTCATGAAGCGACTCTAGGAATAAAACACTACGATATCGAATCGGTCAGACCCGAACCCTGGTGTTTACCGAGGATCTGCGCGAGCTGCGCAGGCGGGAACAGGACCCGGAGACTCCGGTTCAGGAACGGCACCATGTCCTCGGCGTAGGCGCAGCAGAACTGG
This sequence comes from Clariallabes teugelsi, assembly GCA_030014215.1. Classification (NCBI taxonomy): domain Eukaryota; kingdom Metazoa; phylum Chordata; class Actinopteri; order Siluriformes; family Clariidae; genus Clariallabes; species Clariallabes teugelsi. The sequence continues at coordinate 28,936,412 of JAQMYG010000037.1, forward strand.
ACGAAGAGGTCGCGCTCGCGGCTGCTGAACGCCGACTCCTCCGCTCGGTGGAAAACCAGGATCAGTTTGGTCACCTGAGTGTGAGAGAGGGAAAGAGAGAGAGAGAGAGGGGGGCATTTAGGTGGCTGTAGGACATGACATGAAGGAAATGGAAACGTAAGATGAGAAGCGTTAAGAGTAATTAATGGTGAGGTCACTGAGAGTAATTGTACTAAAAAACTATAAAAGGTTCACAACAATAAATCAAAACTGAAGAAAATGTGAGTGGTGCTTGATAAAAGCACTCTGAGCCTTTATTATAAGGACAGTCTACGGGATCAGTTGCTAAGGTGCTCTAAAGTGGTTGCTAGGGCGTGGCTTGACAGCTTCACAGTGATCCTGAGAGTCTGATTGGTTTAATGAGGTTAAGATACAAAACAAATCCAATCAGCATCGCCAGGATGAAACTAAACTATACGTGAGAACGTGATACCTTCCCAAGAGCCTCCTCGACACATCTGGCGACATCTTCAGCCAAACCGATGGGGCAGCACAGTCGCAGGTCATTAAAGGCGGTTAGGATGTTGTTCAGGAAACACGCTAACGGAGGAAAGTCCAACAGACCCATCGGGGGCTGCAGAGTTCCGGGCTGTTCGCCGGGTGCCACGACCCGGACGGCGTTCCCGAGCACCGACGGCAGAGAGATGAGCGTATACAGGTTCATGTCCTCTTTGAATTTGTCCACGGCTTCTTGAACGGCTTTACCGAACGTCTCCATCGCGACGCGCTGGAACAAGGGGGCGAGCTGGCCGCGGAAATCCGCACCCACGCGGCTGAAAGACAAGCCGAAATACATGCACTGGCCGAGCAGGGAGTCCAGACGGCTCCCGACGCCGCGCTCGAGGTCCCGTTCCAGCGTCTCGAGGAAGTGCGCGATCTGCTGCACCACCCAGCCGTGGAAAATGGTGCCCTCGTTGACGGCGTGCTCGGTGGGGGGCAGCAGCGGGTCCTCGTCCGAGAAGATGGCGCGGTACTGAGTGATGATGTCAAAGAGGTGCACTCGACACGCCTCGACGGTTTTGGTGATGTGAGTGTACGGGTCTTCGTCGGGTACGGCGGCGAGGACGGAGCGCAGCCAGGTCCCGCGCGCCTGCAGGAACTTGACGCGCAGCTCCGCCTCGGTGAAGATGTCCATCCGGCGCAGGTAGCCGATCACGCGCAGGCACACGGGGAGCTGGGAGTTACTGCGCAGCTGCTGGAGCAGCTGGTTCAGCATGAGCTGGGCCGACTGACGCACCTCGTTCACGATGCCCTGGCGAGACAAAAATAAAAAAACAAAAACCTCAGGTCTGTTCTCAAACTTCTAACTCGATGGCGTGACCTGTATCTCCGTACCTGGATTACAGGAAGCGACGAGTGCTTTTTCTCCAGCCTCTTGACGTACGCGGCGAGCTCCAGCGCTTCCTCGTAGTAGCCGTTACGGACGCAGGTGTCCATCAGCTGCGGGATTTCCAGAATCTCCAGGATCTCGGTGTGACGATTCAGCGTCAGGCTGTTCATCCGCCGACTCGCCCCGATCTCTTCTGCTTCCTTCACAAAGCCTCTATTACAGAGAAATAATACGATAAGTTACGATTTTATGACAAAACTATTACAGTAACTTCTGTCGAAAATCTACAGTACTGAGATGAACAATTACCCAATTAAACAGGCTTTAATGTCACAGCTTTTCCGAACTACAGGTAGTCCCTCCCTGACTTAATAACCAGTTTCCGTTCCGGGAGCACTAGTGAGTCTTATACGCCTTTGTATACGCCATGAATATACAATGTAAAACATACCATTGTACAAACATACCATTACATTGTATATAATTGTAAATGTTGTTATCTGGTGCACTACAGTGTTTTACTTATTGTTTTGTTCAATACACATGAGCTACACCTGTGATTTGTTCTCATCTACAAAATGTTTATAAGAACCAGGTCTGTTTGTATCTGCGGAAATTCATAACTCGAATTGTTCCTAAGTCGGAGACTACCTGTAATTACATATTTTCATGTGTGGTACAATAGGAGTGACTTATTGCACTGCACTTTTTACATTTACATTTAATTAACTGTTGAACTTTTCTGATCAAATCAGCACTCAGGGGTATCGTGATAATATTGTATCAGAGGGCGATTCCCATCCATAATGTTTACAGTTTTCTGGGATTCTGGGATGTTCTACTGGAACATTATCAGGAAAGAGGTTCATCGATCGACATTACTCGTTACAGTGAGACGCTTATTGAAGAGCTGAAGCCTAAAGTTTGGATTAAACGCAGAGGACTGATGTCCGAGGGGGTCGTGTGCTTGTTTGACGATGCACGTCCGCACACGTCCGACTTGGACTCGTCTCCGACAGTTGATTTTGAGGAGTTAAAGCATCCTGATCTACTGTTCAGTTCCTCTGAAATCAGGACGAAGATTCACTTCTGATGAAGAACTGAAGACAGCGGTGCATCTGTGGGTCACAGTTCAGCCTAAAACACTTTACAATAAGCGAATACGAACACTTGGTGTATAAAGTGTGTTTTACAGTAAGGAGATTTACTGTGGGTCTAAACATGATGAGTTTTTTTTTTCTCTTGACTAAAAGTGAATGAAGTTTAATCTCGAGATGATCCTATCAAAACTCCACCACACGCTCGCGCACGCACCTGCATTTCTCCCCGAACCCCGGAAGTTTATCGAGCAGACTGGACAGACTGGCCTCCACGCGCCCGAAGTCCCGGTAGATCTGCTCGGTGCAGTCGGCGGTGCGGATGAACGTCTTGTAGTTGGAGAAGGCGAGCTCGCGCGTCTGCTGCAGGATGTGCGCTCTCTCCTCGCACAGGCGCTCGGGCTCCCGGTTCAACTTCTCCACCCCGTACGAGCTCAGCTCCACCAGATACGCCGCGAAGTCCGGGTTCTCCCTCCAGTTCTCCGGGAAGCTGTCTTTAAACACAGACACCAAAATACTCTCGTCTTCCACGTCTACAGCCGCCATCTTGACTTGACGTTATTTACTCTTGCGTCATGACGTCATAAGCATGCGACCTGCGCCTACCCGAAACCTTTAAATACTCCTTGGAAAAAAACAAACAAACATATATGTTGTTGGTCTTTCGGCTGCTCCATATATACCGTATAATATACATTATATGGCTGTACCAACCATTTAACAATA
>JAQMYG010000037.1:28970015-28986447 GCA_030014215.1 Clariallabes teugelsi
GCTACTTTTTACTTTTACTTGAGTAGATTTTTATAAGGGTAACTTTACTTGTACTTCAGTAAAAGTTCACTAAAGTAGAAGTACTTTTACTTAAGTACGAAATTTTATTACTCTTTCCACCTCTGAATAAAAGCTTAATTTAACCTCAAAGTGGGAATAATATATTCAGAAGGACTGCGTAAATCATTTATTGCGCAATGCTGGAGGATTCATGTAGGTGACTTTGAAGCTTTTATGAATTATTTGACTCAAACAAAAAAAAAGAGGGAAATATAGTAGAAAGGAACCTCGGATATCATTATATATAATCATTTGACATTTATTTACTGTATATCTTATAACTTAGTTTATACATATGTTTTTACTAGCACTAAAAGGGTTGAGATATATTTAAAAACCTTGCATCACACCATTTGAAAATATGTAATACAGTATATATAATATTTAATGTATCTCGATCATATAGGAAAAATGGAAATGGATTATAATAAAGTTGCACACTATATATATACTGCAACTACCTGCCAAATGTTAGCTACCTGTATAACTTCCATGCTCTTAAATTGAAAGTTTTAAGATTGTCACTCAACAGCGCAAATGTTTTGGGCATTGAACTCACTTTATTTCTTGTGCCATGCTACGAGTTAAATGAAAGGGCATACTATTTCAAGACATCATACAGTGGACATCTAGTGTATTATTATTATTATTATTATTATTAAATAAGCATTAGAGTGGTAGAGATGGCTCAATCAGGTTAGGTTTATCACATTTTTCATAATGACTTCAGATTTGCTCTACCAAACAGTTGAGCAGAATGTTAAAGGTATAAAGAAGACCACGTGTCAATGAACTGCATAATTTTCATGTTCGCAAACAAAGTGGAAATCAACTTTGCATTTACAGCACTATTATCAAGCAGAAATATTTTGTTATAATTTCTACAGCTTGACTTGTTTAAGAAAATGAAACTTTAGCGCCATTTATAATCATCAAGTCTAAAGCAGAAATCGTTTATGTTTTTAAGGCAAAACAGCACATTTTCACTCCTGCTTTACAAATGACTTGTGCCATGCTTACAACGTGTAATAAACCCTTCAAGCAGCATTTTCCTTTGCGGCGACTGACAGAAGCTGGTTGCATTCTGTCTCTGTTATTTTATGTAATCTTGCCATAAACCCACGTCATCTCTCCTGAGTGGTAGGAGGGCATAAATAATTCAACAGATCAGATCAGGCAGTATTTCTGCTTATACTTTACTCATGGCTGGTACATTCAGGAACATCACTTCTCCTGATGCTGTACTTAACTGACCCTGACGATCACAAAGAAGAAGTGGAACTACCTTCTAAGATGTTAAAACAAATACATAAGAAACCACAAATTAGTTTTTTCGGTAAGCATAGCACTCTCTGCATCTTGTTTATATTTACGGTTTGTTAATTTTTACGCAATCCCTGCTTCTCTTATTGCATCACAGTCAGGGAGTTTGAAGTCCAAGCAATACCTATTAGGAGACTAGGATATTAGTCAAATATATATAGTTTTCAATCCCCTCCTTGATCTAACCTGAAAATCATATATGTGTGTATAACACTCTTATGAAGCACTATGAATCTATGAAGGTGTCTTAGAAATAAATATATCTGCAAAGTGGCCTTATTGGTATATAAACTGTTCGTACATACAGTACAGCACCAAGAAGAGGTGTTTCTATAAAAAGTAGCATTAGAGAGCATTACAGGACTAATCCCAGGTTAATCTAGCTAACAGCGCCTGAAGTTCATTCTGAGGACAGGACGAGTGGATCCTCATTCCAGCGAATTCATACCTCATCAGCTTGTTATAATTAAAGGATAAGATTTGTGTACAGATTCCAGAGTGAACAGTTTGAACCTGTTTATTAATATGGCAGCATGAATAAATGTTTATGCTCCTCAAGCAGCAAGGCAACAAGATCCTCCCTCTTTCTCAGGGTCAAGAAGCGGGAGAGGATTAAGCTTGTGGTCCTGAAAGAATTGGACATGACTGTCAAACTATATATTATATAGTTATGTGGTTATAGATATGAATATTTAATTATCACCCATGTACATCTTTACAGATAGGACATTAGTAATTGTTTCATTAGATTGAAGAAAAGATTTTTATTATTGCTGCGACTAGTCTACACAGAAAAGGAATATAAATAAATAAGATTTTACGTTTTCTCAACACAGTTTTCAGGATAAAAAAACAAAAAACAAAAAAAAACATACTACTGTACAATATAGATCTCTTCCAAATGGTTGAGATGGAACGTAAAGATTATTATTATTATTATTATTATTATTATTATTATTGCTGCGACTAGTGTATGCAGAAAGTCCCTCAAGAAATATGAATAAATAAGATTTTATGTTCACTTAAATTATTTTTCAGGGGAAAAAAACAAACAAACTACAATATAGACCTCTCCCAAATGGTTGACATGGTCCATCATGGTAAAAGTATCAATGTGATATATCAATATATCTTATTATTTCATTTATGCATGTGTTTTAGTAGCTTTAAATGTTTTGGATATATTAAATAAACCTGCCTTGCATCACACCATTTGGAAATATTATTTAATGTATCTAGATACATTAAATCATATGGGAATATATAAATAGATGGTTATAATAAAGATAAAATAAAATGGTTATAATAAAGCTGCACACTACATACATACTGCAACTACCAGCCAAATGTAAGCTACCTGTATAACCTCCAAACTGAATTAAAACTAAACTGAAATTCATTTTTGTGTTCATGACACTGTTATGAAGTTCTAAGCTCAATGTTATTCATAAATGAATAATACAAAAAATGGAAAGAAAATTGCAATTTGTAAGCAATTAGTGCTTAAAAAAACAGATTCCAATAAAGAATTCTTCCAAATGGTTGAGATGGTCTTTCATGGTAAAACTATCAATGCATGTCCCAATTTTTTTTTTTTCCGGTAAAAAAAAAAGGACTACAATATAGAACTCTTCCAAATGGTTGAGATGGTGCTTCATGGTAAAAGTATCAATGTTTGTTTTTGTCTTTCGGCTGCTCCCGTTGAGGGATTGCCCCTGAGGACCATTTGATCTGCACAACAACTCGGGCATAGTGTATCAATGTACAAAAAAAATACATACTGCATGTAAATATGAGGGGTGTTCAAGTCAAACCGGGACTTTTGATTGTCAAAAATAACAGAACACAATTATAAGAGTAAAAACTAAAAAAACTTCCTGCTTCACATCTGAAACGCTGGACTCCCAAGAACTCCATAAATGGAGCGAGTTCAGGACTGTCCAGGGGATATGGCGATAACTCCCAGCCGGTTTGTTGTAATATGTGTAATGTGCAAGTGATGTTGATGAATAATTGTGTATACTGTTACCACAGACAGATGCGTCCTTTCATGCGACTTGTTTGCTCAACTACTCAACTTGTAATTAGTGAATTTGTTCTATAGGTTCTTGAGGAGACTTAAATTGATTTATCAGTACTAAATGTAATCTTTCTCTATAGTCATCTTAACGCTTTCAGATTTTGGAAGGCAGAGCTGGTGGGGTGGCACAGCTGGCAAATGTGGTTTAGGAAGCTGGCTCAAGGAGGCCTGCAGGGACATGCTGTTTTTCTCTCCATGGGGCGATAGTTGGGATGGCATCCTCTTCTGCCTGAGCGCAGCAGGTTAATGTGGAGCTCTTTCCCCCTGCGCAGAGTAAACCTTCAGGGCGTCTCAGCACACGCTGACTCTTAGTCATCACGACTTTAATTGTTACCAGAGAACTGTGCCACCCGAACTCATTAGGGAAGGTGGTATGGGTTCTTCGTAATAAAACTTAACAACACTAACACGTCGGTGGAAACACGGAGAGATTAAAAACAATGATTAGTGAAACAGAGAGAGTTCAACTAATGCCATGTAAGGATGGTGATTCTTTGTGTATGATAATTATCTGAGATTTTTAGAGATATGAGCCTTGATACACTGATTTCCTTGGAATTATATTTCCTTTCCAGTCGTCAATTACGATGTTCATCAGTATAAGATGTTATAAACCAAATATGAAAAAAATTTATTCATTCATTCATCTTCTATACCGCTTTATCCTGTATTCAGGGTCGCGGGGGGCCTGGAGCCTATCCCAGGAAGCTTCGGGCACGAGGCAGGGTACACCCTGGACAGGGTGCCAACCCATCGCAGGGCACACACACATACACACATTCATTAAAAATTTAACATTTTTATAATTTTTTTCTATGAATATTATTAGATACAAGATGAAAACAACTGAATAGTGACAATTTGTTTTAACTTTATATGGCTTAGAAATATTTAAAAAATCACAACAAAGTTGGATTAGCCAGTGGTAGCCTTAATTTAAGGGTATTCACTTCAGTTTTAGTCAAGTAATGTAATTGTTTTTTTTTTATATAGCCTATACATATACACTGTCATAAAAAAAGTATTTTCTCCCTTCCTGTTTTTTTTTTTTTTTGTCACACTTAAATGATTAACATCACCAAACAAATTTTTATATTATACAAAGATAACCCGAGAAAATACAAAATGCAGTTTTTAAATGATGATTTCATTTTCATTAGGGTTGTTAAGGCTGTACAAACCTGCTTGGCCCTATGTGAAATAGTAAACCTAAACCTACTAACAGGTTGTGCCACCCCTTAGCGGAAACAACTGCAATCAAGTGTTTTAACTGGCAGTTTATTGAGCCATTCAGAGGTGGAATTGCTAGTGCGTTCCAGATCATTGACCTGCTGCCTAATCCAAGTACCTTGAGCTCGAGGTCACGAACTGATGGCCGGAAATTCTCCTTCAGGATTTTCTGAACGCAGATTTCATGGTTACATCAGCTATGGGAAGTCGTCCAGGTCCTGAAGCTGCAAAGCAAACCCCAGACCATCACACTACCACCACCATGTTTGACTGTTTTTGTCTTAACGTTTGTCTTATCAGTCCACAGAACATTTGACCAGAATACGTCAATCCTTTTTCCACATAAGGCCAGGGAGGTTTGAACAAAGGTTTGAACTTCAATAAATGAAATCATATTTGAAAAGTGCATTTTGTATTTACTTGGGTTATGTTTGTCATATTTATTTTTAAAGCACACTTAACACAACTTATTTGACCAAAATGCTGTAAAATCCTAAAATAGCTGCAGGCATAGAAACAGGCAATAAAAACAGACAATAATAAGAAAATAAAATAAAATGAAATAAAATTCAAATAAAACAATATACAACAATAAAAAAATCACCCTCATTGTATAAAATAAGCTAGTAAAACAGTATATAGGCCTATATATACTGCATGTACGGTTTTCATGATGGGGTGGGACACAGTGGTAGTCCCCTGCCTTGTGCCCTGCGCTCCCTGAGATAACATCCAGGTATCCAGTGACTGAATGAAAATGAACAAATGAATGAACATTACACTTTTTATCCATACTTACAGTTAGTATTAAAATGGATAATAAGATGTAGCAACGTCTGTACCGCATGATCCTGTATTCAGGGTCACTGTCCAAGGAGAGTTAGGACATGAGATGGGGTACACCCGGACGGCGTGCCAATCCATCGCAGAGCACACGCACCTCACACACTCACTCGCGCACTATGGGCAATTTGGGAAACGCCATTTATCCCAGCCTGTCTTTGGACTGTGAAAGGAAACCCACCAAGCACAGGGAGAACATACAAACTCCATCCTGAGGAGTGAATCGAACCCAGACCCTGGAGGTGCAAGACGACAGTTATAACCATTACTCCATCATGCTGTCACTTTTTATCCTTATCTACAGTTAATATTAAACTGGATAAAATGGGTTAGCAACTAAAATATTAATTTTTATTATAACGATCCTTTGCATAACTCAGCATTTAAATGTGCTTATAATACAACTGACTGGTGTTCCTAAAGGGAAAATTATTATTGCAATTTTAACATTTTTGTTAATTTATATTCTGTAATGGTTAATATTAGCATAATCACAGACAAATAAAACTAAGCATTTCAAAACACTTTTTTAAAACTGTAATTTTTATTAAAATTAAATAAAATACATTTTAAAAAAATTACACAAAAAGCACACATTTGATGCAGTGCACATTAAATATATAATAATCTCAATTTATTACTTCCCATCTTGTCTTTTTTTTTTTTCTTTTTTTCCCCCCTCTGCCTCATACTCACACACACAGACAGACAGACACGACGCATGAACATGGTGCTGCTGCTGTGAAATATGCGCACACTCCAACAGTTGTCGCTTTAACGCGGGGTGTTTGGCTGACGTGTCCACCAACCAATCACCACGGGTGTGTAAACCCATTCTTTTCGATCAGCCAATCAGCTTTTAGCATTCCAGGGTTATCATCTCGTGAACGCGAGATTGACTGGATGTGCCAGTGATGCACGTCCACGTGAGGAGCTCGGGTATTTGTTTAATGGAGAGCTGCTGTGGTAGGAGTGAGCATCATCTCCAAAAACAATGAGGAAATAACGAGAGCGTTATATATAGAAAGCAAGACCAAGCACAGGGGAGGTTTATATCATTATTATAATTATTATTGCGCAGATTATTGCATGTTTTTGTCCATCAGAACAAAGAAGGATGTATACGTAAGAGGATGTTTTTGGGAGACAGTGAGGAGGATGGGTTGCGTGTTTTGATCCAGGGATTATTTAGGGTGGTGATGATGATGATGATGATGTTGGGAAATATTGAAGTTTTTTTTTGGTGATGGGAATTAACGCGTAAACGCACTATAGGGCAGGGAGGGGTGTAAGGTAGGGTAAGGTAGGCCACTGGCGCCGACTTTAATCTCCGAGGGGAAAAAGTAAATCTGTTTAGAGTATCCGTTGTCTCATCATCAGGACCGAGCAGGGGAAACATGTCTGGAGAGAAATTGCCCGTGACGCGGGCGCTGAGTGGATTTGCGTGGCCGTGGCGCTGCCGTGGAAACTAAGCCCCAGCGCAGAGGAGGCGCAGCCGACTTCTCACCTTTTCTCTCTCCACAATCATGGGCAAAGACGAGTGCAAGACCATGCTGGACGCTTTAAACAAGGTGACCGCGTGTTACCGGCACCTGGTGTCCGCTCTGGGCAGCAGCTCGGACTCGCAAAACCTGCGCGAGGAGCTGAAAAAGACGCGCCGGAAAGCGCAGGAGCTCGCGGCGGCGAACCGGACCCGACTCACGGCGCTGCTCAAAGACAAGAGCATCAGCAACGACGACCGCGCCGAGTACGAGCGCCTCTGGGTGCTGTTCACCAGCAGCATGGAGATCCTCGAGGTGGACATGCGGAGGTCGCTGGAGATCGGGCAGGATTTCCCGCTCAAAGTGCCAACGCGTCATTTCATCCAAACCGGCATGACCGGCAGCACGTGCACGGTGGCGGCCCGAGCCATGAGCATGCAGAACATGAAGTACGACTCGGACCCTGGAATGATGGACATGGAAGATCTGAAAGACCTGGAGGCCGAGATCTCTCAGCTCGACCAGATGATGGAGGAGATGGAGATGAAGGTGCAGGTGGCACCGTGGGCGGTGGAGGCCAAGCAGGAAGCAGGAGCCGAGCTCAAATCCACAGTCAGCGTGGGAAACTCATCCGTGGGGGTCATTTCCATCTGCGAAGAGGAACCCAAGGACGGGGGCGAAGGCGAAGCCGGTGTCATGAGGATCTTCGCAGGCATCATATTCACTGTGGTTTTACTCATCGCAGGCATTCTCGGATATCTGGTCGTCAATCTTTGAAGTGGGATCTGATCAGGACTGTGAGAACAAAACAAAAAAAAACCCACCTGAAGGATTTACTTTAGTTCACATATCTACATATTCACCTGGCAGTGGCACTGTGTGTGTGTGTGTGTGTGTGTGTGTGGCTTGGACCTAAAAAACTGAAAAGCACATTCAGTAGCAGTGTTAAACAGAGGCTGATTGCTTTTGTGGTTATGTATAATGAACCTGTGGGCCAGATTCTAACTCAGTATTAATACACTGTATGAAAAAAAAAAAAAGTTGTACATTTTACAGTAAATTCTCCAGTAAACACCTGTAAGACATGTTTAGAGTAAAGCACTGTGATGTCTTACGTAGTATCAAAGCCGTGGGTCTGTGATGTGTGTGCGGTTTACAGTTGGCGCAGATGAGATTTGAGCATACGACCTCCTAAACTGTAACTAAAGACTTAAATACTGAGCTTAGTTTATTTTAATTTTTCACATGTATGCATTTATTGATTTTACATTATTTTATCTATTTTATTGGTTTTACATTATTTTATAAAACACAATACCTCCCCCGTCAACCACACACACATACACACATAACAAGATCCTACTCTCAGCAACACAAAGAATCCCTGACAAAGAGGACAAAGATCATGAATTTCAAAAAGGGTGTCCAGATCGTGTTTTTTTTAAATCCTACATCAATTGTAAATTTCTTATCGCTTACAGTTTACAGTTGTTTTCTGTAAGTGTTACAGTAATTTTACTGGTCACCCTGCTGACAGTAAAATTCTGTCAATTCTGCAGCCATTATTTTAACAGTTAAGAATGATTATTAGATACATTTGGATGATGTAGTGGATTTACTGGTTGTGAATGAAATACCATAAAATCCATCACATCTCAGTTTGTGCAAAAGCACCATTCAGCTTATCGGGGCTCTTGAGAACCTTTGAGAAAGCATGATTTTAAAGGGATATTAAAGTTGGCTATACACTATCCTCCTCTCTATATAGTCAGTAGATTAGATTGTCCTTTTCTTTAGTTTTCTGGTTCAGGGGTGTCAAAGTCATAAGCCGTATGTGGCCGAGCTGGACCAAAAACAGATTTATTTGAAATCCACACTGAATGCACAATCAAATCGTACATACAGGGCTGGTATATGATTTCTACTTAGAAAAAGATATTTCTAAATTGTAGGTGTCTTGCATAACTTAGTGTTAAAACCATGGAACTGATTTGGACTTTATTGGCAATATTTTTCATTTTTAATTCATGTTTTTCAGCTAGCTAATACAAATATTTTATGTCTTTAGCACATTCTATTAGTATGAATTTATGACCCTGAGCTTATTGTTCAATGTTGTCCCTCAAAAAGAAACTCTTATTTTGGGGATTTTTTTTTCATAAATCAATTGCACAGCAATTTTTAGTAACCTGAACAGTATAAAGCGATTTCTCATGAATTACATATTAAATGGATTACATGTTATTTCTTTCTTTCTTTCTTTTTCAAATTTTATGAATGAAAAGTTATTCATACAATTTAAGACATTTGTTTGTTAATTCGTTTATCTGAACAATTTTTAGCCATTCAATGTTAATTTTTTTTTAATGCAATTTAAGAAATGGACACTCGTTTTTAGCTGCTAATTCAACTTTAGGCATTTTTAACTGTTTAGATTTTTAGTTGTAAATTGTACATTGCTTCTGATAATGCAGTAATGTCTTAAATCATAAGTCACTAAGCACTCATAAAGAGGTCATTGGAACGGTCCCAGCTTACTGGTGGTATCTTTGACACCCCTGCTCTAGCCTTTGCCCCTTGGACACCACAGATTAGTAATTTAATAGAACTACATTTCTACACCTAACAGATATCCCCTTAGGCTCAAACGCAGCTTTTCTATCTTTAGCTGTCTACTTTACAATTACACAGATTAACAGTGTTAGCCTATGCGTCTTTACTGGAGCCAGTATTTCAGACTTCTCATCGTGCCCACACATCATATCAGTGTGTTAGTCGTGCCTCATTCCTACCGCAGGCCCCTTTAGGATGCACCACAGATGTGATTTTAGGCATTTCACATTCCGCACACTGTAAAAGCAGCGACTGTATAGTGAAACTGTACATAATGAATATTAATGTTGAAATAGTGTACATACAATTGAATATATTTATATCAATAAATTATTTAAACAAATGTCTGACAGTGTAATATATGCAGCATGTATGTGCGCGCTTTGAATTATTTTCTTTTGTCTACAGTATTATGGGCAGCCTAGTAGTTTTTCCTAGGTATACTCAGAGAAAGGTGGTGTCAAAAATGAACAGGGAATGACCTATTATTAATGTCTTAAGAATGTATGTGACTTATATTAATGTGCTTCGTTTTTCTATTTAACAGATTACTGATTACATGACTGGTACGCTAGACGTTAAATTCAACTAAATGCTAATAATAAGCATAAGCAATTGTTCATATAATTTGTCTTAATTTAAAACTTTGTAAGGTGAAGTTAATTCAATATATTTTAAAGTCTCAAGCTTCAGGACTTTGTAACATTCTCAAGGATTTCAGGCACTTGGAAGTGTTTTTGTCTTATTTATAACTCTCAAAGATAACTCTCTGGATTGGTTATAACTCTCTGGACTAGTTACATCATCATATGTATTTTTTCTAGTTTGTTAGCATATTGTGTGCACATATTGCGTACAGCCTACTCAAACAAGAAAATAAATAAATAAATAAATCATAACATAGAAACATATGGGAAATAATTAACTAAATTGTTCTAGATGTCAGGTTCATGTGAGACGTGCACACATCATGAACAAGGCCCTGTATACTGTATATTACCTTCATAAGAGAGAAAAGTGAGACTGGAGAACGAGTAATTACAGTAATTGCTGCAATAAAATTAATGAGAACAGAACCTAGTTGGTTGAGCTAGTTTTATAGATATATTAAAATAATGAATGCAAGTCTTAATATATAAAAAGTATGATTTAAGATTTTACATGAAGCAATAATGTAGTCATAGTGAAAATTCTGTGACATACAGTAAGAGAAATAAAAAATATGGATATGGGCCATATTACACCATCCAGTCATTGATTAGTTTCCAATAATATTGCCTTTGTAACACTGAAGGTCAATGTACTGTACAGATTGAAGTGAAATAGTACATGCATATATATCTTTTAAATGGTACAAGTTATTTTAATTTATCTGTGTTTAATTTACAGATGGTAGGGAATAAGTGTTTAAAATATTGTATGTTACTTTATTCTTAATGGCAATTTTAAAGGAATTGCATGAAAGAGAAATTTTGCACGAGACAAAATGACCACAAGTAATACAATAACAACAACAAAAAAATCACTTTCAGGTAACTAAATCAGTCAAATGCTATAAACCGTTTAAGAACACATTGAATATTAGACAAGAGATCTTGTGAAAATAGCTTAAGCATTGCTTATCAAGATACATCGAGTTTGCTAAATATCTAGAATTAGCAAGTGAAGCTGACCTTCGATCATTTTAATTATTTTAAAAATCAGTTTTTAATTGTTAATGGCAACTAAAGAAAATGTCTATAACAAAAAATAAATATATTTACCATGTTCATGGGTGTTTAACATAACTGAATGAAAGAGACGTGGTATTTTGTACCACCACCGAAATGTGACAAAAAAAGGTACAAATAAAACAGGTTCACCTTCAAGCAGCCAAATCACTCAAGTTTCTTTAACTGTCTCAAGTAAACTTTTTTTAAAAAGAAAAAAAGAAAAAAAAAACATTCCACAAACATTAAATATGTATTAGACTAGAATGCTGGTGACTGCTTAGCTAAGTCAGTAGCTAGCATTAGCAGACTAATCTGAGGTAAATTGTTTACATGTTATAAATTGTTATCAATTAATTGCATTTAATAAATATTTTTTAAAAATGTATTACTTAATTCTTAATGGCTCACAACAAAAGCAAATACATTCAACATTTATGTGAATATGTAACACTCATGATATACATTTTAGCTAGCATTAGCAGGCCAGGCAAACCTGAGGTAATTTGAAAAATATATTAATTCTTTTGCTATTTATCAAAACAAGCAGATTATATTAAAATCAGCTTGGGTATAATAAAGTCTAGTAGCAATAAGATTATTTATGATATAACTTTACTTCTGTTCATTCTTCTGAGCAATAGTAAACGTAAATCTGTGCCAGGGTTTGAACAGGAGAGGTGAACGATTCTTAATCATTTCACATATAAAATATGTATATATTTAATTTCACACACTCTTCTTTGTTTTGCTTCATATTTGCTTAAGGCAATTTTAATATCTGATTTCCCAAGTGCACTGAGAGTGAGGGATTGAGTGATTGCCATGGTTACAGCATCAAGCACCTATCTTCCCTCCAGCAGAGGCGAACGGAGTTTGAGCATCAAAGACTCATTAAAGTGCTCATGGGAAAAACTTGGACAAGGTGAGGAACACTCGCTCAGCAATGGGACACGAGAACTCATGGTAATTAGTAATAGTAGTGTGAGTAGTATTAGTAGTAGTTGGCTCGAGATGACTAGACCTGTGATCTAATCCTATCCAAGACACTCCTTCAGGTCATCAAAATTCATCTCAGAACTGATGAAGTCTCTCAGACGAGTGGCGGAACATCTTCATCACGATAACAACCTCCCTGACTTGGCTTTATACCAAACAAGTCCATGACCTGGATGAATAAAAGCCTCCATAAATATGTAATCAACAATGTTTTTAGCTTCTGCATGGTCGATCTGGCACGTCGATCTCTGCACAAAGAGCATACAGAATATTGAGCATGAATCTTTGAGCCAATAAAAGGGAAAACATATAATGTAAAATTAATATATATATTGCAGAATATATGCGGCACGGTGGCTTCATGGTTAGCACAATCCCCTTGCACCTCCAGGGTCCAGGTTCGATTCCTGGCCAGGTTTAATTTTCGCTTCTGTGTGCATGGAGTTTGCATGTTCTCCTCATGCTTTGAGAGTTTCCCCTGGGTATTCTGGTTTCATCATAGTCCAAAGACATGCAGATAAAGCTAATTGGCATTCCTAAATTGCATTCCTAATATTGTATGTGTGTGCGCTGCGATGGATTGGCAGGTTGTCCAGGGTGTACCCTGCCTTGTGCCCCAAATTTCCTGGGATAGGCTTTAGGCCCTCCATGACCCTGTATGCAGGATTAAGCGGTATAGACGATGAGTGAGTGAGTGAGATATTCTGCACCAAAAAAGTTTAAACAAAATAAAAAGGATTTGTTTTTCAAAGTTTTTCCTCCGGGTATTTCCAGGTGTATTGCATCACCATATGTGAAAAAATTAAATGTACTTTTTTACTTAAAGTATCCTGAAACATTGTACCAAGGGAGCTAATGCTCAATTTCCACATTGTGATCTAATGGCTTACCCATGTTTACATATAGTCACAGATAGCTATTGTGCTAACTACATTGTGTAACATACTGCAGATGATGAAATGGCACAATTCTCAATAGTAGTTATACCTATATCACTGATGAACTTGATTGGAAGCTAAACTAAGCCCACTTGACTGAAATTTTGAAGGTCTAAATACAAGTATAAGGAGTAAAATGTCATGAAATATCCTGCCCAAAGTCAGAATTTCATAAGCAAAGAAAACACTAAATTACTGCAAATAGGAGAAGAAATGTCCAACACATGCCTAGAACCTGAATTGTCAACTTTATGGAAGAAATGTTTTAAATGTTAAATGATTACCCACAATTAAGTCAGCTATTATAATAAATGGGAATTGGTAGCTCAGTGGTAGGTTTCTCGTCTACCATGCAGAAGGCACAGGTTCGAGGCACGGGTTTCCAGCCAATGCCCAACCCCCAGCCACTGGATGCAGTGCCGGTCCCAAGCCCGGATAAAATGGGAGGGTTGCGCCTGTGCCAAGTTGTACGGATCAATTGGTCCGCTGTGACGAACCCTTAACGGGGGTAGCTCAGTAGTTAAGGTGATGGACTGCTGATCAGGAGATCCCCATTTCAAGTCACAATGCCGCCAACATGACAATATTGAACCCTTGAGCATTGTCCTTTACTCCCAAGTGCTCAAAGACAATCGGGCATCGAGCTGGGAACTCAACCCCATAAGTAACCACCACAGAAATGGATATATCTCCAGGATGGGGACTATCCATTGCCTGTTGTGCCGGATGGCACCAGGGTCCGGTTTCGATTCCCACCTTAGGTCTGTGTGCATGGAGTTTGCATGTTCTCCCTGTGCTTTGTGGGTTTCCTCCAGTTACTCAGATTTCCTCCCAAAGTCTAAACACATTCAGATTAGGATAAACGGTGTTCCCAAATTGCTTGTAGTGTGTGAATGCGTCTCAGTCTAAAAATGGGAATAAATACAATGGGCTCCACAGTCCCTAGTTGGACCACGGAGGTTCCTAGATGGACGAATGAATATCTAAATGTGTACTAAACATAATATGATGCCTATGACTTTTGCAGTGATACAGTAAATAAACAAAATAAAAATTACGGCCTCTTTTACGTGAGGTTTAAATCCATGACCTATATTTTCCACAATAAATTTGTTTCTTTCTGCACTTCAAATTGTTGTATAAAGTCTGTACGGACTCAGATAGCACCGTAAGAGAAGCAATCATTTAAGCCAAGGCTAAAAGTTTAGTTAATTAGTCTCCCTGCTGTGGCTTGTGACTCATGAGTTCAGACTGACTGGAGTGAGGGCTTGTTAGGGGCAAGAAAATCAATGACATTTAAAGGCCAAGGCACACCTCCAACAGATAACTAGCATTTACAGTGCCAGAATGAAGGGAAAATATATATTTTTGGAATGTTATTATTAATATTATGACTTGGTGATATCCATTTTTATGAATACACGAGACCATATGCAAAGATTCAGATCTTAATTGTTAATTTCTTAGTTAAAGTTTATTTTACAGAAATGGCCATCTTTATAAAATCAGCAGTTTCCATGGTGGAATAAATCAACATAAGGTCATAAGGGAATAAATAATTCATTTTGCAAAATCATTTCCAAAACCTGATTCCTTTTTTAGTCTATCTATTTTCAGAAGTACATTGCAAAATGAATAACAAATTTGCAAATTATAAAGCTCAATTCTTCCCTATTTCTTTATGTGTGCATAGACAATTTATACAAGGGGTGTTCAAGTTAAACTGGGACTTTTGATTGTGCAGAATAACACAACACAGTAATATTTTTCTATACGATCTCCTGTTACACTAATGCACTTATCCCAGTGTTTCACTAGTGCTTGCATATCATCAAAGTTTTCTTAGTGCACCGGAGCAATGATCAGATTGCCTGCTTCATGTCTGAAACGCTGGCCTCCCAGGAACTCCTTTAATGACCCAAACATGCGGGAATGTCTTGGTTAAGGTTACCATCGATTATCAAGTCAGGCGTTCCACTCATTGATTGTTCACAGGAACGAATGATGTGGGCTCTGAGCTGTCAATCATGGATGTACGGCCTTCTTTAAAAGGTTTGCGCCATTCAAATATTTTAGTCTCATCACTGTACTGTGCTAGCAGTCTTCTGGAATTTCATCCAGAAAGTCCTGGTTTGTTTTTAATGTCTCTCATATATTATACAAAATTAAAAAAAATTCATGTACTAAAAGTCTCATAATAAGAGCCAAAAAGAACCAATTTCTGTGAAATAACAATGACACCTCTATAATTCGTTTTTTTAATAAATGGAAAACTTGGAAATCTTGGAATGGAATCTCTTAAAACCCCCTCCAAAATGTACTTTTTTGTTTATATTTCTCATTTAACACATAACTCATCATCACCCAGACCTAGAGCGCATCCTACAGGTGGAAACGACTCATCACATGCTCACAACTTTTAATTGTCTTATGGACGTGATGATATATGGACGTAAGAAGTTTCCACTGTGGATTTATGCTCACCGTCCACTTTAATAGGTATTCCTGTACACCTGCTAAATCATGAAAGTATTCAAACTGACTAATTTGGCAGCAGCACAAGGCACAAAAGCAGAGTACATAGTACATGTCAAGAGCTTCTGTTAATGTTCACATACAACATCAGTCATTGAACACTGCATTATCAGCATTATCAGAGACTCCTCCCACTCAAGCCACAAACTTTTTGACCTCCTTTCATACAAGAGGAGGTACGGGCACATTCTCACCGGAACAGGATTCAGGTCCAACTTCTTTCCCACAACCATCACACTAGTAAACTTTACACTACACCATTATACCATTTAAACTACTGACACTTATTACCTGTAATACATCCCACAACTGTATTATTCTGTTTTGTCTCCTATTATCCACATATACAGTATATAACTCTAGATTTGTATATATTTCTAGAGTCTCTTAATGTACAGTATATAAATACATTGCACAAATAATCCAGCACTGTTCTTTTTTTTTGTGTATATATATATATTATGGCCGGGACTCGATTAAAATAAATAATCTAATTAATTAGAGGCTTTGTAATTAATTAATCGAAATTTATCGCATTTTAATCGCATATAAATATTTGACCTGATTTTATATCACCCTAGGTGATACTTGAGGCTCGATGTGCTCGATGTTCCTTGTTGC
>JAQMYG010000037.1:29031952-29045169 GCA_030014215.1 Clariallabes teugelsi
AAAATATATTTGTAATATGTTGCCCTGTGGACAACTTACATAGGAATTATATACCCATATTCACACCTTAAATCGGTGTCAAGTAGCCTTATAAACACTTTGTGTAGGTGTTATGACAACTATGAACACCTTGTGTAGGTGTTACAGTATGTAGCCCTATGAACACCTTGTGTAGGTGTTATGTCGCCCTATGTATACCTTAAGTAGATGTTATGTAGCTCTATAAGCACCTTATGTACTGTATGTGTCATTTACACCCACGTACATGGGTATTATTCAGCCTTGTGAACACTTTATGTAGGAATTATGTAGGCCTATGAATGCCTTATGTAGGTATTATGTAGACCTATGAACACCTTACTGTACATGGGTGTTATGTAGCCCTATTGACTGCCAATAAACTCTCAGGTATGTCAACTTGACATAATAATAAATATAAAAAGCAAGCCAACAGCTGACATAAAGGTGTTATAAAAGGTCTTATAAATGGTCACCTTGCCTTATAACTAGTTCCTCAATGTAAAATGTTGCCAATGTTATAATTTTTCTGTGGGTGTACAGTATGACTGACCCTTGCAGACAGGCTGTTGGCCGCTCCAGGTTAGCGACTCCTTACACAGCCGGGTCTCAGAGCCCACCAGCTCGTAGCCGGAGTCACACAGGAAGTGAACCTCATGACCTAGCAGTAGACCTTTTCCTAATTTTCGTCCATTGAGGGGAGCGTCCAGTTTCGGACAGAAAGCTGTGTAGAACCAGACAATCAGTTATTGCATTTTTACATCTCCTATGTTTTTTCCTCCCTAATCTGACATCATCATCAAAAGCTCCTACCATTACTGGGTTTGGCAGGCACACGGGCCGTGCTGTTCTGCAGCTGGCTGATTTTCCTCTTCAGGCTGCGGAGACTCTGCAGGTACGAGGCCTCATGTGATGCGAGCAGCTTTTGTGCTTGGCGTAGAGAATTTTGCAACTCCTGAGTACTGGGACATTCCTGCAGGAACACACACACACACACCGCTGTGATGTAGCAAGTTGCCAAGATAACGATCTTAATTAGTGCTTGAATTGAATTCGAAGCTTGTTGATATTCATCTTAAAGCATATTTCTTGGTAATTATGGTGTGTGAAAGAATATAATCTGGACCCACTAACAGTTTCTTGGAGTTGAACAGGTTAAGTAAGATAGTAGGATAAATGTTTCATGTTTGCACACTGGTGTCTAATATCACATGTTTCATTTCCTTTAAAGGAAAAAGGAAGCGAGATTTATTAATTGATCTTTCACCTAACACAGACAGTTTCTCTCTGTCTCGCTCGTTCTTGAACCACATTTACGTATCCTTCTAACCGCCAGTCCCAGAAACGATTAAAGCATGTGCTGGTTTTATTCTATGGACCGTGTTCTGCCGTGAATGATGCAGTGTCTGGGGTCCTGACGTGCATGACGTCACATCTAAGTGGAGGTAGGAGCTCAGAGCTGAAAGACTAGATTGTGCTCGTGAGGTGAATGAACAGAGCGTATGCAGTATGAGCTTTACATGCTCTGAGAAAATATCGCCGCTCGCAGAAAGAAAGGGCGGTCCTGATTTGTTTCAGCCGAAGGACTTTGCTAGAAAACAGCCAGGGCTGTGTCGAAATCCTTAACTGAAAAACTGCTGGTAGGACTCTTACCCTGCAGTGCATCTCACTTCAGAGTACTGGTGGAAACAGAAACGATATAAATGAAGATAAATGAATAACACTAGATTATTAATTAGGTTTCTTTCTAGTCCAGAGACTCACCAATCCACCTTTCAGCACATTTTTAGCGGTGGGAGAAAACCAGAGAACCCAGAGGAAACCCAAGTTTATTTGCATTAAACTTAAAATAGCATTTGTGTCTATTAATAAGATATTTTAACAGTAGACATTTTCACAAAACAGCTTTACATAAATCCTGATGTAGCTCTGATTTAAGCTACCTAATGAAGAAACCTTAGCGCCACTGGCGAGATCAATCGCTTGAGATGGTATGATGAAGCAAACACGACTCAGAATGGAGCTGTACGTTCTTCCTTTTTCACAATACTGTTCATGCAGGCTTCCTTGCTTCTCATTGGCTGCCATCAAGGGGAAGGGCACTTTTTTTCCTCCGAGTTTTTATATTAAATGACTTATGTAAGGAAGCTAAATATTTGCATATCCTGTTAAAACAACTTGTTCACTGATTATGAAGCATAGATCAGTGGAGCTTTAAAAGAGAGTAATGCTTATTGAGATTTTTTTTTTTTTTTTTTGCAAAATATCATTTTACAGTATATTAATCATTAACATATACTGTACTATAGACACATTAGATACAAACATAACATAATCATAACTGTCCTTAGAGATATACTGTTCAGATAGGATAAAAAGGATTCCAAGGATAATAGTTTAAGTCTTAATCAAATAAAACCCAATTTAATGTATATTTTTTTCATTGTACTTGGAAATACATTTCACAACTGTATTACTAATCCTAGTTTTTAGTTTACTGGTTTCCTTAAAATCTAGTGCACTTCTCTTTAAGTGATCAAGTACTAAGGTATGACAGTATACCAAATATATACAGTAAGTATTCTTGACACTTATCGTATTGTTTTCCAAGCATATTTCAACATCGTTGTAATAAACATGAATAAACCTCTAGCATGAATTAGAATGTTAATGGTTAAATGTGTAGGTTAGCTGGTTAGTGATTGGTTAATTAATGGTGAGCTGGATACTGATAATGATGATGATGATGATTAATAATTTATAATTTTTTTTAATAACACCAACCTTTTTACCTTCTAAACTACAAATGCCGTTCAAATCAAACCAAGACTTTTACTTGTGCAGAATAACAGAACACAGTTATTAGAGTATAAACATCCTTTATTTATAACAATCCTCTGCTATACTAATGCACTTATCCCTGCGTTTCACCAAAATTTCACTGCCTGCTTCATGTCTGAAACCCTGGCCCCCCAGGAACCTCTTCAAAGGCCAAAACATGTGCAAGTGGTGTAGGTGAATGATGGTGTGTACAGTTCGCACATACAGATGCGTCTCTTCTGCAATTTGGTGACAAGTTGTCTGTCGATTTCCATGGATCAAGCATTCAATCGGGTTCTGAGACACCTCGGCTGAGACCGTCAATCACAGATGTATGGCCGTCCTTAAAACGTTTACACCATTTAAATATTTTACTGCAGATAAGAGTCTCATCACCATACTCTGCTTGCAGTCCTCTATAAATGTTAGTATATTTTACACCTTCGTTTCCAAGAAATTTCATCACAAGTCCCGGTTTGATTTGAACACCCTTCATATATAAAATAATGTAAATGCTCACAAACTGTGTTCAGCTTGTGTAGACCTTCTGTTCGATTGACAGTCCTCTCTGTGACCTACCTTACACACGCACACAGGAACGCACACACAGCTAGGAGGTCTTTCTTTGACCCTTAAACACCTCCTGTGCAAATATTTAGCCTCAAGCAGAACATATTAAACTACATGTTCAGTTTGCACATGAAAGCACAAGGCATCAAATGCAACTATATAAATTTTTTTTTTAACATCTTGTATTCATATTCATATTAACAGATTCATAAAAACTATATATTTTCTTATTATTGAAATAAACATTTTAATTAATGTCTTTAAATATTTGTAGTTTTTTCATATTAACATGCATAAAGAATATTTTACAAAGATTAACAGGATAAATTTAGCACAGACATACAGTACATTCTTGGTTTGCATTATAAAATTAATTAGTGTTTGAATAATAAAAAAAAAAACCTGGAATAGGAATACAATAAAAGCTCACACACTTCACTCACCTGACCATAAATCGTGTTCATCTGACCGATCCACATAATCAGCAGTACGATGGAAATCAGACTCATTTTCCTAATAAAAACGTACACACTGCTCAAAACAAACTAGACACTCTTCTTAAACGTCCCGAGTCTTTAAACTCACTTTAAAAATCCACAAAATGTAATAGAGAGAACTTGGGACCAATTTCAAGAGCCATCCAAACGAGAGCCTTCTCCCATCTGCAGAGCTCATTTTTATAACCCGCCACTGTAGACTGGTGTTTTTCTTCTTTCCCTTTTTTTTTTTTTTTTACAAAAAAAAAAAAAAAAACCCACATGCCACATTTTCTCCTCATAAAAGCCACTCAGTTCGTAGCCTATTTGTTAACCTGGAGGAATCTAAAATCCGCTTGTCAACAACATCTGAGGCGCATATCAGTGTGCAAAGGAGGTATTTTTATTGGGTGAAAGTAGAAATAACAAGAGTTTCTTGG
The DNA here is from genome assembly GCA_030014215.1 of Clariallabes teugelsi. Taxonomy (NCBI): domain Eukaryota; kingdom Metazoa; phylum Chordata; class Actinopteri; order Siluriformes; family Clariidae; genus Clariallabes; species Clariallabes teugelsi. The sequence goes on from JAQMYG010000037.1 coordinate 29,036,277, forward strand.
AGAATTATAGTAAAAGGTTATAGATTAGCACGACTTTGGCAACTTTTCAATTTACTGTATATATATCTCAAAATATGCTTGAAAACTCCATGGTTCGAAATTCTTAATTCTACATTTTATTCATCACATACATGGTATGATATGAAGTGAAATGCTTATATAACCACTGATGACCCAATAATTAAATTAGAATATAAAGTATGAAATAAGAGGGGAAAAAAATTACAAATATAAAAACATAGAAAAATATAGATTTCATCACATAATAAAATAAAATAGAATTGAAATGGAATTGGGATATAGAAACCATGTTCAGTCATGAGCAAGAGAATGTGCAGAATGTGCAGAATAATGTGCAAATTCGTATTCTACCTGTCAGATCAGCATTGTTTGAGTTAAATAGAAAATGGAAATGATCGGAAATGATTTAAAGCTTAAAAGCTCGCACTATGCTTTCCCTTAAGGTTCTGATTCTGTTTAATCAGATCTCTAAACTTGAGATGAAAAAATCCTAAAAGGCATAAAAACCTGCAAACGAATATGACAAAATTAAAAAGGCATATTTTCATAATGAACTTTCCTAGTCTAATATGATGCACAGACATGTTGGACTTGGACATGTTGCTTTATACTGTATGTAAAAAGTTTCTGAGGTTTTGAACCTCTTTTAATTACTCACTATTATGACTACAACAAAAACTGTCATTAAGCATGTGTCATAGTAAAACGTTAAACCAAATGTGTAACACTGATTATACAACCTAGAACATGTTGTAAATATAGACGTCTAAGTAGTACTCAGTTTAAAATAAGATGTGAATGAAGATCCCAGCCTTCTTGCCATTTCTACATTCACATGAGTCACTTTACCCGAGAGCATCACATCATCCCTGAGTGGGTCTCGTACCAGGGTAGAAACACTCTGCCCTCTGCAGGGAGATCTTTCCCTTCCTCAGTACGTCTCAGGACAAAAAAAGTTTACTGAAATTATGTTGGAAATACAGAAATATGAACAAACGTTACAACAAAGCATATATTATATTTAGTAAATGTCAGTGGAGTAGGCACCCAAATGAAAAACACAAGTATGATGGCTGCCAAGCAGTGCATAAGGAGCCATTTCATTTTGTGATTGAATGCGCCTTGCATGTTATAGTAATTAAGCAATAACACATGAGAGGGAGTGTTGTTGTGATGATTATCAGCACCGGTGTGATGCATCCGAAGGCATTAGGGCGAAACCTGACAGCCAGAGACGTTACAGCCGTGCTGATATTCAGTACAACAGCACGACCTTGAGGTTGATATTGCTTTTATAGAATAGTTTCAAAAACACCATTTATTATCAACAGATTATGAATTTGTTTGTTTATTCAACCAGTTATTTTGCTCCGCCCACATGCGACTGGTGGACCTAAATACTGCGACTGGCGGAGCTGGCGGATGACGGTTAGCGACTGAAAGTTAGTGTAATTCACAAATTTTAATTAGTACTACTGTATGAATCCAAAATGAGAATAAAACATGGAGGTGGACAGTCCTGTAAATCACATATACTGTACGTTCTTCTTTATATTTCCACTTATTCCGCTTTAGTATACAATATCAGCTCCATTAACTTCTGGGTTTTGGGGTTGAATCCCAAATATTGTTAAATGGAAAGCTAGTGTCCTGTGAAGGGTGTACAATCCCTTGTCCCACACATCAAGTAAGCACCCTTGATTAGGGGTTAAAGAGGGATCTGGGAATCAGCCTTGTGTTAGAAGCTAGTTAGCTTTCTAGTTCGTCTTAAGTAAATAAATAAAACAACAAAGCGGCAATTCGGAACGACTTAGAAGCGATTACTAAGTAGTCAAAGTGTTGTCTGAGATGACATAACATTGTCAGATGTGTTTTCTTCTTAAAATATTCCCATGACTGGTTTTGGATGTGCATTTTGGCAGGCAACTGCTCTCCCCTCATTATGGCGGACCGTACAGACCTACTTTCACCCATGCTGTGATGACAGTAACTAACTTGTAATACCCATGTGACACGGAGCGATAAATATAGTTAAACATCTCAGTGCTGTTACCGTCCATTATCATCTTTCTTGGAAAGCCTCTCATCCAATCAGATTACTCGGTCTGAAGTAAATGTTATAAAATAAAGACATAAGTGTTAGTATATAGAAATGTTGTCAGAAGTTTTGATCTCCCAATCCTTCTTTTGGTATTGCCTTTGTTTTGGGGAAGAATGATTGTACAACATACATATTTAATAGATGAAAACTCCAAGAGTTTGGAACACAAATAGAAAATCCCTTAAAAAGTTTCACCTTTAGCAGAAGCTTTTGTCAGCCATTAACAAGCTTCTCACAGAATTCTGCTTGGCTATTTGACCACGCTGACTTTTAAATACAGTCCACACAGTTTTTAGTAGAGCGAGGATCTTAAAACCTAAAGTTATCCTGCTTCATCTATTCCATAACCAGCTTCGATGTGTGTTTAGGGTCATTGTCCCATTGGAACTCTGGGAAAATTGGACATTTGTCCAAGTTTTAATAGTCTATTTGATGATTTGAAATTAGTCTGAAAGTATCTAAGTCAGTACTTTTTCTTCATTCCTCCTTTGTGCAATACACCAGTTCCACAGACCCAAAGCATGATGCTACCACCACCATACTTAACAGTTGCTACAGTGTTCAAACTTCAGTTCAAGCTTGACGTGTGTATTTTGGTGCAAGAATTTCTTTCTTGGATGGCAGTCTTTCAATCCATGGTTATATAAAACTTGCTTAACTGTAGACAGTGACACTGGTATTCCATCAGTTTCCAGTTCATGGCAGGCCTTTGTGTTAGTGGTTCCCGACCATTGAACCATTTTGCTCTCAGTTGAAGATGATACTTTTGGTCTTCTTCCAGACATTGGCAAAGTGACTACACCTCAAATAACTTGTATTTATTTATTTATTTATTCATAGTGTGATGGCTCCAAGAGACTTTCCTTACTACCATATCCTCTCCCTGATCTGCACTAAGCTTCTTGGACTTCCCCATTGTACTGTGTGTTGGTCAATCCAACGAGTGATGTCAAATAAATTCTTATAGGTTGGCACAGAGAAGCTACCAGCTGTCGTCAATCATCATCATCATTAACTGGAAGCTGAGAGGTCTTAGGCTCAATAAAATCCAAATGAAAATTTGTGCACCAAATTCTGGGGATTTATTCTATTAAGACCAATTCAAAGTAAATCACTGACAGCCTAATATTGCCATGACATTCATGTTCACGATCAGATCTTGAATATTATTAAATAGCAAAACTACTGATAAGCACCCTGGTCTGATGTCAAGTGCAAAGATCAACTCATGCCGAAAATACCAGAGGTGATGGGAACATGTTTGAACCTGAGAGGTTAGTAGGAATCTCTACTAAAGAACTTCCTTTTTTACTTTAAGCCATGAGAATCCAGGCTTGTGTCCGATAAAACAAATCATAATCCCCTGAATCCGAATGACGTACTGTAAATGAGCATGTTGGATTACTTTTAAAGCCTTTATTTCTGTAACAAACCTATGGTCAGCTTTCAGGGAAACGTCTTTGTGGGATGATTTCAGAAAGAGAGGCTTTGCCTCTACTGGAATATTTCATCCAGATGCTCAGAAAGTCAGAGCCACTCGCTCTTGTTGACTTGGTTTTGTTGTCTATCCAATTATCTTTTTGTCATCGGTCCAGAACCTTCTTGCTTACAGTCTTTTAAGTTTAAGAGAAATGTCATGACTCTTGACTTATAGAAGGGGCGCACGCAATTCCATATTTAAGCATATTTAGCAGTAGCACTACTTATACAAATATTATTGTTGGCAGAATTGTCAAGACAAATTTGAAACTATTGAATAATTTTGATTTTAATGACATATTCTTTGAAACAAAACCCTGAATTATAATCACAATGTGCTAACACTGATATACATATTATTAATATAATATACATAATTATAATTCACATTTTTGAGTTCAGGTTTTACAAAGTAAAATGTTTGTAGATTTTTTACTTTGTCACTACTTATATTTAATATAGATATTTTTTTAAATATCTGGATAAGAGCATTTGCCAAATGCCTAAATGCATATGTTAATGTAATGGATAAAATTGGTGACTAGATCTAGATGTTATATCACATATGGGTTTGATGACTTTTTCATGAATAATACATGCCAATACCAATATATACTGTACCAATGGAAACTTACAATACATTTCACATCTCCATGGACTCAATGGAAGGTTGCTGTCCAATAAAGATACTCCTGCTCTAAAATTGGTATTTAAGCTCAACTTAAGTTTCCTGCATCATACACAATGAGTTAGAACAAAAAGATCGTGAAATTCTGCCTGAAACTGGGCAAATCTGCCACGGAGACATTTGACATGATTCTTCAAGTTTATGTCAATGCTGCAATGAATCATCTAATGAGATGTTTTCAGTGGCATGCGCGCTTCAAGAGCAGAAGAACATCACTGGAAGATGATGAGAGATAAGGAAAACAATGAGCTCAACCCCCAAAAATGTCGAAACCATTCTGAAACATGTGCATCGTCAGAAAACAATCCACAACATTGCTGTCATGGTCGGTCTGTCATACGGAACAGGCAATCCTGATGGCTGATTTGAACATGTGCCGTGTTTCTGCCAAGCTCGTCATGCATGCATGACCCGTCCTTCATGTCGAGGATCATTACCAGTGACGAAAGTTGGGTGTATGGGTACGACCCTGAGATGAAGCAACAGACCTCACAGTGGAAGAGCATTCCAGTCATTGTGCATCGAGAGAGACTGTCAGGCGTCTGAGGGAGAACGTACAGCAAAAAGCGACCCGATCTGTGGTGCACTAATCTCGAAACTTTTTGATAATTAGCTGGTTGAAACATTGAACAAAAGTCCAATGTGTTCCAACAAGATATTTCCCACAAGCACACATGAAGCCGGTTAACTCTAAGCTTTTGGAGCCTCAACCCTATTGAACATTTGAGGACTGCTTAAAATTTTTTATTGAACTGCTTAATTGCTGCAAATTCTGCCCTGAAGAGCAGTCAAATATAGGACTCTTGTATAATCAGTGCTTGTCAGAATTTGTGTGGTTTGGTTTGTCAGAATTCAGAATTCTACTAGAAGCTTGTTGATGGCTACTTACTGTAAAATATGTATTAAAGCTAATGCTTGCTAAGGGAATTTAGGTGAGCTGTATATAATTTTTTTTTTAGAAAACCTAAAATAAATTAAAACGTGCACCAAATTCTAGGAGTTTTCTTTTATTAAAGATGTAAATTGTACAGCCATTCTGTCAGTACTGTTGTGAGGTCCATGTTTATCATGAGAGTGTGCACGCTAACTAGAGTACTAATGTGACGTCATCAGGAGGGAGAACGAAGCCGGAGCGCGAGAGAGCAGTCGGCTGAGAGAGTGAGAGAGAGAGAGAGAGCGAGTTAGGGGTGAATAATACAGATCCTCACTGTTTATACAGTGCACTTGGGAACTTGGGAACTTCTTACAGCCATGAGAGACCGGAGACACCCGCAGAGACGCGTTACGCTCCTCATACTTGTATGTTCCGTCTTGAACACCTGCGCGAGCCGGACGCTTAGCGCACGAGCCGACTCACCTGAGAGCGGTAAGTCGCACGCGCCTGCGTGAGTCGTCTCGAGCTGCAGCACGCGCGAGAGCGACTGCATCACCTGCATTCGTTTTAATGAGTTAATTAGGATTATTTTCAATAACTCGTGAAGTTATGCTTTCTCTTCAAACAAACAAACAAACAAACAAACAAAAACTTCTGAAAATGATGTTCTCATGTAAAGGATAAACAGAAGGTCTGAGAATGACACAAATGTTAATTATCACAACGTTTTCTGCTTCAGGGTTTTCACAGTGTGAAACGCATTTCAATTACAAGTGTCAAAGGCTTTTATTGACAATTACATTAGGTTTATGCAAAAAGTCAGTATTTGCAGTGTTGATCCTTCTTTTTAAAGACCTCTGCAGTTCGCCCTGACATGCTGTCAATCATCTTCTGGGCCACATCCTGACTGATGGCAGCACGTCATTTTCTCTGATGAGTCCCCTTTAAAATTATATGGGGTATCCGAAAAAAAAGATTGTCCGAAGAAGAAAACTATTATTCCTCTGTAAACAGTAAAGCATCCTGAGACCATTCATGTGACTATTCATATCACTAATCATGTCCCTACTTATAATATAATAATATAATAATAATAATCACTATAGAAAAACATCTGTAATAAGATTATAGACCATAACTTCTGGCTGTTTAAAGTACATGCTTTCCATATAAAAAATGTAATAAAAATCTAATCTGCCATTCTCTTTGATGCACAGCTATACAGCACCAATATTGATAGAAATTTACAGATTCATATTTTTTTCAGACCTTGAATCATAAAAAAACGAATCACAGCTCTTTTATACTTTCAGATTTTTCAGGTTTTCTGTATGCAAGTTTATTTCAAAACAGGTATATTTAATACTTTAATTCAATACCTTAATAATTTACTGTATATTTACCTGCAATTCTTGACTCACTTTGATTTTCTGAGATGCTGCAAATTAACATTGTTGATTGCTGATTAGCTTTTGTAGACCCTGTGTATAAAACTGTGCTGAAAAATGCATCAACGTCAAGAAGACATGGCAGCTACAGTAACTGGCAGCATGCATACTCAGATAGCTAACATGGTCATCCATAGTTTGGTTGTTATGAAATATTTTCTTTCATTGGTTTATTATTTTTTAAGTGAGACTTACATTTACATTTACATTTAGTGACTTACTGTCTTCTTTTCTGAATTAAATGTCTTGGGTTGTGAAAAAAAGAAACCTCTCTACCTGCAGCATGTAGAGTGTAATATTTGTTCTTTAATATTAGTATATAATAAGTAAGGAATATTATTACATGGTATGATGAAGTCAGATATTTTCCTATAGCAGTTTTATTCCTCTTATACCCCAGGATTTTAATAATCAATGACTTTGCTTTTAGTTTTTCTTTGTTGTAGAACATTTGTGAACCACGTTAATAAATCACAGCTTTACTGGCCTTTTTCCCCCCTTTTATTCAATCTCTTTTATAGTTAATAAAAAAACAAAAAAGGTGATTTTATCATATTAAGAAAGCAGAAAAAACTCTGTCCTTAAAACTTGCCGACACTGGAGACTCCTTCCACACATTGAATAAACATCTTGTTACAGATAACATTATTACAAATTATAAATAAGAAAAAACAGCAGATTTCTTCTTTCTTAGTTTCTTAATATAATGCTTAAATTAAATCCCTGTACAGGAACGTGTTGTTATCACAGAAACAATAATGTATGAATATTAATATAACCTGTTTTTCTTTTCCTAACGTACTGTATAATGTAATGCACTGAGCGGAGAGAAAAGAACAGCGTAACTGGTGTAGTGTTGTATTTCCAATTAGAACTTGTGCACTAGTAGCCTCCTGCTTTTGTTTTTATCAACCTGTCATCATCTGCACAAACTATTTGACCCCTCAGCTTGCCCTCGACCTCACACTTGCACTTGGTTGCCATGGAGATCCAATCTAGTAGTGCAGTAGGGGTAATTGTAGTAGCTACTTTGCTTTTCTTTCTAGGATTTGGGCCGAAGGAGCGTTTTCAGATCGTCACACAACACAATCGACTGCGCACCCGAGTCGAGCCCATGGCGGCGAACATGCAGAAAATGGTAGGTTTTGCGCAGTCTTAATCCTGCTCTTAATGTCAGGAAAGAACTCAAGGGTACCACTGAATGAACAGTGTAGGACTTTTTTCTTTTCTTTTCGTAGGAAGTGCATTCATTGAAAAAAAAAAACACAATAAGGTTTAATGAGGAATGGTTAAGGAGTTATTGAGTTTTAATTATTTGTTGTTGTAGTATTTAAGGTTTGGTTTGGTCACTCAAATTCTTCATGTGGTCAAGGCTTATGGACATCTATCACCTGTCGACACGTTATTGAGGTGTTAAAAGTGTTTATATCTCTCCTAATTTCCTTATCGGTCCTCTATTATTAAGATCAAGTCATGAAATAATTGACGTGAACATCCAGTTCAGACAGAGGTACGTACATATTTCTCGCCATGCTTTCCCAGGATCTCCCTTCTGCTCCATGCTCCCATTCTTGGACTGGTGCCAGAGCTCTTCATTAATGGAACATGCCAGAAGAAGAAGAAGAAACCCCCAGCATGCTTGTTGTTGAAGTGCCCCCACCTTCCAGAGTTTGAGAATAGGATGTGCTTTGTAAAACAACTCTCTTCTATTGACACCACTGACCTTGACTGCTTATAGTATAGAAATTTCCCACAGTTCCTCCTAAGTTCCCCCAAACACCTATCAGCCATGCGGAATGTGACTCCCTCCCCAGCTGGAGTCTATTCTCGTTTCAAAATCGCACTTAATCCGATCAGACGTCCTCTTTCTCTGAAGGATATGCGATGTTGAAACAGTGATACACACACGTCTCTTTGACACAAGCCTGTCGCGAACACCAGGACAGCTGCTGCGCGAGTGCGGGTCAGGGCGTTAATCCCGATGTCCGCGCACGCCGCTTCGTCTTGTGGCTACAGGATTACGGGGTTAAACAAGCACAAGCCACTGTATAAGTCTAACTTCACATTCACTGACTTTGTTTCCCCCTCCTAACCCTCCATGTAAGCGTGTGAGAAGATTTTAAACAATGCTGCCATCTTGGTTGTTTTTTTCTCAAGTGAACATTTTTCATAAAGGCTCTAAGGGATGTTAAGGACTTTATTTTGTCAGCCTGGGAGGCACGCATAGATTTCAATGTGCCAAGGAAAAATCTTTGTCTTTTTAAGGAGCGAATCACACCTCC
>JAQMYG010000037.1:29127067-29137667 GCA_030014215.1 Clariallabes teugelsi
TTCAAAGGAGATTAATGCATTTTTTGGACGCCTTCAGCATTCCTTTACAATGTAGAAAGAAATAAAAATCAGGAACCTTCATGGAGTTAGAAAGTGTTCTAAAACTTTTGAACGGTAGTGTATATGTGATATTTCATTTGAAATCTCCAGTATTGTTCTAAAATGTAGAAAATAAATCACCAAACATAAAAGCATTGATTTAGAAGGTGTGTCCAAATTTTTGACTCTTACTGTAATACGTTTAACAATTATGGAAAGAGGTTCCAGGATTTACGATATAAAATCAAAGAGCAATGAATGAAAGTTGAGGTGAAAGAAAAGCAAAGTACAGTATAATGCTGCCATGAATTTATGCCACTGGTGAATATTAAAACCTGATTGGTCAGAGGTGTTAATTAATTTAGTTTAAATGAGATCTATTATTTAAAAATGATTTTCACATGACTTCATCAAAAAAAAAAAAAGTGAAGAAAAAAGCATTCCTTGCTCAAACAAGCCAGTTAGATTGTCCCCATTTGTGACCTCATATAAGAGGATCCCCTCCCCTAGCTCGTTGCTCAGGAGAAGCTCATTCACACAGACACTGAAATTTGTAAGGGGAGTGAAATAAAAGGGGTTTGAGGTATGAAAAATCCATTATGTGAGGGTTATTTCAGCTAGAGAGTCAACACACTTTGGGGGAGCTCTGAGATCTTTGTTACCTTGTAAAAGAAATAAAAAAACATGGAACCTTTAATACCAGGTGTGACAGTAGTACGAGGTGCGGGGCAAATTTCTCTTAATGCACTCTTTCTAATAAGTTAATATTTCAATGATGTTAAGGAACGAGGATTCCTTTAATGCTTATTCATCTTTCCTGGACATTCCTCTTGTACTAAACACACTGAACAGCTCACAGGAAAGAGAAACACGTCTCTCCCTTGTGCCTTTTTTCTCCACTGTTCCAATTACAAACACACTCAGACCCGTGACTGACAGACAGGCTGTTGATGGGGAGATAAAAAGTAATTTAAACCATTTAAAACATCAGTAAGTGAGAGGTCTCGAGAGGGTCTGATCGATGAAGCCTCTACTAATCGAGTTTTCCCACTGGATTTTTCTTTGGGGAAAAACAAACGAATGCATGAATAAACTAATAAACGACTTTCAGAAATGGAAACACTCGAAGAATGGATCATTACAGCAATCACACTAGTGTTTAGAGATCATAGATTCTGGATTCTGGATTTTTTAACTAAAAACATTTGCATATATCAGGATTGAGGGTTGTAATGTCTATGAATATATATCTGCGTATACTTAAGAAAGCATAAAGGTAAAAGCTATAAATGGGAAGATGCTTTAGATACATAGATCTCTAGAGGTGCGAATAATTTTGACATGCTTTTAATAAGGGTTTGTTTTAATATTCCTAGAAGAAATTCCCTTCAGTTAAAGGTTAAATGTCTCTTATTTTCAGTATAATATTAAACTAATTAACAACAAAGCCCATAACCTTTTCCTCCCATCTTAACCGAGGGTGCCAATAAATCTGGAGCTGACAGTGTAATACACTGCTTCATGCGTCAGATTAAAGGTCACAGTAATGGAGTTTGTAGCAGAGATAGAAGTAGAAGTAGAAGATTATCTCAGATTCTTACGCACGATATCCAGCGCGTGTCAGTGTCCGACCTTCACAAGCTACCGCTCGTGTACTGGAGGATAGAGCGGCTTTAAACACAGCTACGACACACACTCGGCCCTCGTGCTGCTACTATCAGTGGCTTCGGTCTGTTAGCAGCGTGGGATACAGGAGAACGGGCAGAAATGATTCCTCTGTCATGTATAGCATCTTATTATTTCAAAACTCCAATCAAATATTCAAGTTTTTATTACAATAAACAAGCATATAAATCCATATTCCTGTTCAGAATTTAAAGGTCCCATATGTTACTATTTTTTGACAAGTTAACAAGTTAATGTCTGTCAAAGTATGTCTGTTAAAGCTTGTCTGTAAAGCTTGTAAGTATGTCTGTTAAAGCTTAAGCTGAAATATCTGTCAGATAATGCAATCTGACAGATTTTCATACCTTAAAATCCCTTTATTTCACTCCTCCTCCATTTACATGCAATTTTCTCGTGTCCAATTCCCCCCTGTCACTAGACACATTAAGGCTACTACCACTCAGTCGGCGTAACACACTCGGAGGACAGCGCTATCCGCTGCTTCCGCTTGCGTGAGATCACAGATGCCCCTGATTGGCTGCAGAGCCGTGATTAATGTGAGAGCACTAAGTACCTCTCATCCCGCCCCTCTGACAAAGCTCAGCCAATCAGCCCTCGCTAGACCTGTAAGAGGTTACAGCATCACCCGGGAATCGAACCAGCGATCTCCAGATGATAGGATGAACACTTTACCACTGCGCCACTCGGAGGCCATTTACGTGCATATTTAAAAGAGCTACTGCTGAGCCACACCCCTTCATAGGACAGCAGAACTGAGCAACAAGCCAGAGGGGAGGAGTATCTTCTTATATGAGGTCACAAAAGGGCTGGATTTTTTTCAAGCCCCAGCGAATACAAAAATGGAATAAACAATCAAAAAAAGGAAAAACATTTTTTTTTTTTAGAGGTTTTATGTTTATACACAAATAAGAGCCATCCAAATATATAGAAATGACAATGACAAGTCAATTATACATAAAAGGTCCCCTTTAATAAGTAAAAACATGTGTGACGTGTCAGATTTAAGTTTCTACAATGTTTTTATTGTTTTCAAGTTGTATCTTATACAAGTGTCTCTCTCTACACGATACTCATGGTTAAAGTTTCAAACGCGAGTAAAGTTTCTACCTAGTGCAAAGCAAGGAGAAGGGCAGATTTTGTTTATTATCAACCCAATACAAGATAAAGGAAATGAAACAAAATGAGGAGTAGTGAAGCAAGGTAACAACACACACATGATATGAATAGGGTGACGATGTTAAAAGACAAAAGCTAAGAACCAAGCGCTTAATAAGGCGTGGATCACAGACAGTTCTAGTGCTGATTAAACATCAAAGTGAATCAGGTGTGTGTGACGTGATTATAATGATTATGTGATGTTCAGTGGATGATAGGAGTTATACTGTAGTCCTGTATTATATTGGACACAACCATGACACAGCTGGTTGAATACTGTAGGTAATAGGAAACTTATTGTTTTTGTGCAGAGATGGTGGCGTCCAGTGAAAGGGAGGAATGCAACATTACATCCGGTGTTGTCACAGGCATGACCACAGGCTCGGTGACATTTGCTTAAATTTAAATTTTCCTTTGTAATAAAGTACATGTATAATTTGTTTCAATAAATTTGAATTTGAAAGTCCTATAGCAGCTTTAAGCAAACATTTCATCACCAACTCTTTTTTTCTCTTAAATTTTATTTAAAACTTCAATTTAAAGACTCCTTGGAGACTGCTTCCATCAACAACAACAATAAAAACAACAAACTGGAGCTGTCTTATTTAATAGATTTTTCAATTTAATCAATTGTTTGCTGGTCGATGTGATTTATTGAATCAGTGGGTCAGTTTTTGATTCAGAATTTTAAAATTGTTTTTAAAATTGCGCAAAAAATGCACAAATAAAAACTATTTTTAAAAAAACACCTTTACAAAAAAAAAAAAAAAAACAACTAAGCGAATATACAGTAGCATCATGACTTAGCTGTGCGCCTTAATTTTAAGAAACGTAAATATAGCATATAGCATATATCCCCACACATAGCATCTTGACTTAGCTGTGTGCCAAATTTAACGATTACATATTAGAGCTATTGTATTAACACAACTTTTGTACAAAGACACCAGAAAATGTAGTCCTGGATTTTTAAAGGATAAATAATGTACTTCTTTTATAGATTTGAAAATTATGTTTTTGAACATCCAGGGTCTACATCCAGAATTATCACTGAGATACACTGCAGATACTTAGTGTATTTTTCTTACTGTTCAGTATATACTGTTTGTAACGATTAGAATTAAATGAGCAGCATTGCTTTATAAACCATTTTTAAGCTCAATGTAGGAACCAAAAAAAAAAAAAAATTATATGACCTTTAAAGCTTTCCCTGAATAAACCTGTACCCACCAGTACGCTAAATACTGTGTGTATACTGGAACTCCCCGACATTTTCTTAAGAGGAGCACTGTAAAGTAATCCTGGGGAATGAATGCAGTTCCTCATCACTGGCCAATTCCTTCGTGTCTGTCGGATAAGCGCGTGTTCATTTCAAGCCCTCATGCTGCTGTGAGTCTGGGCGTGACTCAGAGCTCTTGGCCTGCGCTAACGAAGGCTCGTCGTGCATCAGACGTTCTCCCTGGGATGGGCGTCTGCTGGGGATTCGGAAGCCTGCTGGAGCTTGTGGGCAACAGAGCATGGAAATATGAGTCAGGGTTAAAAAGAAATTAAATTGCCAAGGTTAGTTTAAAAGGGATAAAAAAAAAAAAGAAAACAGGAGTTTGGATCCCAATGTCATTTTCATGTGTGTGTGTGTAAAATGTGAATGTGCAGTGTTAAAACTAGAGTGAATTACTTTTGGAGGCGGCTGACCTTTTCTCGCCATTTAGCTCGATTTCCTTCCAGTCAGCAAGGTTAATGGTAATTAATGCAAGGTATGCACAAATCATGCGCATCGCGACGTGACTCTGCGTGACCTTTGAACCCAGGCACCTTTCTCTCCTGCCTGTTCCGTCCCCAACACAAGAGCGGTTCTGATGCTCTCCTGCCGATTTATCAGACAATCACAGATACAATCACACGCCCACAGAGGCTCAATCTCAAGCAGTAGACATACAGTACAAGACACACACTCCCACACATGCCATAGTTTTCTGTCTCTCTGAATACAGTGTAGTATTTATAAAACGATAAAATATCTGATGTTTAGCACTAATTTGTGTTGTTAATTTTTTTTATTAATAAAAAAAAAACTTTTGAAAAACAAGACTTCAGTAATAACAAATTAAGTTAGGAGCAAAAGTTTGGAGGCGTGCTGGTACAGGAAAATCTACGACTGTAGTTTAATATACAGTACATACAGTAAATTATCTATTTCTTTTAACAGTGGCAAAGCAGCTTTAGAGAAATCTGGATTTAGATTCCTACTGAGCAAGTTAGAGAAACCTCGAGAGAACCCAGAGACAAAAAGAAACCTGTCCTCATCTGGGTGCTGAATCCTGATAATCCTGATAATTACAGTATACCATGGAATGTTTTCTATTTTACAAATCATTGCCATAAGCTTTTTACTGGTTAATCAATTTAATCAATGAATGTCTTAAAGCAGTTATAAAATAATGACTAAGTGACTACCCGCAAATTATCATTCAAGTGCACGTAGAAATGCGGAGACACCTGAGCAGAGAGAAACCCTATGGGGCAAAATCAGAACCAACAACCAACTTTGGTATGTATTCTTTGCACAGGTTTGTCGTCCTTGTTTAAGCACAAATTTAGGGTTATTCTTAAGGATAAAAGCAGCACTGTCATGGGAATTTATTGTGTTGTGTTTATTATTATAAGTCCCACTTCGCATGAATATGGCTGAGCTTTATTTTGCCTTTATGTTTTATTTTTTGGCCCGCTTGAATGAAATCGCTGGGCAGGTCAGATTTTTTTTAGCTTTAAATGTCTAATTAAATTGGATCCCTTGCTGCTTTTTCTCCCCCTCTGGAAACATTTGCATCACATACAGTGTTTTGCAAAGAAACGTTTTTACAACTGCTTGTTACTGCTAATTCCAATTATCTGTTTTATGCGTATTTTCTGTTCATGATACTCAAGTACAGTAATTAACAGACAGTATCAGGTATAAAAAGTCGCTTTCAAACCATCCACAAACGCTTCATCCTGAAGACCCATGATGAAAAATCTTTAATCTTTGCATCGGACTGATGCAAATCTCTGACACTGGAGACTTCTTTTTATAAATGTTAAAGCTGTTATAATGTTGGTTTTATCCATACCGTGTTGGTATTTGTCTCACGTTTCCATATCACAGAGCTGGAGCAAGGCAGACGGGTCAGTCATCAATGTCAGGCAAAGTTCCCTTCGTTTATCGATGTTTAATAGCTGTTATTAACCATTTTCCATGCCTCAGTTCACGTTGGATTTTTTTTTTTGCGAACGTTGTGTTTTTTTGCGGGACCTCAGCAAGTCCTCGTCAGCTATTTCTAAAAACCATCAGAGCTCAGACATGTTGAGTCACAGACCTTTAGATGCAGCGTGCATCGCTAATGGCATGAGTCGAGGGAGGAATCTAGGACACCGGCGAGGAGGAGGGGGGTGTGTATTGTCTCTTATGCCTGCGTGTTTGTCACTGATGGGGTTATGGAGCTTTTTTCGGGAGCGCTTACCATCTGCAGGTCAACTTCACCTCCCACAGAAGTGTCGTCCTGCCCCTTCGAGGGGGGATGGATAAATGCCAGGTCTGTCAATCAACAACCAAACCCCAGGCGGCTCTCCTGAGGCATGACTGATTGGCAGGTCATTATTCCTCCAGAAGCACCCCCCACCCCCTTTCTCCCAGATGTGCATTTTTTTTTTCTTCAAATATTTTTGAGAACATTTCATACAGACCTGTCTCGTACACATGCTTGTGTAATATTTCTCTCTGGAATCTGATTCGTGCTGATGCTGAAGGGTGGGAGCCGTCTCTTCTATCCACACTGAAGTCCAGCCGCATCACAATGCATTTAATAGTTCATCAACACCTGCCCGTTTTCTCCACCCCTTTAAATGCGGTGCCTGCCTAATCCCACATGTAGTGCTCGAGTGAATCGATGACTTTCATTTATCTGAGTTTCATTCTTAAGCTCTTTTGTCTGAATGCTTTTATCAGGCTCACTCGAGCGGCGTGAATCATAAGTCGCCGCATGCTCAGTTAAGGGAGAGTGAAACGTGACACAATTTCATCCCTGTGATTTCAGACAGCTCATGTGAGGTGCCCGGGTGGGATGAGCATAGCAACACACCCAGAGCTCTGGGATTTAACTTAATCAGCTGTAAGTGTAGGGTTAACACATGGGATTCAATATAACATACTGTTGTTGAATTTTCAAATCTTGTTCGTCTGAAGATGTTGATTTAACTATAAATCTATAAAAGCAGCTCTGACAGTAGCATCAACTGCAAATCAATTCACAGGTTCAAATATTTTTATTTTTTCTATAAACCATTTAAGCAGTGGCATGTACGGCTGATTAAAACCATTTACTGTATAATCATTCATGCAGTAAAGTTTCCTGTTTATTTAAAGGTCACCTATTATGAAATGTATTTTTTCAGTTTTAGATGTTCAAATGGGTCACCAGTCAAACATAAAAAGAAAGAAAATCCCTGCAATTTTTCCATTTTCTATTGTTCTATATTAGCCAAATCTTAAACAAGCAAATCAGATTCCCCCCTATTGTGACCTCATATACTGTACCAAGAGAAGTTGGCTAGCAAGTAGCAGTTAACTTCTTACTCCTTCAGCTCTTATTAGCTTTTTGAACTTTTAAATTGCTGAATGCTGACTATTGATGTAATGACGAATAGACACTATTTCATATATTTCTCTTTATTCATTTATTTATTTATTTATTTATTTATTTTCAGGAATGTGGGTGGGAAAAGCCTGAAAAGTACCCCCCATGATTCAACAGCTTGTAGATCCACCTTTAGCAGCGATAACTAGAAGTAAACATTTTCTGTATGACTATCAGTCTCTCACATTGTTGTGATCCATTCTTCTTGCATCAGTTGTTTGAGGTTTTTCGGCATTCACTTAGGCACAGCTCTCTTAAGGATCCGCCACAGAATTTCAACTGGGTTGAGGTATTGACTTTGACTTGGCCATTCCAAAATCTTATAATATTTGTTTTTTTTTCGGCCATTCTGATGTAGATGTGTGCTTCAGATCATTGTCCTGTTGCATGACCCAATTTCAACCAAGCTTTAGCTGTTGGACAGATGGCCTGACATTTGCCTCTAGAATGCTCTGGTGTACTGAGGAGTTCATGGCCGACTCAATGACTGCAAGGTGCCCGGGTCCTGTGGCTGCAAAACCAAGCCTAAATCATCACTGTTACACCGCCGTGCTTGAAAACGTGTCTCAGTGGTCTCATCTGTCCATAGGACATTGTACCAGAAGTCTTGTGGTTTGTTCAGATGAGGTTTGTGAACCTCAGTTGTGCTTCCAAGTTCTTTTTTTGATAGAAGAGGCTTTTTCCTAGCAACCCTTCCAAGTTTCAAGTTAAGTTTTATTGTCATATGCACAGTAAATAAACATGTTCCCCCTGTACAATGACATTCTTTCTTTACTGTCCCCCAATGATTGTCATAAAATAGAATAAAACTAAATACATATAAGTATAAAAAGAATAGGTCTAAAAAAAAGATATATTTTAAACATAAAAAATTTGAAAATATCAGAATATATTTTTTTAAAAATTATATGTAAACAATCCACATACTGTAGTGTGCAAATTCCACAAATGTATGAAAAAGTATGGTTTCCAATTAAACTTTTTCAGTCTTCTTCTAATTGTGCCGTCATGGACTTTAACATTTAACATGCTCAGTGAGGCTTATAGGGTCTGAGATGTAGCTCTTGTTTTTTTTTTTCTCTGAGCATTGCATGGTCTGATGTGCGGCAACAATTGCTTCTCTAAAACCACTGCTTATGTCTTTCCCTCTTGGCATTGTGCTAACACACAGCTGAATGCTCCAGACCAGAAAACTGCCAAAAATTCTGCTTTTATAGAGGCCTCAACACCTGCTGATTATCAAGTAATCAAGGGCTGATGATTTGCAGCACCTGGCTGCAACTTGCCCTCTTAATCCCTGAGGAGGCAGTAAGGGGGTACTTAGTATTGCTCACTTGTTATATTAGTTTAGGATTAATTTTTTAAATAAATAATGGCATGGTGAAAAATGTATATATGTTGTCATCTGAGGTTGTATTTGCCTAATACTGAGACTCGCTACAATCAGATAATTTTTATTATGTTTTTATACACGCATACACACAAACACACAAAAATTTATATTTTAATCTTTAAAAATATAATATCATAAATATTGTATAATAAATATTATACAATTTAACACATTTCAGTAAATGCTAATTAAATAATGCTTAAAGCATCTAACATACACGCCAGTGCAGCATATTTTGCACATTAGACTGATTAACTTTATGTTTCACTGCAGTTAAGAACTGAATACAGTCACCTTCTGTTACAGCTGAATAAAAAAACAGGCACTGCATCTTTCCCACATTATGAGCACCTGAGTCCCGAACATATCCCTTACCTCGCCTCAGTGCTCTCTCTCTCTCTCTCCTCCACTTCATGTTCATATCTTGCCAGTTGTTACTTGTGAGTTAATTACTAAAGTTAAGAGGAAACCAAAGTTAAGTGTCTGAAAGTCAGCTGAAGGATTCAGACTGCAGCATCCCGCGCATGTGTGGTACAGATGGTCTCTAGTGATGCGTTTTACACAAGCTCGTCCCACTCCAAACGTTCCCCCGGCTCTCAAAACAACATTAATCTCTCCGCCTCCTTATAATTACACTAATACTAGAAATCTATTCTCATAAAATATTATGGGTTGTGTTTTTTGTTGGGAATGTGAGGATACAATAAGGCAAAGCACCGTGCATTAGCTTTGATTGTGGATGATGGTGTTTTATTAATTAATGTGTTGATTCATTTGCTTGGACAGCAGCTCTGTCAGTAGTTCTGTCCACAAGGCAATCACAGGTTTATATGTATACTGTATTCATGTGATTAATCTGATACTTTATTACTTCTATAGAATGCTTGTATTCATAGGTAAAGGTATGGCGAGCACGTAACATATACTGTACAGTGTGAACCTGGTTTCGCTGCAAGGGGTCGCCACAGCGGACCATGTGATTTGCCTTCAATATGACACAGGTTTTATGTTCCTGACACAACCCTCCCATTTTTCTAATCAGGCTTGGCTCTGCATGCAGTGTCTGGGTAGTATGGGGCGTGGCAACCACCGATGGCGGGGCTCAAACCTGGATTCTCAGATCCTCAGATCAACAATCTAAACCGGGATCCACCTGAGCCACCACTCACCTTCACTTTAAAGCTTTGTGGGTTTTTTTGTAATCATGGGAAGCTGATTTTGTTTGTTTGTTTGTTTGTTTGTTTATTTATGAATGGCATTCAAGTCAAATGGGGCTTTAAGTACTGTATGGTGATGAGACTCTTACACTGTAAAACATTTGAATCGTGCACTGCAGTAAATCCAATGAACATTCAGCACGTGGAATACATGATCCTTGAAAATTGTCAAACTGTACTGTACATACAATCGTTCAGGAACTCTGCTGGGAGTTATTCCCACATCACATGTGCAGTCCTGACTTCCATCCAAGCAATTTCCACTGAGAGGCCAGTGTTTCAAACGTGAAGTCCTGGGTTTACTTAAACACTTGTCATATTAACTTAAAAAAAAAAATAAATAAATAAATCATAAAATTACATACCCTGTCCAGGGTGTACCCTGCCTCGTGCCCGAAGCCTCCTGGGATAGGCTCCAGGCCCCCCGCGACCCTGATCAT